>LPNX011040873.1:143301-245375 GCA_001517045.1 Pseudotsuga menziesii | reverse complement strand
TTTTCCAGTGAAATTCCTAGTTCATTTTTTGTTGGTACAACCTCTAGAAACTGATAAATCCACCATAACTCTATCCAGGATGAAAACAGGGGATATTTCACTACTTTGGATGTTCTGGAGACATAGAAGAATGGTATAAGTGACTACTCATACCCCTTGTAACACTGCTCTTCTCTAAGAATACCCAACATACTGCTATCTGAAATAAAATTTGATCATTTGGCCAATAATAAAGTGATAATAATCACTTTTCAGGAGAATCGGGGCCAAACTCTCAAAATTGAAACCGCAGTATTGGTCCTGGGCATGTCTAGAACAAATATAGATCGTGTTTTTTTTGAGTGGCTACCTTGGGAACGGTGCTTTACTTGGTCAAACTGGGTTAACCAAGTCAAAGTATCCCAACTGAAGGTTAGAAATTGTATCCATATGATCCTGGAAGCATCCAGGGTAAGAAAACCTCCAATGGTGTATATCAAAACCAAGCTTAAGCCAAGTTACTCATAATCATGGTGACAATAATAATAACAATAATAATAATAAAAGATATACCTGTGCTTCTGAAAAATCCCTGGCCCTTCAAGAAGTCTGCTTGTTCATGACATACTTACAAAGGGTAAACAATGTGTTACTGATGAGTGAGGATGGGAGAACAAGGTTAAGGCAAAGGGGAATGAATTTTAATTGACTTTGACTAGGTGATCTATCCGAATGATAAACAATACACTCAACCAAGGTGACATATGTATGACAGATAACAATAGAGGAAGGAGGTGTCTCACAGATGGATAAAATACTTGGATAAGATTCCCTTAGACTCTAGCCAGTTTTCCTTTGCACTTATTTGCATCATAGGTCAACCTTCAAAGGCAGAGGCCCTTGAATCCTTCTGGGCTCCAGTACTGACAAAGACACAACCTTTGCAGGCTAGTCTCACCCTGTTTTCCCGTGGGGGAAAATGAGTTGAACACTATATAGAGAATGAGTGCTCATCCTTTAATCATTAACCTTTTCAATACACTTTACATTTCACAAGAGAAAGTAGCCAGCCTACAAGAGCAGGTGCCCTGAAAAGCCTTTTGGGCTCCAGTAAATGGCTAAGGCCTCGAGCCGCTGCCAGCGAGCAGTCCATAGGCCTGATGGGTTTGCCTCTCCCTGCTGCCCTTGTGGAGGGGAGATGAGCCTTACATTATACAAAGAATGAGTGCTCAACCCCTTGGCCACTAACTACCTTTTAAACATTTATACTTTTTCATCCTTTAGATATAGCTTTTATGCGTTCCAATGCTTTAGTGTTTAGAAACACTGTTATGGTGGAGCACTTGTTTCAAGAACTAAAGGAGAACTACCCCGTGAACCCTGCCACACTGGCCAAGCCACATATTTCATAGCCAGAGACACATAACAACATGGATTCTATCACACATAGGGGTCACAATGGGGAAAGGATCTTCAATCTCACGAGTCTTAATCAGTTTAAATCATGGGATAACCTTTTGACAATGGACGAACTGGATGGACGGGGACAAGTGACACATGGAGCCATCAAAGCACTAGGGTTTACTATTTGTATGAGCATGGCATGAGCAACAGTCTTCACATCAAATCCCTTGATTAATCATAACACACGTTAAAGCACTAGTACATATAAACATAGGTCACCTTAATCATAATATGCACGAAAATACAACATCAAATATAATATAATATGCAATGATGCATGTCACAAGAATGAGTATAAGAGCAATGATAACCATAACACAAGATAATATAAGCTGAGTCATAAACATGTAAATAATCCATCTGAACCATCATCTGTCCAATGAGAAAACACTGATGCAAATCTGGGCACTAATAATTGCTCTGAAAATGGCTAAAATGACTACATCAGTCCTCAAATCTGAGTGTCCTGAGACTCAGGCATGGCATGGGAGGGTACTATAGTCCATCAATCAAATCATGATCCATCAAAGATGGTCATCTCAACATCTCATATGTAGGGGAACTCAATAAAAAATGTACTGGAATTTGAAAAATAGAATATTGTAGCCTGGCTAGTATATATGTGATAACATATGGCTCCAGCTGGGACAAGTGCGTTGCTGAATAGAGCGCTTGAGAAACTCAGAGTCTCTGGTCCTCAATCTCTGCTACTCACATCCTCGATCTATCCTTCTAGCTCTGCAACTGCTGCCCAAATCTCACCAACTACCTGCAAAATATCTAGAGCTATACCAAACTCACAGACCAGTCGTCAACGCAACTGTGTGGATAAAATAAAATACTCAAACTGAAATGCATGAAACTGAAATGCAGAAAGTAAATCTAATCTATAACCATAAATTTTTAAGAAAAGTTTGATTTTTATTTGTGCAGGAAAAAATGATAAAACTGAAGACTATACTAAGAGCTTGGAGAAACAAGCTTCAGGCAAAGGCAAAAGGTGCAAGACTGACAAGCTACACTACTGCCCGGAAAAGGGCTTGCAGGTCCTACCTACTCTACTCTACTAGGAAAGACAAGACTCAAGTGATGGAGGGAAGTAATGCTTTAGCAAAATCCCATTCACAGGAAGTTCAAATTCCTCCCCGTCAAGGGTTTCTAAATAAACTGATCCTTTTTCGGCTACGCTAGATACTCGATAAGGACCCATCCATATTTTTTCCAACTTTCCATGTTTTCCTGGTTTTTCTTTTTATTTATCCCATAGGAAGACTATGTCTCCTATTCCAAATTTTACATCTCTTGTTTTTTGATCAAAAGTCCCCTTAACTCTTTCTTGCTCTATAACGCTTTTGTTAAATGCCATCCTTCTCACTTCATCAAGTTCCACTAACTTGTCAATTCTTGCTTGAAATGCTTCTTGATCTGAGGTACATTGTTGTAATAACTCATATATTGGGATTTGCATATTAATTGGAAGTCTACAATCTTGCCCATAAACCAATTCTAAAGGAGCTTTTCCTGTGATTCTTTTTACTGTCGTTCTATCGGCCCACAGTGCATATTTTAGTTTGTTATCCCAACTTCTCTTATTTTCTCCAACCATTCTTTTCAAAAGCTTAATCAAATTCTTATTACTGGATTCAGCGAGACCATTACCCTGGGGATAATAGTTAGACGAATGGGATAATGTAATTCCATGATTCCTGTAAAAAGTTGACATCTCTAGCTTGCTAAAAGCTTTGGAATTGTTAGTGGTTATCTTTATAGGACATCTATACCATGAGACAATGTTTTCTTCTAGGAATTTGACGACTATTGCAGCTGTACACTTCTAAGTTGGTATAGCTTCAACCCATCAAGTGAAGTAATCTTTGCAAGTCAAGATGTATTTATATCCATTACTTGAATTCTGATCAAAGGGCCCAATGAAATCCATACCCCATTGTTGAAAAGGAGTTTCTACTACCATGGGGTTTAGCAGCAAGGCTCCCAACCTGGGTTTCCCTGAGAAAAACTGACACTCTTCACAACTTCTCACAAAAAGGTGCACATCCTTAAAGAGGGTTTGCTAGTAGTATCTTGCTCTTATAATCTGCAGTTGTTCTAGGTGCATAATGTCCACCGCAGACACCCGCATGAATTTCCTTAATGATGGTCTTGGATTCCTCCGCATTGACACATTTCAAAATTATTTCATCAGGGTTCCTCCAACCCAGACCATCTTGAGTTAATATATACTTTTCCGCCTTCAACCTCAAGGCTCTCCTTTAATGATCTACCAAATAATCGGGGCAAGACAAATTTCTCAGAAAACAGATAATATCCTTATATCATTCATGGTCTTCATCAATATGCAAAATATGAGACTCCTGCTCACTAGCAAGATTAATTGCATGACTATTACTTTTCTCAGTTAATAATTGGGCCAAATCTTGAACTTTCACAATTTTAATGGGTTTGATCTCTAAGTCATATTCTTGGGTCCGTGAAATCCAGTTTCCTCTAATACCTATATCATCTGCACGCTCAGGATCTATCCTAATGCCTTCTTAGACACAATATGTCCCAATAGCTTACCTTCATCAATACCGAAAGTGGATTTTTTGGGATTCAAAGATATACCAAACTTCCTGCATCGATCAAACAACTTCTTTAAATGTTTCACATGATCATCTCGCTCTTTGGAAAAGACTGTTAGGTCATCTTGATAAATAGCGATAATCTTTCCAATGACATCATTGAAAGCTTGATCCATAGCTCTTTGAAAAGTTGAGCCAACGTTTAATAATCTGAAAGGCATTCTTATGTACTCAAACCTTCCCCATGGAGTTGTAAAGGTTGTTTTTTCTCTATCTTCCCTTTGTATCCGTACTTGATTGTATCCTGAGAAAGAATCTAACATTGAAAGCGTACCCGCACCTCTAACACTTTGCAGTAAGTTCTCCATGTTTGGAAAAGGGTAGTTATCTTTAAGAGATGCTTGATTCATATTTCTAAAATCTATGCATATCCTGATTTCACCACTCTTCTTTCTCACAATCATAGGGTTGGATACCCAAGTGGTGTGTCGGACTGGTCGGATAATTCCAGCAGCTAGCATCTTTTCAAGTTCCTTTTTTATCAATGGAGCTAACTTAGGATTAACATTTCGCAACTTTTTCCTATAGGGTTTTGCTCCTTCATTCAATGGGATAGTATGCTCAATAATGGAAGTATCAAAAGTCTTGAGATCATCGTACGTCCAAGCAAAAACATCCTTGTACTCCCTAATTAGATTTTCGATAGCTTTCCTCTCTTTTGGGGAGGAGTTCTTTCCAATTTTAATCATTTTAGGAGAAACTGAGCTTCCAATGTTAATCTCTATGACCTCATCTACTAGTTCAGCTCTTTTACGCTTATATTCATCATGTCTATTGAAATTCTTCTCTAAAGGGATTGCTAATTTCATAACATCAACATCTTGCAATGACAGGTTGTTCACTTTATCTTCCAAGTCAACATTGCAGTTCTGAAAATTATCTGAGTGCTGTAAGAAGGCAATGATCTGAGCATTATTGTCAAAGACTTGCCAATGATCCTGATTGTCAGGGACCGATGGTCTAAATAACACTTCGACTTTACACTCCTTCTCTTTAAGGTGGTTTGGGATTTCAAAAGTGCATGCTATCACTGATAATGCATCAGCCAAGGTGTTCTCCTCTCTTGGAACTACTTGGATCGCAAAGGCATCGAACATTTCAATGGTATCCCAAACAACATTTCTATAATCTCTAAGACTATTGTTTTTGGCCGCAAATTGATTTTTTACCTGGGACACAATTAAATCCAAATCACCTATAAGTTATAACACTTAGGCATTTGATTTATGATCTTGGGTAATCTCTAATCCCAAAAGTAAGGCTTCATACTCAGCCACGTTATTTGTGGCTTCAAACTCTAGACGGAAAGAAAAATACTTTTCTTCTCCAGAGGGGGAAATAAGGGCAAATCCTGCTCCAACACCATTCCTAGACTTAGCTCCATCAAAATGCATCTTCCATACTTGGCTAGGAGGAAAAGGGTGTTGTCGAGTCTCTTCCCAATAGTTTTCCATCACCATATAGTTTTCGACCTCCTCTGTAGGCCACATGGCTTCCTCAAAAAGGCATTCAGGTGTTTCCACATGTTCAGTCATAGGCTTTTCATTCACTAATTTATAGGATGCATTTTGTCCGATAGGGATGGTGGCATATGAAAGGTCCATTTGGATGCTTCCTCCTAACTTAGCATCCCACTCTCTAGACAACAACATTCCCCATGTGTCCGGTATGTCTAAAACTAAAACGTTCCTGTTTATTTCAATCTCTGGGTATGCTGCTAGCTTCATATTTAAATTTTCAATTACTCCTTCAGACTTAACAGGTCGAGAGTCCATTCCACATACGTTATTAAACTGCCGAGATGGCCTTAGCTCTAGTTGTTCCATTACCCTAAGTGGCATGATGTTAACCTTTGCTCTTGAATCTAGCATGCAGTTGTCAAGAATCAGTTGGTATATTTCTAGAGCTATGTAGAACTGGGAATGACCACCACCATTACTAGATACACTTTGGATCATTATGGGGGGGGTCTTTCTTAAATGCTGATTTCTCAATAGGTTTAGTCTTAGGTTTGATCCCTAGAAATTGAGTAGCTTGGTTAAACAAGGATGGGACCTTCAGTAATTCATTAAGAGGTACAGGGATATTTTGTTTAGAAACAACATGGCTCAAGTCAACCTTTAAGTTACAAGGCTTCCCTTGGTCTTTGTCACTCGTCTTTAATCCCAACAAGTGCATTATCTGAATTCTGACAGAAGGGGTAGCTATGAGCTCTTTCAAAGACATCATGACTGAAGATCCAGAAAGTTTTCCCAGTATGTTCGTATTCAAACCACCTTGTATCGCAGGAGGAACTCCTTTGCCAGGGAGGTTTACTTGCTTTCTCTGCATTGTTTCTTTATGTTGAGGCTTAGAAAAGTCTAGTCTTATTGCCTTACATGTTTCTTGAGATGGCATCCTCAAAGGCTGCTCATTCTTCTTTAGGATGCCCCTATGAGGAACATTTGATGGCTGTGAAAGATTCTTATCAGTGGTATTCCTTTGTTCAAGAGAAATCTTTCTTATGACAGGCTTAATACTTTCTAGATTCCTTGCGTTATTTCTTGTTTGAGACCTTGTCACGACCTGATTATCCGAAAGTTTCCTAGTTGACATAGTCTAAGGGAAATCATTGGTATACACTCTCTGAGAAAGTTTATGGAAATGTTCATCACGTCTTGTGTTTTGTTTCTGCTGATTTAAAACCAAAACGTATAAGCTTTGTATCAGTTTTCTCATTTCAATCATCATTTTCATCATCATATTGTTTTTTGAATCACTCTCTCCAGTGTGAGACATGACTTTAGAACTTAAGATTAATACGTTGGGTACGGTCCTCAGTGGAGTTGCGGGGTGGAGTCGCCAGGTGAACCACATAAGTAATTCACCGAAAAAAGATATGTCGTAGGGAAAGGTGAGGTATGTCGAACCAAGGTAGGCCTCCACCTCCCTGGAAACAACGCCAAAATGTTATCACCAACCTTATAGTTTCCTGTGTGAGATGGATCCAAGATGGACGGTAGAGGGACAAGCAGCCAAGGAGGTGGAACCAAGATTTCCTCGACTCCCAAATGGATGGTTGTCACGCCAATCAAGGCAGTCTTCACTTTATGTTATCTTAGCCCAAGACAACAATGGGGGAGACCCAGATCTACTCCCAACAGGAGAGATCAGACCTAGACATCAGATCATATCAAAAGGACTTGAGGTACGTACGGTGTAAGGTGATGGAAACCCTAGATCTATGGATGACGTCACTAGGTGAACCGAGGCTTTGGACCAGGGTTTAGGAGATATGAGATTTGATCCAAGTTGGGACACAGATGACCTATGAGGTAAATACTAGATCTGGGGTTAAGGTACTAGCAATAGGTGAAGATATCTACTGCCTTGGGAAACGTGACCAATGCAGAACAAGTGAGAATGGGATTGGGGCTATCTAGTACCAAGGGATAGACTCGAAAGAAGGTATGACAATGTCAGAGCACTCAAGCCAGCAGGAGAAGGTCAAAACGCAAAGGCAAAAGAAGGGGTAGCGCTAGGGTTGGAGATTAGTACCTTTCAGATATAGGGCAATGGAGTCACTTCTAGCTCAGCGTTGAGGAAGACCCACTTAGGGTTGGGCCTGATCTACATAACCCCGAAATTGTTTGCCGAGAAATCAAGTGGATTGAGCCATAATACTTTTCGGTTTTTTATATTTAGGGTTTTGAGAATAAAAATGGAAATGCATATGCCAATGGATTGAAATCTTGGAAGAGAAGCACTAACCTGTATATATTACGTGGAAAACCTTGTAGATTCCTCTATGATGATGATCTCTGCTATCCCGATCAATTTGAGAAGATTTGAGTGAGTTCTATGCCCAAAGTTTTGCCCCAAGAAGCCACTACTCCCTCTCTCCTGCACAACAAACGTCAACCATATCAGATTTGCTACATCATGAGAAAAAGGAAAATGCTACAGAAAAATAACAAGATGAGATCATAGATCGCATTGATGCTAATGAAAACCCCCTAATACAAAACGCATACAAGCCAAGCGAGTTGAGGAAACCCTGCAAAAATGCCCAAGTTGAAGTCCCCCTCCTGTAGACAAGACAATGTTTCCCGAAAAATATATAGATCTCTCAACAAATACTCAAATGCTAGGAAGCAAAATATTTTTCAATCACCATCTAAGAATACCAGATGCAAACGAGATCCAAAGATTTCCACAAGAAAAGTTTTTCTATTATCCAGATCCAAGAGCCAAAGACCCCTTACAAATGAGAAGCTCTCTCCTTTAAATAGAAATGAGATAACCAAAATCCTAACCACTTTTCAAATGGGTGGCTAAGATTAAAAGATCCAAAAGTTCTAATCAATGGTTGAGATGAGCTCAACATAAAGTAGATGGATCAATACAATAATATAATATAAAAATGGACCAAATCACCCTAGGGGAGGGGATCCCACTCAACAAAAAATAAATGAAGCACATGGTGGGTCCAGGGAGTGTTAACTAACTTCCTTTGGGTGTCCCCATGGCACAATAAAAATAATTTAATTTTTTAACTGTGAAATTGTGCCTCCTTGAGGAAATCATGAGCCTCCAAAGATCTCCAGAAAATAATAAAATATGCTCGAAAAAATAAATGTGGGCCCATCAAGGTGCTGCAACTGCTTGGGAAGGAGTGGAAGACATCACGCTCATCATCGGAACTCATTCCATGCCAATTCCTTGCCTCAGTAGCCCAAATCGAATTCTTTAGTAGCCAATTTAATTATTTTTTGTCTGCCTCGGGAAATGTGATGTACCAAAAACTGCCTCCTAGGATGCCTGCGTTATCAACTTGAGCTCACCATGCTCTCTAGGAGGGGGGTAATATGGTACAAACAAGTGTCTGAACCCCACCTTCCTCATACAATTCCCTAGGAGATCCAAGAAAATCATCTCCTTGCTCAGACAGGCCATCCAGTATGGAAAAACTGCACCAGAAGGTACATTGTGCCAAAATCATCTCTACAACTGCCCGAAACTGATGATAAGCTGTCTCATTGGCCTCAGAGAGTACAAAACCATCCAAGGTGCATACTCATACACCCTATAGGTATCTGCATGATCATCTACAATGTCCAAATACCCAGTGTTATCACCAACCTTGCAGTTGCCTATGTAAGGTGGATCCAGGATGGATTGTAGAGAGACAAGCAACTAAGGAGATGGAACCAAGAATGCCTAGACTCCCAAATGGATGGTTGTCACGCCAATCAAGGTAGCCTTCACTTTATGTTATCTAAGCCCAAGACAACAAAGGGGGAGACCCGGATCTACTCCCGATAAGAGAGATCAGACCTAGACACTAGATCTAATCAATTAGACTTGAGGTAGTAAGGTGTAAGGTAATTGGAGACCTTATATCTATGGAAGGTGTCACTAACTATGCTAGGGATTTAGATAAGGGTTTTAGACACATGAGGGTTGATCCAAATTGGAACACATGTGACCTATGGGGTAAATGTCAGATCTAGGGTTGAGGTACTAGCAACTGGTGAGGATATCCACTGCCTTGGGAAACGTGACCAATGCATGGAGGGTAAGGATAGTGTTGGGGGCTATCTAGTATTGATGGATAGACTCGCTGATAGATGTGATAATATCAGAGATCCCGAGTCATCAGGGGAAAATCAGATTTTGTAAGGAAAAGAGGCCAAAGAGGGGCTAGCGCTAGGGTTGGAGATTAGTGCCTATTGGGCCTAGAGTAATGGAGTCAATATTTGCCCAAGGTTGGAGTGGACCCACTTGGAAAATGCCCTGATCTATGGATCCAGAAGGTTATTTGGCCGGAACATTCAATCTACAGGAGAAACCAGCAGTAAGGTGGTTAATGTTAGGGTTTGGACAGGTAGATCCTTAGATCCAGGAAAATTTCGAGACCATTAGCTCAACGTTGGAGAGGAAATGGTATGGGGATGACCTGATCTACAAACCCAAGTCAAAAAAATGCCGAAAAAATCAGATTTGGGAAAAAGTCAGAAAAATGATGAGAAATGCTAGGATCCTGGAAGACAGTTTCTCAGATGTAGGGCCACCTGTCAGCCTTTAGCTCATCCTTGGAGGTGATTTGGATTGAGGAGGACCCGATCTACAAACTCAAGTTGTTATTTTTTCGGAAAAATCAGATCTTGGAAAAAGCAAAACATTCAGTGAGGGGCGCTAGGGTTTGAGAAGGCAGTTTCTCAAATCTAGGGAAAACCAGGCCAAACCGGCTCAACGTTAGGGGTGAATTGGTGAGAGGGAGACCTGATCTACAAAACCCATAAGTGGTTTGTCCAGAGATCGAGCGGTTTATTTTTTAGTATTTTTGGTTTTTTTTATTATTTATAATTTTTTTAGAAAAATGAAGAAAAGCAGGTGTCAATGGATTGAGATCCGAAAGAAAAGAACTAACCTGTAGATCTTACCTGGAAAAACTTGTAGATTCCTTGATAATGATGATCCTTGCTAACCCTATCAATTTGCGAAGCTTTGAGCAATTTCTATGTCCAATGTTTTTCCCCAAAGAGTTAATGCGCCCTCTCTCCTGCACAACAAACATCAACCATATCAGATTTGTTGCCGCATGAGAAAAAAACTAAATGCGACAGAAAAATGGCAAGAGAAAATCATAGATCGCAATGACACTAATGAAAATCCCCTGATAAAAAACGAAGACAATCCAAGCAAGTTGAGGTCCCGCTGCAAAAATGCCCAAGCTGAAGTCGCCCTCCTGTAGACAAGACAAAGATTCCCAAAAATATATAGATCTTGCAACATTTTCCCGAATGCTAGGAAGCAAAATACTTTCCAATCACTATCTAAGAACACCAAATGCAAAGGAGATCCAAAAAAATATCTACAAGAAAGTTTTTCTATTAATCAGATCCAAGAGCCAAAGACTCCTTACAAATGAGAAGCTCTCTCCTTTAAATAGAAATGAGAGAACCAAAATACTAACCACTTTCAAAACGAGTGGCTAAGATTAAAAGATATAAATGTTCTAATCAATGGTTGAGATGAGCTCAACATACAATACATGGATCAATATAACCATAAAGTACTAAAGTGGACTAGATCACCCATAAAGAGGGTACCCCACTTGTTGTCCGTCGATCGCACACCAGCAGCAGAAATATTCCGAAAGTTGTCTTCTCACTTAGAAAAGTGGGAGAGGTGTGACCTTGGGGGCAAGCACAGAGCTAGGTACTGTCACCTACTCCTAGCTCCTCCGTTTAGGCTAACTCCTAACGAAGCCAAGGAGGATAGTCCCTACAAAAGAGTTTTCTAAGGCTCTTAAGTTGTTAAAGTGTTTTAATTAGTTGTGGATGGGTGTTTTTTTAGGAGTTATTATGATGAAATATGTTTGTTTATTATGAATTCTAAACACAAGACAAAGCAATCCACGTTGCTATCACAAGAATTAAAAGATAGACAATAATTTGAGAACTCACGAAATGATAAAGCATTCACAGATATAACTTATAATCAAAACATCTGATGGACAAATGGCCTAGATTATCAATAATGCGAAAAGATAGAACCAGTGCCTATGGAGTCAACTTATTAGGGATGCTTCGTGTATAAAGAGATGTGAATCCTAAAATGATGCTAGTGAATGTTAGGTTTTGCAAGTGCTCTTGGTAGGTTTTAAAGGGTTTTTATTGGTCTTGCTTATGGTAGTTGGATGTCCTAACCAGAAATACCTTCAGTTGCTCCGTTCGAAGATGTGATGGACCTGTCTGGGGCCATAGGTAAGTGTTCAATAACTTAACTACTTGTGCCCAGATTGGGTTGTCCGACGCCCACACTTGGAATTTGCCCACATGCCTCGGTATTTAAACGAAACAACACCGGTGCATTGGTTTATGGAGGAAATTTTTTAATTAAGTTACTCTTGTAAGGTTTAAATATTCAGTGCCGTTTCTGGGTATTCTGATCTAGGATCGGTCAGAGCATACTCCGGCAAGGAGGAGAGGAGTTAATTAATTAAAAGGATTTGTGTTGAAATCTTATTAAGTTGATTAATTAGACTCTCCGACATAGAGCACTCTTGACCCCGTCTTCTGACAGTGGTTCAAGAGACTCAACTAATCTAGATGAGACTAATGCAGGGATTATGCAAACCTAGGATGCTCTCCGATAGGGAGTGCTCTTGACTTGTGTTTTTGCAAGTTCAAGAGTCTTACTTAATAGTTAATTGATTAAACAAGCACAACAATTAAGATGAAAGTGGTTGATGAAACTCTCCGACAGGGAGCACTCTTGATCCACCTTATGGTGAGATTCAAGAGATTTAAGCAATTGATTTACTTAGGAAGATAAACAATTAGAACTTGAAGTAATCAACTTATTCAATGCATTAGATGTGATGGATTAATAATTAATATTCCAAGCATAAGACGCAAATGATGATGTAAACAAGCACATCTAATCTAAGCATGTGAAATATGGACACAACACAATCCTCTCCAAATGAGGGAGGATGGGAGTGGGGACTTAAAAACCCCACTCAAACAAAATATCTTTATTAAACTTTATACAATGTGCCTTAAGGATTTTAATCCTTGAAAGGACTTTTCGGATAAAAGCAAAACAACTCTATTAAGTATTAGGATTTGTAAAAAGGAGAATGCTTTTACTTGAAACTTTGAGATCTTTCTGAAACCTGTGAAAAGGGAAAAGATAAGAAGTTTGAAGAGAGCAAAAAGAGCAAAGGAAAGAGGACTGAAACAAAAGAAAATGAGGGAAAGAAGGCAAGAAAACCAAGAGAGGGTCAAAACCAAAGAAATGGAAGAATGGGGCAGCCAACTATGAAACTAAAGGATGATAAGAATCGAAGAAAACGGGGCAGCGAAAGAGAAAACAAATGGCTTTCATAAAAATTACAAAACAGAACAGCGAACAAAAAGTGGCCAAAAAGGCCAATAACAAGGTTGAAGAAGGCCCAAAAACTAGGGCAAAAAGAGGCAAAAAAGAAAGGAAGACTAGGGAAAACTAGGGCTGTCCAAAAAAGAAGAAAAGGGAAGGTAAAAGAGAGCAATAACGGGGCAGCGATAAAGAAGAGGTAAAAAGGGCAAAGCAAAGTAACTTGTAGAAAGGGGATTAAGGAGAGGAACAAAAGAAGGTTTTTTGCAGCTTAATTCTTTAAATTTTTACCAACTTTCCCGCTTAACCTGTCATAAATAGTGAGAAACCAGCAAGCTTCTTTCCTGCAAAATGATAGATTAGACAGTACCATACACTAAGAAATTACAATTTAATACTTGTGCAAAATATGAGACTTTGATGCTACTTCAAGTACTAAACAAAACTAGATCTAAACTTTTGTGAGATAAGCTTTTAACAAAGGAAATTCTTAGATCTACTTAACAAGAGATATAAAGATGAGATTTAATGCTTAGATCTACTTGTTATAAAACAAAGAATCAAAGTAACCGGAAAGTAGAATTTTGTTTTTTAGGGGTGAATATAAGAGATGGAACCACTTGGATCTTCAAATCTATGAAACCACCCTGGATCTCAATCAGTATGCAGCTGCCAGAAACCTGTGCTTGACTCCAAGAAAAGGAGATGCAACTTAGCTCAACCTTTTACTCGGTGCAATGGAGTGATCTGCAATCAAAAGACTTGTATGCTTGCCAAAAAAAGGGAATTAGAACATGTACTATTTACTACTCTGAATCAAGAAAAGCATGAGATATAACTGAGACAATGCTCTTATAGATTTCAGAAAGTAAATAAGTAAATAGATAACTTGAAACTACAAATATCTACTCTTATGTGCTTATATAATCCCTCTAAAGCATTTATAATTACCCACAGATTAGCAAACAAAAGCAAGATTGAAATTGTATCACCTCATTAATCAAAGCATATGAATCCGGAATCCACACCACATGAGCTTCCAAAGCCTTTCTTTATTCAAAATGGTTGCATAAGAGCAACAAGTATTACAATAATTCACTAGAGGTTCTTTGCATCAATCATCCACCCTGATAGAGCTGAAAGAGCCTCTATTTATACAATGAGAGAGTGCTAAAACCCTAAAATCAAATCTTATAACCTAACCAGCCTGGCCACCTAACAGAGAAGCCAGACCTAAATAGAATAACCTGGAGTGAGGGGAGGCCTCCACCCAGGCAAGGTACCCCCACTCCAACCCTTAACACTGAAATCAACCATCAGATGAAGCCACACGTGTGGAAGGCGCAACTAGGAGAGAGAGGGGCATGAGCTATGGAAGGAGGCACTGTAATGTTGGTAAACCCACCTTTTGGGTCTGGAAGAAGCCTCTGCTAGGTTTGGGAAGCCTACTGATGGTGTAAGCTTCAGTCTTCACCTCGATCAAATCACCGGACCAATGAGTGCTCTCCATCTCATTCTTTAGCTGGAGATGACATGTCTGCTAACTGATAATAAATTAATTGCTCACTTAATGCTGACTGAAGCTGAGTTATGATAACTCCAATCATCATAAATGCCCAATGAGATGTCATTTAGCCTTTTAGTTCATTGAATTTGGATTAATTTGGAGAGTTTTAATTTTCTCTAAAATAATCATTTTCTAATAAAATTCATTTTTTCACTCAAAACTGACTTTTTTGAGAAAAAAGGCATTATGTGTCCGACTAATGATCCTAAAGTTGGTTCTAGCTGGCTGGCTGATGAAGAATGATATTTGGCTTAAGGTTAGAGCTTTCAATCACTGAATTCGGGGTCCAGATGACCGACTTATTAAGAACGGGTTTTTTCCATTTAATTTATGGAAAAATTAAGCCAAAAAACTTAGGAAAAGTAATTAAAAATTAAAAATTAAAAAAAAAAAATCCCCGTTCGAAAAAGATTTTTTCGAAATTTTTTTATATGTCCAGATGACTTAAGACATGACCATGCTCTACCTAAATAATGCCTAGTAGGTTTATAACACTCAGTTGGGCTCTAATAACCCCCCAAGGCCCAGAATTCAACATCAGGCATTCCAGCTTTGGAGGAAGCGGGAGAAAACCTCGACAATTATACTCGGCTAAAGGCAAAGCATAATTGTCAGGGGCAAAAAACTCCCTCGAATACCTTATTTGAGATTCTACGTCTCAGGAGACCGAACCACTCAAAAAATACCCTACTAGCACATTTTATTACAAACCCCGCAGGGCCATGGTCAAAATTATTCAAATCAAGAACTGGCTAGCCAATATTGGCTAGACATGAAGACGGATCAACTGATAAACTGGAATCAGACTTTGAACAATTCTGTCAAATGGTGGCTCCTCAGCCAATCCAACTAAGGGCAAAATTAGTGGATAACACCACTCAACAAGAAATAAATGAAGCACATGGTGGATCCATGGAGTGTTAACTAAATCCCTCTGGGTGCCCCATGGCACAATAAAAAAATATAATATTTAAAATTTTTGACTTTGTGCCTCCTTGAGGAAATCATGAGCCTCCTAAAAGCTCCAGAAAATAATATAAAATGCCCAAAAATAGGTGTGGGCCCAATCAGGTACTGCAGCTGTTGGACAAGGTGTGGAGGACATCACACTCATCATCATGACTCATCCCATGTCATTTTCTTGCCTCAGTAGCCCAAATCGATTTCTTCAATAGCCATTTAATCATTTTTTAATCTACCTCAAGAAATATGAACCTACCAAAACAGCCTCCTAGGGTGCTTGCGTTGTCAAACTGAGTCCACCAAGCTCTCTGGGATGGGGGTATTATGGTACAATCAAGTGGCTACACCCCCTATGCCCCATACAACTCCCTAGTAGATCTAATAAAAACATCTCCCTGCTCAGACACATCATCCAGTGAAGCAAAACTGCATCAGAAGGGTAAAATGAGCCTGATCATCTCTACAAGTGCCCAAAACTGAAAATAAGCTATCTCACTAGACTCATAGAGTCCAAATCCATTTAGGGTTCATACTCATACCCTTTCCAGGTCTTTTCCTGATCATCAATAATATCCAATAATATAACTCAGACTATCATCCATATACCAGATACCAATAATATGACTCAAACTATCATCCATCTGCTGCAAGTGTTAGAAGGCTAAGACATGCTCTACAAATCATTTAAGTAACAATCATAACAAGTAGCAGTCACCTCACTGGCAGTACATCAACCAAATACATATATACGGATTTATTTATTATTACTCAAACCAGACTTTCATGACTATACTCACTTCATAGTTGTAGTCAATTTTCTAGTGAAGGCTGAAAGCTGAAATTGACAAGGCTAGGGAAAAGGATGACTACCAACTTAATATCGTGACACTTTTGATATGGAAAGAGAATACTCACTATAACCACATGCCAGACAAACAACAACACAGGGAATGGCAGTTCCTCACAAATGGTTGAGTTGTTCAGAGAGTGCTTATTCAACTTAGGCATCATGTCTACATCAACTTTGATCTAGGTCCATTAGGACCATCAATTTTATTTCCACGGCCTTTTTGGCTTATATGTCCTTTGGGGACTTCACCAGTGCTTAAAAGCACAGCTAACTGTAGATTTCGTCCAGGACATATTCAAATTTATAAGGTCAACAATATTTGGATATAGCATATATTTAACCAATGCTTTTGGGACCTTTTCTTATACCCTTAACAGAGTATTTTAGCATTTCATTGCTCTTGCCCTTTGCTCATATATGTTAAGAAACACATTTTAGAATTTACATTTTCTATGGGTGCATATTTAAACATTTCCAATACAAGTAGTACATGAGCTTTCAGTTTTAGCCAACAACATCTCAAGTGACTAGGGGGAGTTCTGCACAGCGCCAAACATCGGGACAATCGACCAGAATGACTTAGGCATACAATCCAACTCACCGAAGGCAAGTTCTGTCACCAACTCAGAGCCGAGACACACTATAAATAGGGAGGTTTGTCCAACAAAGGTTCTAGTGGGGAAAGGTCTGAACCATCATCTGTCCAATGAGAAAACACTGATGCAAATCTAGGAACTAATAAACTGCTCTGAAAATGGTTAAAATGACTACATCACTCCTCAAATCTGAGTGTCCTGAGACTCAGGCATGGCATAGAAGGGTACTATAGTCCATCAATCAAATCATGATCCATCATAGATGCTCATCTCAGCATCTCATATATAGGGGAACTAGCTGAAAAATGTACTGGAATCTGAAAAATAGAATATGGTAGCCCGACTACTATATATGTGATAACAATAATCACTGTAAAAAAGAGAAGCAACTGGGCAGCCAAGTTCCCACACCCCATCCCCCCAAAGGGGATTTGCACATTTTTTTTCATTTTTTTTCAATTTCTTTTATTTTCATTAAATAAAATTAACGAATCCAGCTGTGTTCTTAGTAAAGAGAGTATCGGCATTGTGATTTAAATAACTCAAATCTAGTCTAAAATTCTTAAAATAAACAAGACTTCAATTCCCGTGTGATCTTGTGACCACTGCAGGCCATTGGCTGGATTGGTGGGACAATCAGAAAGGGATTGAAGTGACTAGTAATTAGTTGAACACTTCAATCAACCCCTAAAGTGAAAGTCCGACACTTTTGATATTACTAAGTTGTGGGAAAATTCTGCAAGTGAAGCGAGAACTACTACAAAGTGACCGTGGGGCCTTGTTAGGCTACACCCTTGTTGGTGTATTGTTGAACACAACCCCACAACTCCATCTAGCCCACACGTCACTGTGAGCACCACTTCTTAGTAAATCCGGACATATTCTATGTACCCCTTGGGTATATATGGAATACCATTTTCCCTTTTTAATAATTAGATCATTACCGCACTTTGTAGTTTTGTTTCTTTTATTTTTTTATTAACATATAATGTTTCAAGTGTTTAAAGCTCTTACTTTCAGGAAAAATCAAAAAAAGCCCAAAGGCTAAAGGCAAGCAAGCAAAGAGCAAAAAAGACAAAAATACTCCCTTCTTCTATCTTTCCCTTTCTCACCCCGCTCTTTCGGAAGAGGCAAAAAGTGAAATTTTTTTTTTTGTAAAAGAGTTAATAAAAAGCAAGTGGGATAAAGACTCCCACGCCCCTCTTCCCCCATTTGGGGGAAGCTTGTATCGTCTCTTTTATTTTCATGTTTGCATAATAATTTGCTAGAGTAGAATAGGAAAGAGTAGTTTCATTATTTAGAAGTTTGCTTTCGTAAAAGTTAGAAAATAAAGTTTCCTGTTTCATTACTTAGTTGGTTTAAGTTTTGTTTACTTTCATTTGATATAATATTGAAAAAATTAAAAAGAACCAAAATCTATTGAATCTCACCGTAAGGTGGATCAAGAGTGCTCTCTATCGGAGAGTTTGTTTAATTTTTTTTTTATTTTCATGTACTTTGCTTTTTGTAATTAATTAATTATTTTCTAAGTCTCTTGAACTTGCTGGAATCAAAGTCAAGAGCACTCTTTGTTGGAGAGCATATTAATTGTTGCATCATCCTTGCACTTAAGGATATAGAATAGATAAGATTCTTGAACTTTTGTCATAAGACAAAGTCAAGAGCGCTCTCTGTCGGAGGGTTTAATTAACTCTTTTAATAAAATTTTGCAACTCACATTCCCCCTCTAATTAATTTACTTCGTTGATATCCCTCACCTAGTATGCTCTGCCGACTTTCATAGTTGGGCTCGTACTCAGAATGGTGAACGGACTTGTTAAGCTCGCAATAACAACCTAATAAAATTTTTACCCATAACCAACGCACCGACGTTGTAGAAAGCATTCAAGTCTATTCTCAGTAAGGGCACCGAAACTCCCTGTTGTCTTAGAGTCACGGCTAGCTCGTCAATCCCCTAGGACACCAGCTCGAGATACTGGATGGGTCGACATGTCTAGAACAGAATGACTTTGAACACTTTCTCGATTGGTCTCTGATACCTTCTTTCAAGCCATAATAAACAAGACCATTAGAATATTTAAAACGTACTAAGAGCACTCGCATAACATATCCACTAGCTTTATTTCAGGACTTGTATCTTTGTTATTCTTCAAAGCATTGCAGAGGTTTGACTCCATAAGGCACTGGTCTATCATTTCATGCGTTATTATTAATCTAGACCATTTGTCCTTTGATTAATAAAATCTTTGTCTGTGAATGCACTTTTATTTTTACAAGTTCTTGATATACTTTTCATTTTTTAATCCAGTGCAACAACGTGGATTGCCTTTGTCTTGTGTTCAAATTTTCATAATTATAATCATCTTTCATCATAATAACTCCTAAACAACACCCATCCGCATCATTCGAATATTAAAACTTAACTTAAACACATTGAGCCATAGAAGCTCTTTGTTAGGGACTACCCCCTTGGCTTCGTTAGGAGTTAGCCTAAACGAAGGAGCTAGGAGTAGGTGACAGTACCTGGCTCTGTGGTTGCCCCCAAGGTCACACCTCTCCCACTTTCTCAAGTGAGGAGACAACTTTCGGAAGATTTCTGCTGCTGATGTGCAATTGGCGGACAACAGGTCTCATTGTTCACTATCTCCACTCATCCACTACCTCCCAGTTATGTTTATACCCCGATCTACTAGTTGACTAGTGGCATGGAGGACCTTCCCCCACTATAGCCTCTTTGTTGGATAAAATTCCTTGTTTACTTGTGTCTCTCGGCTTTGAGTTTCCTAGGTTGTGTTGGCTAAACCTAAAACAAATAGCGTTGCAATCAATACAATGTATATGGAAAAGAAATGAATATCTTGTGAAAAGCCCATTCATGTAAACAAGTGTTTCTGTTTACACATGAATGCAAGGCAAGCCTAATGAAATTGGCTTTGAAGTGTAAATGTGAAATGTAAAACCCATGTAACAAGTGTTGCAAACACACATGGAGCATAAAGCCTTAATAAATATAAATCCATGTAACAAGTGTTTTTAAACACGCATGGATCAAGGCTAGGGAAACTCAAAGGCCCAAAAAAAACAATGGTTCTTAAAAGTTATATCGAAAAGATTGTTGGCCTCACTTGTATATGATGTGGATTGTGAACATTTTTCAAGGTGAATAAGCACCTCTAAACGTAACTTATCCATTTGTGAGACACTGCCATCCCCTGTGTTATTGCTTTCCCGGCATATGCTAGAGTGAGTATCCCCTTTCCATTTCTAAAGTGTCACAGTGTCAAGTTGTTAGTCACCCTTTAGCCTAGCCTTTTGATTTTTAGCCTTCATCCTTCACTAGCAAATTGATTACAACTATGAAGTGAGTATGGTCTTGAAAATTTGGTCTGAGCCATAATAATTAACAAAACTTAATATATTTGGTTGATAGACTGCTAGTGAAATGATTACTATGTGTTATAATTGTTACTTGAATGATTTGTAGAGCATGTCTCAAACTCTAACACTTGCAACAATTTGATGTTAGCTTGGGTCATATTATTGATTATCTGATCATTTACATATTATTATTATTTTATCTGTCTGGGCATATTAGATATTGTACATGATCATGCAGAGATTTGTAGGGTGTATGACTATACACCTTAGATGGATTTGGGCTCCCTGAGTGCAATGAGACAGTTTGTTTTCAGTTTCGGGCAGCTACAATGGTGATTTTCCTCATTATACCATTCTGGTGCAGTTTTGCCATGTTAAATGGCCTGTCAGAGTAGAAGGATGATTTGATTGGTTCACCTAGGGCGCTGTATGAGGAGGGGGTGGTCCAACCATTTGTTTTTACAATTATACTCCCCTCCCAGAGAGATTGGTGGGATCAGTTCGACAACGCAGGCACTCTAGGTGGCAGTTTGTGCAAGTTCACAGTTCCTGAGGCAGATTAAAAATGGTGAAAATGGATACTAAGGAATTCGATTTGGGCTAATGAGGCAAGGGAATGGCATGGGATGAGTTTTGATGATGAGTGTGATGTCTTCTTCCCCTTCTCCAGTAGTTTCATCATTTAGAAGGAACTACACCCATCTCTCCGGCATATTTTATGATTTTCTGGAGCTTTTGGAGGCTCACGATTCTCCCAGAGAGGCACTATTTTGCACTTAGAGTTATATTTTATTCATATTGTGCCATGGGGACACACTAGGGGTGTTAGACACTACCCCCTAGACCCACCATGAGCTTTATTCATGTTTATTTTGTCATATTGAGTGGGGTCCCCTCTCCTAGGGCGATTTTGTCCATTGATGTGTTATATTATTATATTGATCCATGTACTTTATGTTGAGCTCATCTCAACCATTGATTAGAAAATTTTGACGTTTAAATATTAGCCATCCATTCAAAAGGTGGTTGAGATTTTGGTATCTCTCCATTCTATTTAACGGAGAGAGCTTCTCATTGTAAAGGGGTCTTTGGCTCTTAGAATCTTGATAATAGAAAAACTCTTTTGTGGAAATTCTTGGGTTTCCTTTGCATTTGGTGTTCTTCGATGGTGATTGGCAAGTCTATTGCATCCTAGAATTTGAGTATTTGTGGTGAGATCTATATTTTTGTGAAAACTTTGTCTTTGTCTACAGGAGGGCGACTTCACTTGGGTATTTTTGCAGTGCTTCCTCAACTCGCTTGTTTGGCATCGCTTGTATCAAGGGGTTATCATTAGTATCATTGTGATATATGGTTTCATCTTGTTATTTCTTCTATAGCATTTGTCCATTTCTCTTGATGCATCAAATATATTGTTGATGTTTGTTGTGCAGGGTCTACTCTGACTTGTGCAGACCCGTGACGATTACTTCATTGGGTGGTTACTAGTACTATGTAGCATTTATTGATGACCACTCATGAAAGGTGTGGATATACTTCCTCAAGACCAAGGAATGTGAGGAAGTACTCAATAAATTCAAGGAACTCAAAGCACAAGTCGAGAATCTGTCAGGAAGAAGAATTAAGATCCCGAGATCAATCAATGGTGGAGAATATACCTCTACATAATTCAATGATTTCTGCAAGGAAGCAGAAATTAAGAGGGAGCTCACATTTTCCTACAACCCACAACAAAATGGCGTTGGGGAAAGGAAGAACCAAACAGTTGTGGAGGCATCCAAAGCCATGATACATGACCAGAGTCTACCGATGTTCTTATGGGAAGAAACATCTAGAACAACCGTTTATGTACAAAACAGATGCCCTCTTAAAATCTTGAAGAACATGACTCTGGAAGAAGCCTTCATAGGAGTGAAGCCAAAAGTGGGCCACCTCTGTATCTTTGGATGCCCAGTCTACATTCATGTGCCCTAGGATAAAAGGACAAAACTAGAACCTTCAAGAAAGAAGGGAACATTCGTGGGATACAGTGAGTCTTTAAAGGCTTACAGAATATACATCCCAGGATTAAGGCAAATAGAAGTCAATAGGGATGTGACCTTTGAAGAAGAGATGGCTATCTGAAAAGGAAGAGGATCTGATATGGAGATCGATGATGATGAAGAGATGAGATCATCTTCCCCTCCAGAAGTTAAGAGGGACTCTGAAGAAAAGAATGAACTGATCGATCCCATTGATTTAGTTGAGCCAGTTGATGCTCCCACAGATATGGCAGTAAGCTGAAAAGGAGCTAGATGGGCACAACAAAAATTCCAGGATGCAGAGGGGCACAAAGCTCCACACGGTATCCATCAAGAAATAAAAAGACCTCATAGGTTCTCGAGTTATGTAGCATTGATGAGTCACATCATTAACTCAGATCCTACCACGTACGAAGAAGCATCCAGACACCAAGTTTGGAAGGATGCCATGAGGGAGGAATTCCTGTCCATCGTGAAGAATGACATATGGGAGGTTGTACTGAGACCTGAGGGGAACTCAGTAGTAACTTGCAAATGGCTTTTCAAGATTAAACATAAACATCGAGCAGATGGAAGTGTGGAAAAACATAAGGCCAAATTTGTTTCCATAGGATTCTCTCAGAAAGAGGGAATTGACTATGATGAAACATTTTCTCCTGTGGCTCGATATACTTCCATCAGAACCATCATTGCTATTGCCTCAGCTTAGGATGGAAGCTGCATCAGATGGATGTAAGATCGCCTTCCTCAATGGTATTATCGAGGAAGAAGTTTAGATTGAACAAGCAAAAGGGTTTATTGTCCATGAAAAAGATTCTCACGTATGTAAACTGGTAAAGGAATTATATGGACTCAAGCAAGCACCTCGTGCTTGGTATGGATGGATGGACAGATACGTGGTAAACTTGGGATTCACCAAGAGTGATGAAGACCCCAATCTTTACCACAAGATTGAGGATAATGAGCCATTGATTTTGGTCTTGTACGTGGATGACTTGTTTAGTACGTGGATGACTTGTTTATCACAGGAAATGAAAAACTAATTGGATGGTGTAAGAAGAAGCTTTCCTTTGAGTTTGAAATGAAGGACCTCGGATTGAAGCTTTACTTTTTGGGATTATAAGTATGGTAGAGGCAGGAGGAAATTTTCCTAATTTAAGGAAAATACACCATTGATATTTTGAAGAGATTCGGGATGTTGGACTGCAAGTCCATGGTTACCCCGATGGATGGAAACTTCAAGAAGCTGAGGGAGTCTACTTCAAATTCTGATATGATCCAACCATATATTGCCAGTTGATTGGCTCTCTGATGTATTTGACAAACACCAGATGGGATATATGTTTTGCTGTGAATACTCTCAGCCAGTTTATGAGTGATCCGAGGCAAATTCACTGGGTTTCTGCAAAACATGTTCTCAGATACTTACGTGGCACTATGGGATATGTTCTAAGATATGGTTCAGGATGTGATATGATATTGCAAGGTTTTTCTGACTCAAATTGGGCCGAGTGTGTTGCAGATAAGAAGAGTAATTACGGATGGTTCTTTAGGTTGGGCTCTACAGTGATTTCCTCGTGTATAAGGAAGCATACCACAGTAGCACTTAGCACCGCAAAGGCTGAGTATATGGATGCTAGTGCAGCAACATGAGAAGCAGTATGGATTTGAAAACTCCTTGCTGGATTATTTAGTCAGATTCTAGGATCGACTGTGATTCACTGTGACAACCAGAGTTTTATATAGATGTCAATGAATCCTGTATTTCATGATAAGATGAAGCATATAGAGATTTGATATCACTACATTCGTGATATGGTGCAAAAAAGTGTGGTCGAGTTACACTATGTTCCGACAGATGACAAGACTGCAAATATTCTTAGCAAGTCTCTTCTCAGGACAAAGTTTGAATACTTTCGCAAAATACTTGGAGTAGAAGAAAATGCATCCCTCGTGGCTAGGGAAAGCCAAGACTGATATCTATGATGCTTTCACACTGGTACCACTACTCGTTATGGATCTCAGCCTAGCATGGGAAGAAATCCCATCGACATTGTGAGACGAGCTGGTAGTTGTTATCACGAATATTGTAGTTGCCCCCTAGAGTAAATCCTATACAGGATAACAAAGGGGATAGGAAACCAAAGTCGTAACCTACGAATACCCCAACCACGAGATGATGGATGGTTTTCATTCCGGTTGAGATATCATTCACTTTATGCCACTAAATCCCAAGTGACAGAAAGGGAGACCTAGACCTATCATACAAGGAAAGACATAAAGCAAATCACTAGACCAGACTATCTATAAAGAATTCGTAAGGTGAGAGCTGGAACCCTAGATTTAAGGAGTAACACACGATTTAAGGAATGCTTGAGTAGAGTTGGTTATGAGTGTTGGAAATGTTACTCAAGCTAAATGGAGTAGTGACTTGTGGAATTAAATATCAGATTTAGGATTGGTGTGTTTACTCAATTGATTAAACCTAGAACCCTGGGGGATTTAGATAGAAATACAAAAATATCCAAGGTAAGGTTCAATCAGAGAATTAGGGCTTGCAACACACTTGCTCCGATGATAGATTTGACAAAGTGAAGAAATCCAAGCAAAAACTGGAAACATAGAACACTCAGGAAAAAGACTGACAGAGCAGGATGGACGTTTTCTCTCAAAGATCAGCGTTGCTTTAGAATGGGAAAACGGAGTCCAATGATGACGCCTGGGAAGGGTAGGGGGTTTTTGCTGAGGGCCAACAAAACCCAGATCGCCAAATTTGCATATTCCAAGTGCAAAATGCTCCGATGATTTTTCCTACTTACTACAAGTGATTTTTTTAGTGATGTGGGTGATGTGCATGTTATCACGAATCTTGTAGTTGCCCCGTGGGGTGATCCTATCTAGGATAGTAGAGAAAAGACAACTAAATTTGCGACCTATGATATCGAAGGCCTCTGAAAGAGCTCAGATGTCACACTAGTCAAGGATATCGACACTTCGGACCTAGTGAATATACTAAGCCCAGGGGGCATTCCTATGACCAAGATAGCCCTAAATTAAGGAAAATGAGTAGATGATCCAGGGAATTGTTATAACGGATATTGTATTTTCCCTGATTGATAAATCCAATATTGGATGGTAGAGGGGACAGGCAACCAAAGCCGCGACCTACGAAAACTCTAACACCCAAAGGATGGATGGTTGTCACGTCAGTTAGGGATTCTTTTTCTTTATGATGTGAATGCCCGAGTGACAATGGTGGAGACTCGATCTTATCCTGAAAGGACAGATCTACATCCAATCACCAGATCAAGCCCAAAAAGTAAATACGCAAGGTGAGAGCTGGAAAATCTAGATTTAAGGGATAAGCCACAATTTAAGGAATATTCGAGTATGGGTGTTTAAGGGAAATGGAAATGTTACTCGAATCAATTAGATCGGTGACTTACATAGTTTAAAGCAGATCTAGGGTTTGTGTGCTTGTTTAAATGATCAAAACCGGGACCCTGGGGGGATTTAATCAGAAATGTAGAAAATGCGTAGGTCGAGGTTGATATAATGAATTTAGGCCTTCAACACATCTACTTGGATGTAATATTTAACAACAAAATTACCCAAGTGAAACCAGAACAAGAACAAGGGAAAATGGCTAACAGACCAAACAAAGGTGTTTTCTCCCAAACTGAAACCAGTTCCTGGAGATGGGAAGAGGAGTCCAAGCTTGAAGTTATTGAGGGAGAGGAGGTTTTTGGTATGCTGGACAAAGCCTAGATTTCCAACTTTTCCAATTCCCGATGCAAATTGGTCTGGTGATTTTTCTTAATGCTAAATGAGGGTTTTTTAGTTAAGGAAATGATGGGTAATGCATGAAGAAAATAAAAGAAGGAGAAATTACCTGCGAGACGTACCTGGATCTTGCAGATGACCTCAAAAATGATGAAGAAATCTGCTTCCTTGATCAAATGGACTTTCCCGGAGAGATTCTTGATGTTGTTATGCTTCAGTGAATTACCCAAGCGATCCCTTCAACCTGCCCAATTATAGAACAATCAAAAGATCAGAAAAACGAATGGGATCTACGGAATATGGAAATGACAAGAAGTAGAAATTCATAAGAAAGAAATACTCCTTGAACCAAACATCCAGGAACTGGAACGATGGTGGGTTCCCCCACAGAAACGCCCTCTCTCCTAGCGCGCCTCCTCAACTTGTAGACGAAGTGGGTAAAGAAAAATGAAAGATATTTCTCGAAACAAACTCAGTGCAAAAGAGAAACAATGTCAATCATCAGATCATCAAATCATTCACAAGATACACAAAGAGTAATACCAGACAAATCTTCTTTATTCAAATTTCGGTGCCAAAGCTCATGAAATACAAGGGGGGGTCAGCTCTCTTAAATAGTTTGAGAGAGACGTAAACCTTAACTCACTTTTTCATCCAACGGTTGAGATTTAAACATCATCAACGATGGATATCATCAATACATAGATCAAGTGACTAAGTCAACAAGGGGGGCACACTTTCCTCAAGGACGCCTATCCTAGGTGAAAGTCACAATATAACATAAGATGTGATATGATAATACATAGGAGGGGGTCACTAGGGGCTTAATTCACTAAGTCAACAAGGGGGGCACACTTTCCTCAAGGACGCCTATCCTAGGTGAAAGTCACAATATAACATAAGATGTGATATGATAATACATAGGAGGGGGTCAATAGGGGCTTAATTCACCCTAGGCCCCTTTACAACTTCATAATACATGATATAACAATGAAATATTAGCCAAATTGAGGGGGCGCCCCTTGGGGGGCTTTCCTCACTGGCTGAGGCAAGATAAAATAATCCGGACATGTGCTAAGTGAAAACTATTGGAGGACTGTCCAGTATGCTGAGACACATCAACTTCCAAAATTCCAAGCCATTTCCTCGACCCAATTGGCCAAATCGATTTTTCCAGTGAAATTCCTAGTTCATTTTTTGTTGGTACAACCTCTAGAAACTGATAAATCCACCATAACTCTATCCAGGATGAAAACAGGGGATATTTCACTACTCTGGATGTTCTGGAGACATAGAAGAATGGTATAAGTGACTAATCATACCCCTTGTAACACTGATCTGCTCTAAGAATACCCAACATACTGCTATCTGAAATAAAATTTGATCATTTGGCCAATAATAAAGTGATAATAATCACTTTTCAGGAGAATCGGGGCCAAACTCTCAAATTGAAACCGCAGTATTGGTCCTGGGCATGTCTAGAACAAATATAGATCATGTTTTTTTTTGAGTGGCTACCTTGGGAACGGTGCTTTACTTGGTCAAACTGGGTTAACCAAGTCAAAGTATCCCAACTGAAGGTTAGAAACTGTATCCATATGATCCTGGAAGCATCCAGGGTAAGAAAAGATCCAATGGTGTATATCAAAACCAAGCTTAAGCCAAGTTACTCATAATCATGGTGACAATAATAATAACAATAATAATAATAAAAGATATACATGTGCTTCTGAAAAATCCCTGGTCCTTCAAGAAGTCTGCTTGTTCATGACATACTTACAAAGGGTAAACAATGTGTTACTGATGAGTGAGGATGGGAGAACAAGGTTAAGGCAAAGGGGAATGAATTTTAATTGACTTTGACTAGGTGATCTATCCGAATGATAAACAATACACTCAACCAAGGTGACATATGTATGACAGATAACAATAGAGGAAGGAGGTGTCTCACAGATGGATAAAATACTTGGATAAGATTCCCTTAGACTCTAGCCAGTTTTCCTTTGCACTTATTTGCATCATAGGTCAGCCTTCAAAGGCAGAGGCCCTGGAATCCTTCTAGGCTCCAGTATTGACAAAGACACAACCTTTCCAGGCTAGTCTCACCCTGTTTTCCCGTGAGGGAAAATGAGTTGAACACTATATAGAGAATGAGTGCTCATCCTTTAACCATTAACCTTTTCAATACACTTTACATTTCACAAGAGATAGTAGCCAGCCTACAAGAGCAGGTGCCCTGAAAAGCCTTTTGGGCTCCACTAAATGATTAAGGCTTAGAGCCGCTACCAGCGAGCAGTCCATAGGCCTGATGGGTTTGCCTCTCCCTGCTGCCCCCGTGGAGGGGAGATGAGCCTTACATTATACAAAGAATGAGTGCTCAACCCCTTGGCCACTGACTACCTTTTAAACATTTATACTTTTGCATCCTTTAGATATAGCTTTTATGCGTTCCAATGCTTTAGTGTTTAGAAACACTGTTATGGTGGAGCACTTGTTTCAAGAACTAAAGGAGAACTACCCCGTGAACCCTGCCACACTGGCCAAGCCACATATTTCATAGCCAGAGACACTTAACAACATGGAGTCTATCACACATAGGGGTCACAATGGGGAAAGGATCTTCAATCTCACGAGTCTTAATCAGTTTAAATCATGGGATAACCATTTGACAATGGACGAACTGGATGGACGGGGACAAGTGACACATGGAGCCATCAAAGCACTAGGGTTTACTATTTGTATGAGCATGGCATGAGCAACAGTCTTCACATCAAATCCCGTGATCATAGTTACATATATCGTGTCGACGAATATATCGCCGGGGGTTCGGAATGAAACTTATCGGCAGCAACGGCGAAAATATCGGAAAATATCGGCAAATGTCGTTTCGCATTAAAAAATACAAAAATAAACGTTTTTTTTCAATTTTTTTAAACATCTAAAGCAACAACAACATCAAATAAACACATTTCCACATAAATATTAAAATATAACTCATATATAAGATGCATAATATGTCAAATGGTGTATCATGATCATATATCGACTATAAACTGAAAATACTGAAATATGTTCTTGATGGAATGATAGAACATCACATCAAATGATCAAAATAAATGTCTCTCAAGAGATGAATCATCATGAGTCATGACTCATGAGGCATGTAGAATCATAGTGTATAGAGTCTAGACATAGGACACCAACATAGTATGATAGTATAGTACAATGATAAAAATAGGAATCAAGTCATCGACTCCCTGAGGATGATCCTCTAATCAATCTACCCCTTTTACGGGTCAAGGGCACTGGTTGTGGCACCACTCTTCCTCTAGAAGCAATAGGTGTCGGTGGTCGTGGAGGTGGTCCAGATGAGCCTGGGGTGGAACTAGAACCTCCAACTGCTCGAGTAGATGCTGTGGATGAGGGGGAGGCGAATGTGAGTTGTCTCACTCTCCTCCCAGTCCCAACTGTATGACTCTGTGGAGGTGGTGGGACACCTGGAGCTGGTCGGCGCTGCAAATGAGTATCAACCTCCTCCTCAATGTCCTCATAGTCATAGGCATAGTCATCCTCTGGAAGTGGAACATCAGCCTCCTCCTCTTCCCCCTCCTCCTCTGACGGATCTGCATCATCATCCCCCTCTTCCTCCAACCATTCAGGTGCCTCCTCGATCACAGGATCCTCCCTCTCCACCCTCCATTTGCTAGTAGTGTCAATGTCATCCAATGAAATGGCATCTGGATTGGGCACTTTCTCAATTTGTTTCACTTGCAACCTTAGATTATAGTAGACATAAACCATGTCATTAAGGCGCTCAGAAAGTAACCTGCATTAGTATGAGATCCATAGTTAGGGGGTGATAAATGATGATAAATTCAAATTCAAAATTGTAATAAATTATATTTAAAATTAACAAAATTATAAAGAAGCAAAGATTATAAATTTAAGTTTAAACTTTAACATTTCTAAATTGAAAATTCTAACCTTCTGCGCTTCTTGGAGTGTATCTTCTCAAAGACACTCCAATTGCGCTCACACCCTGATGTGCTGCAAGTTTGACTTAGCACTCTAATGGAAAGTCTTTGCAACTCTGGGACTTTGCGACCATAGTTGGTCCACCACACATCTACAAAGAAAACAAGGAAGGTAAACGGTAAGACAAAATTCAAATTACAAATTACAATGTATTAAATATTTACCAAGTAAAAAACATAGAAATGAAAGGGTAATTAATTAAGAGTCTAAGAGAATCGAGATCAAAATTTGAAAGTTTTAAACAAATTGTACCTGGCATCCTTGTGGTTCTATCCTGGACAGCCATGTCATAGCCAAAAGTGCCACCTGACATCCTATAGATCTCCATCTGTCTAGAAATCTCTGCTCGCTCAGAGGGAGTTAACACCATCCTCTGAACACACTGGAGAAAGCCATCCATGACCTCAGCATCAAACTGAAAGCCACATGCATAAGAGAAAGCAGGGTTGAGGTAGAGCCCTGCTGCATGAATGGGACGATGGAGAGTATTATTCCATCGTTCATCGATCACACTCCATAGTTCAGCTCGCCTTGTGAGTCCCACCTCCCCCTTGTCCTCATAGTAGCGATGGATAGCTTCCTTGGCCCTATCCATGGCCTCATACAAGTAGCCCATTGCGGGCTTTTCACCATCAACGAAACGAAGAACCTTTACCAAAGGTTCACTAATGGCACATACCTCCTCCAATCGTGCCCAAAAATCCAAATCAAATTGCACCTTTCGAGCAATGGCTTGCCCATCTTGTTTGGTGCTATAGACACAAGATGCCCACTCATCAGAAAAAACATCCGCTGCAACTCCATCATAACCTTATGCATAGACTGAAGAGAAATGAAGGAAGTGGCGAATCGTGTGATTGCAGGCCGCAACAACTCCTTGTTTCCTGTGAAGCGTCTCATAAGTGAAAGAACATATGTATGATTATATATATATTTTGTCACATTCCGAGCTGAATCAATGAATTCTTTGATCCAAGGAAGTTTTTCCATGTCCTCTAGCATCAAATCAATGCAATGGGCAGCACAAGGAGTCCAATACAAGCTCGCATACCTCTCCATAAGCATCCTCCCAGCAGCAACATAACTGGCAGCGTTGTCCGTAATGACTTGGACAACATATTGTGGCCCTATCTCTTGGATAAACTTATCCAACAAATCACATAATAAGCGTGCATCTTTAACATAGGTAGATGCATCGACAGATTTGATAAAAACTGTCCCCCTGAAACAATTGACCAAGAAATTGATAAGGGATCTGCCCTTCCCATCAATCCATCCATCCGACATAATAGTGCAACCGGTGACCGCCCATGACTGTTTGAGCTCATCTAATCTCCGGGTGCAATCAACCTTCTCCTCATCAAGGAGTCTCCCTCTCAAATCATTATAGAAAGGCCCCCTATAATCTGGACCAACAGAACCAGCAGCTTGAAACATGGCATGATAGTAGGGGTTGTTTTTGGCGATGTTGAAAGGCACATCACCCCATAGAAAACATTTTGTCACAAGTCTATCCGCCTCATCCTTCTCCCTTTGTTTGAACATGGTTCGAACAGAAGGTTGCCTCGAATGCGATGCCACATGAGGTGAGGCTGAAGAAGGCATAGTGTGATGTGGGGGGCGTGTAGATGAGGAGAAGGAATGCAAGTCACTTGTGCCCCCCATGGTTCGTGACTGTGTTCTAGATGCAAGTTCATGTCTGAATTCCTCTTTCTCGTCCCTCTTCTTAGCCATGTCAAGAATGGATTGGTTTGCAATCCGCATCACTTCTGGGGTAACAGCAGGACAAACATCCACTTCATGCCCAGAAATTTTGGCAAGGTGGTATTTCAAGCGGCTAATTCCACCAGAAATATCCTTCCCACATAGTTTGCAATTTAACTTTTGCCGATTATTAGGGTCAATTGGCTGCCCATACTCCCACATTGGATTCAATGGCTTTGGCATTGTGTCCACTGTCACCTATGCCACATTGCCACAACAAACAAACAAAAATGAATCAATTTTAAAATGTTCTTCTTTAAAATTTTGATTCTTGAAAACAATGAAATTATTAAAAATTTAAAACATTCAAACTTCAAAGAAATGGGAGGGTGGCCTACCTAAAACCCTATAGGCTATGATTGTAATGGCAAATCTACACCCTACACTAAATCTAAACCTAAACCCTACCTTAAATCTACATTAACCAACAAATCTCAAACAAAATAAAAAATAATGAAAATTTAGAGTTAAGAATACATACCTGATTAAATGCTATGGAAACTTGATTGCTCCCTTCCTCTCTTGTAGAAGATCGCCCAAGATCACCTAAATCGCCAGAGCTCCTTTTCCTCCAAGCGAAAAATCCAAATGAATGAAAAAACCCCAGCCGCGGACTGTTATCGGCGATTTTTTTTAATTTTTGGGCAGCAGAGCGATAAATTCCATCGAATCGCGATATTATCGGAATATATCGCGATATATTAAAATGTCGCGATATATTCAATGTATCGGAAAATGTCACGATAAATAGGGGCCGATATATCGCCGGGGTCATTAAGTCGCGATATATCGCGATGTCGGCGATATATCGCCGATATATGCAACTATGCCCGTGATTAATCATAACACACGTTAAAGCACTAGTACATATAAACATAGGTCACCTTAATCATAATATGCACGAAAATACAACATCAAATATAATATAATATGCAATGATACATGTCACAAGAATGAGTATAAGAGCAATGCTAACCATAACACAAGATAATATAAGCTGAGTCATAAACATGTAAATAATCCATCTGAACCATCATCTGTCCAATGAGAAAACACTGATGCAAATCTGGGCACTAATAATTGCTCTGAAAATGGCTAAAATGACTACATCAGTCCTCAAATCTGAGTGTCCTGAGACTCAGGCATGGCATGGGAGGGTACTATAGTCCATCAATCAAATCATGATCCATCAAAGATGCTCATCTCAGCATCTCATATGTAGGGGAATTCGCTGAAAAATGTACTGAAATTTGAAAAATAGAATATTGTAGCCTGGCTAGTATATATGTGATAACATATGGCTCCAGCTGGGACAAGTGCGTTGCTGAATAGAGTGCTTGAGAAACTCAGAATCTCCAGGTCCTCAATCTCTGCTACTCGCATCCTCGATCTATCCTTCCAGCTCTGCAACTGTTGCCCAAATCTCACCAACTACCTGCAAAATATCTAGAGCTATACCAAACTCACAGACCAGTCGTCAACGCAACTGTGTGGATAAAATAAAATACTCAAATCGAAATGCATGAAAATGAAAAGCAGAAATCCTGATTCATATTTCTAAAATCTATGCATATCCTGATTTCACCACTCTTCTTTCTCACAATCATAGGGTTGGATACCCAAGTGGTGTGTCAGACTGGTCGGATAATTCCAGCAGCTAGCATCTTTTCAAGTTCCTTTTTCATCAATGGAGCTAACATAGGATTAACATTTCGCAACTTTTTCCTATAGGGTTTTGCTCCTTCATTCAATGGGATAGTATGCTCAATAATGGAAGTATCAAAAGTCTTGAGATCGTCGTACGTCCAAGCAAAAACATCCTTGTACTCCCTAATTAGATTTTCGATAGCTTTCCTCTCTTTTGGGGAGGAGTTCTTTCCAATTTTAATAATTTTAGGAGAAACTGAGCTTCCAATGTTAATCTCTATGACCTCATCTACTAGTTCAGCTCTTTTACGCTTATATTCATCTCTATTGAAATTCTTCTCTAAAGGGATTGCTAATTTCATAACATCAACATCTTGCAATGACAGGTTGTTCACTCTATCTTCCAAGTCGACATTGCAGTTCTGAAAATTATCTGAGTGCTGTAAGAAGGCAATGATCTGAGAATTATTGTCAAAGTCTTGCCAATGATCCTGATTGTCAGGGACTGATGGTCTAAATAACACTTCGACTTTACACTCCTTCTCTTTAAGGTGGTTTGGGATTTCAAAAGTGCATGCTATCACTGATAATGCATCAACCATGGTGTTCTCCTCTCTTGGAACTACTTGGATCGCAAAGGCATCGAACATTTCAATGGTATCCCAAACAACATTTCTATAATCTCTAAGACTATTGTTTTTGGCCGCAAATTGATTTTTTACCTGGGGCACGATTAAATCCAAATCACCTATAAGTTATAACACTTAGGCATTTGATTTCTGATCTTGGGTAATCTTTAATCCCAAAAGTAAGGCTTCATACTCAGCCACGTTATTTGTGGCTTCAAACTCTAGACGGAAAGAAAAATACTTTTCTTCTCCAGAGGGGGAAATAAGGGCAATTCCTGCTCCAACACCATTCCTAGACTTAGCTCCATCAAAATGCATCTTCCATACTTGGCTAGGAGGAAAAGGGTGTTGTCGAGGCTCTTCCCAATAGTTTTCCATCACCATATAGTTTCCGACCTCCTCTGTAGGCCGCATGGCTTCCTCAAAAAGGCATTCAGGTGTTTCCACATGTTCAGTCATAGGATTTTCATTCACTAATTTATAGGATGCATTTTGTCCGATAGGGATGGTGGCATATGAAAGGTCCCTTTGGATGCTTCCTCCTAACTTAGCATCCCACTCTCTAGACAACAACATTCTCCATGTGTCTGGTATGTCTAAAACTAAAACGTTCCTGTTTATTTCAATCTCTGGGTATGCTGCTAGCTTCATATTTAAATTTTCAATTACTCCTTCAGACTTAACAGGTCGAGAGTCCATTCCACATATGTTATTAAACTGCTGAGATGGCCTTAGCTCTAATTGTTCCATTACCCTAAGTGGCATGATGTTAACCTTTGCTCTTGAATCTAACATGCAGTTGTGAAGAATCAGTTGGTATATTTCTAGAGCTATGTAGAACTGGGAATGACCACCACCATTACTAGATACACTTTGGATCATTAGGGGGGGGTCTTTCTTAAATGCTGATTTCTCAATAGGTTTAGTCTTAGGTTTGATCCCTAGAAATTGAGTAGCTTGGTTAAACAAGGATGGGACCTTCAGTAATTCATTAAGAGGTACAGGGATATTTTGTTTAGAAACAACATGGCTCAAGTCAACCTTTAAGTTACAAGGCTTCCCTTGGTCTTTGTCACTCGTCTTTAATCCCAACAAGTGCATGATCTGAATTCTGACAGAAGGGGTAGCTATGAGCTCTTTCAAAGACATCATGACTGAAGATCCAGAAAGTTTTCCCAGTATGTTCGTATTCAAACCACCTTGTATTGCAGGAGGAACTCCTTTGCCAGGGAGGGTTACTTGCTTTCTCTACATTGTTTCTTTATGTTGAGGCTTAGAAAAGTCTAGACTTATTACCTTCCTTGTTTCTTGAGATGGCATCCTCAAAGGTGCTCATTCTTCTTTAGGATGCCCCTATGAGGAACATTTGATGGCTGTGAAAGATTCTCATCAGTGGTATTCCTTTGTTCAAGAGAAATCTTTCTTGTGACAGGCTTAATACTTTATAGATTCCTTGCGTTATTTCTTGTTTGAGACCTTGTCACGACCTGATTATTCGAAAGTTTCCTAGTTGACATAGTCCGAGGAAAATCATTGGTATACACTCTCTAAGAAAGTTTATGGAAATGTTCATCACGTCTTGTGTTTTGTTTCTGCTGATTTAAAACCAAAACGTATAAGCTTTGTATCAGTTTTCTCATTTCAATCATCATTTTCATCATCATATTGTTTTTTGAATCACTCTCTCCAGTGTGAGACATGCCTTTAGAACTTAAGATTAATACGTTGGGTACGGTCCTCAGTGGAGTTGCGGGGTGGAGTCGCCAGGTGAACCACACAAGTAATTCACCGAAAAAAGATATGTCGTAGGAAAAGGTGAGGTATGTCGAACCAAGGTAGGCCTACACCTCCCCGGAAACAACGCCAAAATGTTATCACCAATCCTTGATTCATATTTCTAAAATCTATGCATATCCTAATTTCACCACTCTTCTTTCTCACAATCATAGGGTTGGATACCCAAGTGGTGTGTCAGACTGGTCGGATAATTCCAGCAGCTAGCATCTTTTCAAGTTCCTTTTTCATCAATGGAGCTAACATAGGATTAACATTTCGCAACTTTTTCCTATAGGGTTTTGCTCCTTCATTCAATGGGATAGTATGCTCAATAATGGAAGTATCAAAAGTCTTGAGATCGTCGTACGTCCAAGCAAAAACATCCTTGTACTCTCTAATTAGATTTTCGATAGCTTTCCTCTCTTTTGGGGAGGAGTTCTTTCCAATTTTAATCATTTTAGGAGAAACTGAGCTTCCAATGTTAATCTCTATGACCTCATCTACTAGTTCAGCTCTTTTACGCTTATATTCATCATGTCTATTGAAATTCTTCTCTAAAGGGATTGCTAATTTCATAACATCAACATCTTGCAATGACAGGTTGTTCACTTTATCTTCCAAGTCGACATTGCAGTTCTGAAAATTATCTGAGTGCTGTAAGAAGGCAATGATCTGAGCATTATTGTCAAAGACTTGCCAATGATCCTGATTGTCAGGGACTAATGGTCTAAATAACACTTCGACTTTACACTCCTTCTCTTTAAGGTGGTTTGGGATTTCAAAAGTGCATGCTATCACTGATAATGCATCAGCCATGGTGTTCTCCTCTCTTGGAACTACTTGGATCACAAAGGCATCGAACATTTCAATGGTATCCCAAACAACATTTCTATAATCTCTAAGACTATTGTTTTTGGCCGCAAATTGATTTTTTACCTGGGACACGATTAAATCCAAATCACCTATAAGTTATAACACTTAGGCATTTGATTTCTGATCTTGGGTAATCTCTAATCCCAAAAGTAAGGCTTCATACTCAGCCACGTTATTTGTGGCTTCAAACTCTAGACGGAAAGAAAAATACTTTTCTTCTCCAGAGGGGGAAATAAGGGCAATTCCTGCTCCAACACCATTCCTAGACTTAGCTCCATCAAAATGCATCTTCCATACTTGGCTAGGAGGAAAAGGGTGTTGTCGAGGCTCTTCCCAATAGTTTGCCTTCACCATATAGTTTCCGACCTCCTCTGTAGGCCGCATGGCTTCCTCAAAAAGGCATTCAGGTGTTTCCACATGTTTAGTCATAGGATTTTCATTCACTAATTTATAGGATGCATTTTGTCCGATAGGGATGGTGGCATATGAAAGGTCCATTTGGATGCTTCCTCCTAACTTAGCATCCCACTCTCTAGACAACAACATTGCCCATGTGTCCGGTATGTCTAAAACTAAAACGTTCCTGTTTATTTCAATCTCTGGGTATGCTGCTAGCTTCATATTTAAATTTTCAATTACTCCTTCAGACTTAACAGGTCGAGAGTCCATTCCACATATGTTATTAAACTGCCGAGATGGCCTTAGCTCTAATTGTTCCATTACCCTAAGTGGCATGATGTTAACCTTTGCTCTTGAATCTAGCATGCAGTTGTGAAGAATCAGTTGGTATATTTCTAGTGCTATGTAGAACTGGGAATGACCACCACCATTACTAGATACACTTTGGATCATTAGGGGGGGGGTCTTTCTTAAATGCTGATTTCTCAATAGGTTTAGTCTTAGGTTTGATCCCTAGAAATTGAGTAGCTTGGTTAAACAAGGATGGGACCTTCAGTAATTCATTAAGAGGTATAGGGATATTTTGTTTAGAAACAACATGGCTCAAGTCAACCTTTAAGTTACAAGGCTTCCCTTGGTCTTTGTCACTCGTCTTTAATACCAACAAGTGCATTATTTGAATTCTGACAGAAGGGGTAGCTATGAGCTCTTTCAAAGACATCATGACTGAAGATCCAGAAAGTTTTCCCAGTATGTTCGTATTCAAACCACCTTGTATCGCAGGAGGAACTCCTTTGCCAGGGAGGTTTACTTGCTTTCTCTTCATTGTTTCTTTATGTTGAGGCTTAGAAAAGTCTAGACTTATTGCCTTCCTTGTTTCTTGAGATGGCATCCTCAAAGGTGCTCATTCTTCTTTAGGATGCCCCTATGAGGAACATTTGATGGCTGTGAAAGATTCTTATCAGTGGTATTCCTTTGTTCAGGAGAAATATTTCTTGTGACAGGCTTAATACTTTCTAGATTCCTTGCGTTATTTCTTGTTTGAGACCTTGTCACGACCTGATTATTCGAAAGTTTCCTAGTTCACATAGTCTGAGGGAAATCATTGGTATACACTCTCTAAGAAAGTATATGGAAATGTTCATCACGTCTTGTGTTTTGTTTCTGCTGATTTAAAACCAAAACGTATAAGCTTTGCATCAGTTTTCTCATTTCAATCATCATTTTCATCATCATATTGTTTTTTGAATCACTCTCTCTAGTGTGAGACATGACTTTAGAACTTAAGATTAATACGTTGGGTACGATCCTCAGTGGAGTTGCGGGGTGGAGTCGCCAGGTGAACCACACAAGTAATTCACCGAAAAAAGATATGTCGTAGGGAAAGGTGAGGTATGTCGAACCAAGGTAGGCCTCCACCTCCCCGGAAACAACGGCAAAATGTTATCACCAACCTTGTAGTTTCCTCTGTGAGATGGATCTAGGATGGACGGTAGAGGGACAAGCAGCTAAAGAGGTGGAACCAATATTTCCTCGACTCCCAAATGGATGGTTGTCACGCCAATCAAGGCAGTCTTCACTTTATGTTATCTTAGCCCAAGACAACAATGGGGGAGACCCAGATCTACTCCCAACAGGAGACATCAGACCTAGACACCATATCATATCAAAAGGACTTGAGGTACGTAAGGTGTAAGGTGATGGAAACCCTAGATCTATGGATGACGTCACTAGGTGAACCAAGGCTTTGGACCAGGGTTTAGGAGATATGAGATTTGATCCAAGTTGGGACACAGATGACCTATGAGGTAAATACTAGATCTGGGGTTAAGGTACTAGCAAGAGGTGAAGATATCTACTGCCTTGGGAAATGTGACCAATGCAGAACAAGTGAGAATGGGATTGGGGCTATCTAGTACCAAGGGATAGACTCGAAAGAAGGTATGACAATGTCAAAGCACTCGAGCCAGCAAGAGAAGGTCAAAACGCAAAGGCAAAAGAAGGGATAGCGCTAGGGTTGGAGATTAGTGCCTTTCAGATATAGGGCAATGGAGTCACTTCTAGCTCAGTGTTGACGAAGACCCACTTAGGGTTGGGCCTGATCTACATAACCCAGAAATTGTTTGCCGAGAAATCAAGTGGATTGAGCCATAATATTTTTCGGTTTTTTATATTTAGGGTTTTGAGAATAAACATGGAAATGCATATGCCAATGGATTGAGATCTTGGAAGAGAAGCACTAACCTGTATATATTACGTGGAAAACCTTGTAGATGCCTCGATGATGATGATCTCTGCAATCCCAATCAATTTGAGAAGATTTGAGTGAGTTCTATGCCCAACGTTTTGCCCCAAGAAGCCACTACTCCCTCTCTCCTGCACAACAAACGTCAACCATATCAGATTTGCTGCATCATGAGAAAAAGACAAATGCTATTGATGCTAATGAAAACCCCCTAATACAAAACGCATACAAGCCAAGCGAGTTAAGGAAACCCTGCAAAAATGCCCAAGTTGAAGTCGCCCTCCTGTAGACAAGACAATGTTTCCCGAAAAATATATAGATCTCTCAACAAATACTCAAATGCTAGGAAGCAAAATATTTTTCAATCACCATCTAAGAATACCAGATGCAAAGGAGATCCAAAAATTTCCACAGGAAAAGTTTTTCTATTATCCAGATCCAAGAGCCAAAGACCCCTTACAAATGAGAAGCTCTCTCCTTTAAATAGAAATGAGAGAACCAAAATCCTAACCACTTTTCAAATGGGTGGCTAAGATTAAAAGATCCAAAAGTTCTAATCAATGGTTGAGATGAGCTCAACATAAAGTAGATGGATCAATACAATAATATAATATAAAAATGGACCAAATCACCCTAGGGGAGGGAATCCCACTCAACAAAAAATAAATGAAGCACATGGTGGGTCCAGGGAGTGTTAACTAACTTCCTTTGGGTGTCCCCATGGCACAATAAAAATACTTTAATTTTTTAACTGTGAAATTGTGCCTCCTTGAGGAAATCATGAGCCTCCAAAGATCTCCAGAAAATAATAAAATATGCTCGAAAAAATAAATGTGGGCCCATCAAGGTGCTGCAACTGCTTGGGAAGGAGTGGAAGACATCACGCTCATCATCGGAACTCATCCCATGCCAATTCCTTTCCTCAGTAGCCCAAATCAAATTCTTCAGTAGCCAATTTAATTATTTTTTATCTGCCTCGGGAAATGTGATGTACCAAAAACTGCCTCCTAGGATATCTGCGTTATCAACTTGAGCCCACCATGCTCTCTAGGAGGGGGGTAATATGGTACAAACAAGTGGCTGAACCCCACCTTCCTCATACAATTCTCTATGAGATCCAAGAAAATCATCTCCTTGCTCAGACAGGCCATCCAGTATGGAAAAACTGCACCAGAAGGTACACTGAGCCAAAATCATCTCTACAACTGCCCGAAACTGATGATAACCTGTCTCATTGGCCTCAGAGAGTCCAAAACCATCCAAGGTGCATACTCATACACCCTATAGGTATCTGCATGATCATCTACAATGTCCAAATACCCAGTGTTATCACTAACCTTGCAGTTGCCTATGTAAGGTGGATCCAGGATGGATTGTAGATGGACAAGCAACTAAGGAGATGGAACCAAGAATGCCTAGAATCCCAAATGGATGGTTGTCACGCCAATCAAGGTAGCCTTCACTTTCTGTTATCTAAGCCCAAGACAACAAAGGGGGAGACCCGTATCTACTCCCGATAGGAGAGATCAGACCTAGACACCAGATCTAATCAATTAGACTTGAGGTAGTAAGGTGTAAGGTAATTGGAGACCTTAGATCTATGGAAGGTGTCACTAACTATGCCAGGGATTTAGATAAGGGTTTTAGACACATGAGGGTTGATCCAAATTGGAACACATGTGACCTATGGGGTAAATGTCAGATCTAGGGTTGAGGTACTAGCAACTGGTGAGGATATCCACTGCCTTGGGAAACGTGACCAATCCAGGGAGAGCAAGGATAGTGTTGGGGGCTATCTAGTATTGATGGATAGACTCGCTGATAGATGTGATAATATCAGAGATCTCGAGTCATCAGGGGAAAATCAGATTTTGCAAGGAAAAGAGGCCAAAGAGGGGCTAGCGCTAGGGTTGGAGATCGGTGCCTGTTGGACCTAGAGTAATGGAGTCAATATCTGCCCAACGTTGGAGTGGACCCACCTGGGAAATGCCCTGATCTATGGATCCAGAAGGTTATTTGGCCGGAACATTCAATCTACAGGGGAAAGCAACAGTAAGGTGGCTAACATTAGGGTTTGAACAGGTAGATCCTTAGATCTAGGAAAATTTCGAGACCATTAGCTCAGCGTTGGAGAGGAAATGGGATGGGGATGACCTGATCTACAAACCCAAGTCAAAAAAATGCCGAAAAAATCAGATCTGGGAAAAAGTCAGAAAAATGATGAGAAATGCTAGGATCCTGGAAGACAGTTTCTTAGATCTAGGGCCACCTGTTAGCCTTTAGCTCATCCTTGGAGGTGATTTGGAGTGAGTAGGACCCGATCTACAAACTCAAGTTGTTATTTTTTCGGAAAAATCAGATCTTGGAAAAAGAAAAACATTCAGTGAGGGGCGCTAGGGTTTGAGAAGGCAGTTTCTTAGATCTAGGGAAAACCAGGCCAAACTGGCTCAATGTTAGGGGTGAATTGGTGAGAGGGAGACCTGATCTACAAAACCCATAAGTGGTTTGTCCAGAGATCGAGCGGTTTATTTTTTAGTATTTTTGGTTTTTTTATTATTTATAAATTTTTTAGAAAAATGAAGAAAAGCAGGTGTTAATGGATTGAGATCCGAAAGAAAAGAACTAACCTGTAGATCTTACCTGGAAAAACTTGTAGATTCCTTGATAATGATGATCCTTGCTAACCCTATCAATTTGCGAAGCTTTGAGCAATTTCTATGTCCAACGTTTTCCCCAAAGAGTTAATGCGCCCTCTTTCCTGCACAACAAACATCAACCATATCAGATTTGTTGCCGCATGAGAAAAAAACTAAATGCGACAAAAAAATGGCAAGAGAAAATCATAGATCGCAATGACACTAATGAAAACCCCCTAATAAAAAACGAAGACAATCCAAACAAGTTGAGGTCCCGTTGCAAAAATGCTCAAGCTGAAGTCGCCCTCTTGTAGACAAGACAAAGATTCCTAAAAATATATAGATCTTGCAACATTTTCCCGAATGCTAGGAAGTAAAAGACTTTCCAATCACTATCTAAGAACACCAGATGCAAAGGAGATCCAAAAAAATATCTACAAGAAAGTTTTTCTATTATTCAGATCCAAGAGCCAAAGACTCCTTACAAATGAGAAGCTCTCTCCTTTAAATAGAAATGAGAGAACCAAAATACTAACCACTTTCAAAACGAGTGGCTAAGATTAAAAGATATAAATGTTCTAATCAATGGTTGAGATGAGCTCAACATACAATACATGGATCAATATAACCATAAAGTACTAAAGTGGACTAGATCACCCATAAAGAGGGTACCCCACTTGTTGTCCGTCGGTCGCACACCAGCAGCAGAAATCTTCCGAAAGTTGTCTTCTCACTTAGAAAAGTGGGAGAGGTGTGACCTTGGGGGCAAGCACAGAGCTAGGTACTGTCACCTACTCCTCGCTCCTCCGTTTCGGCTAACTCCTAACGAAGCCAAGGAGGATAGTCCCTACAAAAGAGTTTTCTAAGGCTCTTAAGTTGTTAAAGTGTTTTAATTAGTTGTGGATGGGTGTTTTTTTAGGAGTTATTATGATGAAATATGTTTGTTTATTATGAATTCTAAACACAAGACAAAGCAATCCACGTTGCTATCACAAGAATTAAAAGATAGACAATAATTTGAGAACTCACAAAATGATAAAGCATTCACAGATATAACTTATAATCAAAACATCCGATGGACAAATGGCCCAGATTATCAATAATGCGAAAAGATAGAACCAGTGCCTATGGAGTCAACTTATTAGGGATGCTTCGTGTATAAAGAGATGTGAATCCCAAAATGATGCCAGTGAATGTTAGGTTTTGCAAGTGCTCTTGGTAGGTTTTAAAGGTTTTTTATTGGTCTTGCTTATGGTAGCTGGATGTCCTAACCGGAAATACCTTCAGTTGCTCCGTTCGAAGACGTGATGGACCTGTCTGGGGTCATAGGTAAGTGTTCAATAACTTAACTACCTGTGCCTAGATTGGGTTTCTCGACACCCACACTTGGAATTTGCCCACATGCCTCGGTATTTAAACGAAACAACACCGGTGCATTAGTTTATGGGGGGAATTTTTTAATTAAGTTACTCTTGTAAGGTTTAAAGATCCAGTGCTGTTTCTGGGTATTCTGATCTAGGATCGGTCAGAGCATACTCCGTCAAGGAGGAGAGGAGTTAATTCATTAAAAAGATTTGTGTTGAAAGCTTATTAAGTTGATTAATTAGACTCTCCGACATAGAGCACTCTTGACCCCGTCTTATGACAGTGGTTCAAGAGACTCAGCTAATCTAGATGAGACTAATGCAGGGATTATGTAAACCTAGGATGCTCTCCGATAGAGAGTGCTTTTGACTTGTGTTTTTGCAAGTTCAAGAGTCTTACTTAATAGTTAATTGATTAAACAAGCACAACAATTAAGATGAAAGTGGTTGATGAAACTCTCCGACAGGGAGCACTCTTGATCCACCTTATGGTGAGATTCAAGAGATTTAAGCAATTGATTTACTTAGGAAGATAAACAATTAGAACTTGAAGTAATCAACTTATTCAATGCATTAGATGTGATGGATTAATAATTAATATTCCAAGCATAAGACGCAAATGATGATGTAAACAAGCACATCTAATCTAAGCATGTGAAAGATGGACGCAACACAATCCTCTCAAATGAGGGAGGATGGGAGTGGGGACTTAAAAACCCCACTCAAACAAAAGATCTTTATTAAACCTTATACAATGTGCCTTAAGGATTTTAATCCTTGAAAGGACTTTTCGGTTAAAAGCAAAACAACTCTATTAAGTATTAGGATTTGTAAAAAGGAGAATGCTTTTACTTGAAACTTGGAGATCTTTCTGAAACCTGTGAAAAGGGAAAAGATAAGAAGTTTGAAGAGAGCAAAAAGAGCAAAGAAAAGAGGACTGAAACAAAAGAAAATGAGGAAAAGAAGGCAAGAAAACAAGAGAGGGTCAAAACCAAAGAAAGGGAAGAATGGGGCAGCCAACTATGAAGCTAAAGGATGATAAGAATCGAAGAAAACGGGGCGGCGAAAGAGAAAACAAATGGCTTACATAAAAATTACAAAATAGAACAGCGAACAAAAAGTGGCCAAAAAGGCCAATAACAAGGTTGAAGAAGGCCCAAAAACTAGGGCAAAAAGAGGCAAAAAAGAAAGGAAGACTAGGGCAAACTAGGGCTGTCCAAAAAAGAAGAAAAGGGAAGGTAAAAGAGAGCAATAACGGGGCAGCGATAAAGAAGAGGTAAAAAGGGCAAAGCAAAGTAACTTGTAGAAAGGGGATTAAGGAGAGGAACAAAAGAAGGTTTTTTGCAGCTTAATTCTGTAAATTTTTACCAACTTTCCTGCTTAACCTGTCATGAATAGTGAGAAACCAGCAAGCTTCTTTCCTGCAAAATGATGGATTAGACAATACCATACACTAAGAAATTACAATTTAATACTTGTGCAAAATATGAGACTTTGATGCTACTTCAAGTACTAAACAAAACTAGATCTAAACTTTTGTGAGATAAGCTTTTAACAAAGGAAATTCTTAGATCTACACAACAAGAGATATAAAGATGAGATTTAATGCTTAGATCTACTTGTTATAAAACAGAGAAAAAAAGTAACCGGAAAGTAGAATTTTGTTTTTTAGGGGTGAATATAAGAGATGGAACCACTTGGATCTTCAAATCTATGAAACCACCCTGGATCTCAATCAGTATGCAGCTGCCAGAAACCTGTGCTTGACTCCAAGAAAAGGAGATGCAACTTAGCTCAACCTTTTACTCGGTGCAATGGAGTGATCTGCAATCAAAAGACTTGTATGCTTTCCAAAAAAAGGGAACTAGAACATGTACTATTTACTACTCTGAATCAATAAAAGCATGAGATATAACTGAATAAGACAATGCTCTTATAGATTTCGGAAAGTAAATAAGTAAATAGATAACTTGAAACTACAAATATCTACTCTTATGTGCTTATATAATCCCTCTAAAGCATTTATAATTACCCACAGATTAGCAAACAAAAGCAAGATTGAAATTGTATCACCTCATTAATCAAAGCATATGAATCTGGAATCCACACCACATGAGCTTCCAAAGCCTTTCTTTATTCAAAATGGTTGCATAAGAGCAACAAGTATTACAATAATTCACCAGAGGTTCTTTGCATCAATCATCCACCCTGATAGAGCTGAAAGAGCCTCTATTTATACAATGAGAGAGTGCTAAAACCCTAAAATCAAACCTCATAACCTAACCAGCCTGGCCACCTAACAGAGAAGCCAGACCTAAATCGAAGAACTTGGAGTGAGGGGAGGTCTCCACCCAGGCAAGGCGCCCCCACTCCAACCCTTAACATTGAAATCAACCATTAGATGAAGCCACACGTGTGGAAGGCGCAACTAGGAGAGAGAGGGGCATGAGCTGTTGAAGGAGGCACTGTAATGTTGGTAAACCCACCTTTTGGGTCTGGAAGCAGCCTCTGCTAGGTTTGGGAAGCCTACTCATGGTGTAAGATTTAGTCTTCACCTCGATCAAATCACCGGACCAATGAGTGCTCTCCATCTCATTCTTTAGCTGGAGATGACATGTCTGCTAACTGATAATAAATTAATTGCTCACTTAATGCCGACTGAAGCTGAGTTATGATAACTCCAATCATCATAAATGCCCAATGAGATGTCATTTAGCCTTTTATTTCATTGAATTTGGATTAATGTGGAGAGTTTTAATTTTCTCTAAAATAATCATTTTTTAATAAAATTTATTTTTTCACTCAAAACTCACTTTTTTGAGAAAAAATGCATTATGTGTCCGGTTAATGATCCAAAAGTTGGTTCTAGCTGGCTGGATGATCAAGAATGATTTTTGGCTTAAGGTTAGAGCTTTCAATCACTGAATTCGGGGTCCGGATGACCGACTTATTACGAACGAGTTTTTTCCATTTAATTTATGGAAAAATTAAGCCAAAAAACTTAGGAAAAGTAATTAAAAATTAAAAATTAAAAAAAAAAATTTCCCCGTTCGAAAAAAGATTTTTTCGAAATTTTTTTATATGTCCAGATGACTTAGGACATGACCATGCTCTACCTAAATAATGCCTAGTAGGTTTATAACACTCAGTTGGGCTCTAATAACCCCCCAAGGCCCAGAATTCAACATCAGGCACTCCAGCTTTAAAGGAAGCGGGAGAAAATCTCGACAATTATACTCGGTTGAAGGCAAAGCATAATTTTTAGGGGCAAAAAACTCGCTCGAATACCTTATTTGAGATTCTACGCCTCAGGAGACCGAACCACTCAAAAAATACCCTACTAGCACATTTTATTACAAACCCCGCAGGGCCATGGTCAAAATTATTCAAATCAAGAACTGGCTAGCAAATATTGGCTAGACATGAAGACGGATCAACTGATACACTGGAATCAGACTTTGAACAAGTCTGTCAAATGGTGGCTCCTCAGCCAATCCAACTAAGGGAAAAATTAGTGGATAACACCACTCAACAAGAAATAAATGAAGCACATGGTGGGTCCACGAAGTGTTAACTAAATCCCTCTGGGTGCCCCATGGCACAATAAAAAAATATAATATTTTAATTTTTTGACTTTGTGCCTCCTTGAGGAAATCATGAGCCTCCTAAAAGCTCCAGAAAATAATATACAATGCCCAAAAATAGGTGTGGGCCCAATCAGGTACTGCAGCTACTGGACAAGGTGTGGAGGACATCACACTCATCATCATGACTCATTCCATGTCATTTCCTTGCCTCAGTAGCCCAAATCGATTTCTTCAATAGCCATTTAATCATTTTTTAATCTGCCTCAGGAAATGTGAACCTACCAAAACAGCCTCCTAGGGTGCTTGCGTTGTCAAACTGAGCCCACCAAGCTCTCTGGGATGGGGGTATTATGGTACAATCAAGTGGCTACACCCCCTATGCCCCATACAACTCCCTAGTAGATCTAATAAAAACATCTCCCTGCTTAGACACATCATCCAGTGAAGCAAAACTGCATCAGAAGGGTAAAATGAGCCTGATCATCTCTGCAAGTGCCCAAAACTGAAAATAAGCTATCTCACTAGACTCATAGAGTCCAAATCCTTTTAGGGTTCATACTCATACCCTTTCCAGGTCTTTTCCTGATCATCAACAATATCCAATAATATAACTCAGACTATCATCCATATACCAGATACCAATAATATGACTCAGACTATCATCCATTTGCTGCAAGTGTTACAACGCTAAGACATGCTCTACAAATCATTTAAGTAACAATCATAACAAGTAGCAGTCACCTCACTGGCGGTACATCAACCAAATACATATATACGGATTTATTTATTATTACTCAAACCAGACTTTCAGGACTATACTCACTTCATAGTTGTAGTCAATTTGCTAGTGAAGGCTGAACGCTGAAATTGACAAGGCTAGGGAAAAGGATGACTACCAACTTAATATCGTGACACTTTTGATATGGAAAGAGAATACTCACTATAACCACATGCCGGACAAACAACAACATAGGGAATGGCAGTTCCTCACAAATGGTTGAGTTGTTCAGAGAGTGCTTATTCAACTTAGGCATCATGTCTACATCAACTTTGATCTAGGTTCATTAGGACCATCAATTTTATTTCCATGTCCTTTTTGGCTTATATGTCCTTTGGGGACATCACCAGTGCTTAAAAGCACAGCTAACTGTAGCTTTCGTCCAGGACATATTCAAATTTATAAGGTCAACAATATTTGGATATAGCATATATTTAACCAATGATTTTGGGACCTTTTCTTATACCCTTCACGGAGTATTTTAGCATTTCATTTCTCTTGCCCTTTGCTCGTATATGTTAAGAAACACATTTTAGAATTTACATTTTCTATGGGTGCATATTTAAACATTTCCAATACAAGTAGTACATGAGCTTTCAGTTTTAGCCAACAACATCTCAAGTGACTAGGGGGAGTTCTACACAGCGCCAAACATCGGGACAATCGACCAGAATGACCTAGGCATACAATCCAACTCACCGAAGGCAAGTTCTGTCACCAACTCAGAGCCGAGACACACTATAAATAGGGAGGTTTGTCCAACAAAGGTTCTAGCGGGGAAAGGTCTTCCATGCCATAAGTCAAGTAGTAATTCGGGTTAAAAACAAAACTGGAAGGTAATGAATGGGTGGAGATAGTGAAAGATGAATCCAACACTAGAAAGCCAAAGAATGGTGGGAATGACTACCTTTATTCTTCCTAGGGAGGGTAAAACCAATGAGAATAGATCAGGAACTTCCAAGTCTAAGTAGGGACATCAATGCATAATACAAATACATCCAAGTCCATATATTTATAACCGCCAGATCATGACACTAAATGCTAGTATATGTCACAAAGATGAGTATAAGAGCAATGATAACCATAACACAATAAAATAAATGCTGAGTCATAACCATGCAAATAATCCATCTGAACCATCATCTGTCCAATGAGAAAACACTAGAACCAATCTGGGCATAACTAACTGCTCTGCAAATGACTAAATGGCTACATCAGTCCTCGAATCTGAGTGTCCCGAGACTCAGTCCTGACATGGGAGAGTATAATAGTCCACTAACAAAATAATGATCCGTCAAAACTGTTCATCTCAACATCTCATATGTAAGAGACCTGGCTGAAAAATGTACTATATCCGAAAAATAGAATATGGTATCCTAGCTACTATATCTGTGATAACACCCAGATAGACAGAATAATAATCTGTAAATGACCATATAATTTAACTCAAGCTAACATCCATCCACTACAAGTGTTCAAAGGTTAAGACATGCTCTACAAATCATTCAAGTAATAATCATAAAAAGTGGCAGTCATTTCACTGGCGATCTATCAACCAAATATATAAGGTTTACATTTACTAGCTATAACTCAGTCCAGACTTTCAAGATTATACTCACTTCATAGTTGTAATCAATTTGCTAGTGAAGGGTGAAGACTGAAATTCATAAGGCTAGGGCAAAGGATGACTACCATCTTGACACTGTGACACTTTAGATATGGAAAGGGAATACTCACTCTAGCATATGACGGACAAGCAGCAACACAGGGGATGGCAGTGTCTCATAAATGGGTGAGTTACTTCAGAGATGCTTATTTACCTTGACAAATGCTCATAATCCAAATCAATACAAGTGAGGCCAACAATCCTTAGATATAACTTTAGGAACCATTGCTTTCTTAGGCCTTTGATTTTCCCTAGCCTTGGTCCGTGTATTTATTTCATGGATTTTTATTATGTTAGGCTTCATGCATTCATGTATGTTGAAAAACACTATTTTTCATGAATGTTTTAAGATATTCATTTCATTGTACTTGAAATCCAATTTCATTAGGCTTGCCTTGCATTCATGTATGTTTCAAAATACTACTTTTCATGAATGGGCTTTTTTCATAAGATATTCATTTCCAAATACATTGTATTGATGGCAACGCTACTTGTTTCAGGTTTAACCAACACAACCTAGGTAACTCAGAGCCGAGACACAAATAAACAGAAAATCTTATCCAATCATAGAGGCTCTAGTGGGGAAAGGTCCTCCATTCCACAAGTCAAGTAGTAAGTCGGGTCAGAAACATAATCACAAGGTAATGGATGGGTGGAGACAATGAGTGGTGAAACCAACACTAGCAAGCCAAAGTATGGTGGGAATGGCTACCTCTATTCTCCCTAAGGAAGGTAAAACCAATGAGTATAGATCAAGAACTTCTGGGTCTAAGTGAGGACGTCAATACATAATACCAATACATCCAAGTCCACATATCTATATGATCACCAGATCATGATACTAAATGTTAATACATGTCACAAGAAGGAGTATAAGAGCAATGATAACCATAACACAAGATAATATAAGCTGAGTCATAAACATGTAAATAATCCATCTGAACCATCATCTGTCCAATGAGAAAACACTGATGCAAATCTAGGAACTAATAAACTTCTCTGAAAATGGTTAAAATGACTACATCACTCCTCAAATCTGAGTGTCCTGAGACTCAGGCATGGCATAGAAGGGTACTATAGTCCATCAATCAAATCATGATCCATCATAGATGCTCATCTCAGCATCTCATATATAGGGGAACTAGCTGAAAAATGTACTGGAATCTGAAAAAGGGAATATGGTAGCCCGACTACTATATATGTGATAACAATAATCACTATAAAAAAGAGAAGCAAGTGGGCAGCCAAGTTCCCACATCCCATCCCCCCAAAGGGGATTTGCACATTTTTTTTCATTTTTTTTCAATTTCTTTTTATTTTCATTAAATAAAATTAACGAATCCAACTGTGTTCTTAGTAAAGAGAGTATCGGCATTGTAATTTAAATAACTCAAATCTAGTCTAAAATTCTTAAAATAAACAAGACTTCAATTCCCGTGTGATCTTGTGACCACTGCAGGCCATTGGCTGGATTGGTGGGACAATCAGAAAGGGATTGAAGTGACTAGTAATTAGTTGAACACTTCAATCAACCCCTAAAGTGAAAATCCGACACTTTCGATATTACTAAGTTGTGGGAAAATTCTGCAAGTGAAGCGGGAACTACTACAAAGTGACTGTGGGGCCTTGTTAGGCTAGACCCTTGTTGGTGTATTGTTGAACACAACCCCACAACTCCATCTAGCCCACACGTCACTGTGAGCACCACTTCTTAGTAAATCCGGACATATTCTACGTACCCCTTGGGTATATATGGAATACCATTTTCCCTTTTTAATAATTAGATCATTACCGCACTTTAAATAAAATTGACCAAGAATGAACCCACTCCCTAATCACTCATCTAGTTTATTTAAAAGGAACCAACTGAGACAACTGCAATACTTATTGAGACATCACTAGCAACCCTCATTCACGCAAGCACTCCATTAGCGCTGGTCTATTTGACATTCTTATTTATTGTTGATATTTAAGTTAATCAATGTGTTGTATGGAATGTTATTTTATATGCTAGTTATTTAAATTATTTGCAGTTCATCTTGGTTTCAGTATTTATGTTGTCATCTCCTAGATTAGTTGTTTTATTTTCATAGATTAAAACAACCTTAGATTTTTTTTACTAGGGACCACCCCCCTTGGCTTCGCTAGGAGAGAGCCTAGATGGAGGAGTCAAGATCAAGTGACAGCTCTTGACTCTTTCTTTCCCCCAAGGTCGCACTCAGTGTCTTGAAGATTTCTGCCACGTGACCCGAGGTGCGAATTAGGCAGCACCGAGTCCTATCCAAATATTTCCTAATCGTCTAGAAATATGATTAAAAGCACAATTTTCAACAATGACCTTATCACCATAAGTATACCTACGTCGGTTAATAGATGATGGCACAACTTGAATATCACGGGTAGGTATTATAGAGGCGTCAGTGTTTCCTCGTGTACGGAGCAATGGCATCATCCTACTTCTTTCTGGTATAGCATTGAAATGTGGAGGATCCCCATCTATCGGAACGAAAATTCTTCCAATCAAAAACTCTTACCTCTCTTCTTGATTCACGAGACTCACTATTAACCTCCTATGGGTGCTTTATTATTACTTCCTTAATTATTTCCCCCATGGTCCAAAAATTATGAAAAACTTTGTCAATATTAGTGGTAAGGGGAGAAAAGGTATCAGAATGATCAAGATTTTTGATGGAACCTTCTCCATGGGGCATTGGCAACTTTCCTTTTCGAGAAGCTTCAGACATATTTCTTTCTACTTCATCTTCCAAGGAGGCCAATTGTATTGTAGGAATGTGAGACATATCATTACTTTATTCCATAGGTTTTTCTAGAGGTAACAAAAAGCTCGGGAAATGTGCAATAGATGGGTAGCGGAAGTTACTAAGTTTTGTTCCTTGGTCTGATGGCTCGTTTTGGGTAATCAATTGATTTTGAGCATTATTAGGAGGAACTATGGTTTGATTCTCGTTCTCCACTATTTGCGAGGAATTATTTGCTTGAAAAATAAGTAAATTATTCAGAGAAAATTCCTCACTAGGAGTGTCATTAATTAAAACATATTCTTCCCAACTTTGATGGGTATGCTCTGTCATTTTTCATCTTAAGTTATCTCTCGGATCCTGCCTAATTTCTCGAATATGGTGATAAGTTCTTGTCAATGTATTTGGCACACCCTCACTTACAGTAAAAAAATTTACCTCGCGGAATAGATTCAAGGGTATCAGAAAAATGTTCAAATTATTACAAGTTATTTCCCCCACTAATTCTTGATAGATAAGCTCTTGTCTAAACCTTATATCATCTTCGCCTTCAGACTCAAAAATACCTACTCCCATAAAGAAAACAGGTGGGTAATCCTCACAAGTTCATTATTTCAACACTTAAGCTACCTGTTACCACCTAAGTTGTACTTGGTCTTTTTTTCAAGCGAGCCCGCGAACATTAGAGGAAATTTCAACTCAAAATGGGCCTTTTAACTCTAATTCAAATTCCATTCATCATGTGTTAGTCAATGAAATTGATTTAAATTTGAAATACCATATAGGTCTTAAACACTTTTTTAATATAAATTTTGGGATAGGTATCATAAAAAAAACTATTTTTTTGTTTGTATTTCGACATATCTCCCCATGTTTTTACTCAAATTTCGATTAGGAGAGCTCGTTGGATGACGTTTTTAAAATGCTCGAGTCAAAAGTAGGCCGAGTGGGTACTCGTTGGATGCGGAATTTAATTCCGCATCCAACGAGCACTCCCGATCGAAATTTGAGTAAAAACACGGGGAGATATGTCGAAAATACAAACAAAAAAGTAGTTTTTTTTCTTTTCTTCCTCCAAAATTAATAAATATTATTTTATTATTTTAACTATTATTTTATTAATTATTTTTAGGAGGCCCATTTTGAGTTGAAATTTTCTCTAATGGTAGAACAAGTACACTTGTTCATGATCAGAGTTCAGAAGTCCGCCAGGATTTTTCTGGGAGTCTGTTTGAAATTTTTTTGTAACACATGTTCATATCCCTTTGGGGAAATTGTAAAAAATGTCCTAGCATTTAAATTTTTTATAAAAGGTTGGGCTTCCTGGACTTGAGCATCAAGCCGACTAGCCCAGAGTGTTTTTTTCCCTCGGTTATTATTGGTTGTTGAACAAACGACTAATAATTTTTGAGTTTTTCACTCACACCTCCAAAGCTTGGATAGTCGTCTTGGTGTTTCAGCCTTAGGAAGTTATTAGAGCCTTTGTGTCAGTGTTTTTCAACATGCTAGGCATTTATTTTGAGTTGTATGGACATGTTCTAGGTCTTCCTAGAGTTTCGTTAGTTTCTGAGAAAATAAAAAATTTCCGCAAAATTAGGCCATTTTTTAATGGTTTAATTAGAAAATTTCAAAATGTAATAAAAGTCACATACGGAGTCCGTTCTTGACGTGGGGACACTTGTTTTCACACCCCGAGCATCCACTTTACCCTAGGAACCACTTACCACATCAGTCGGGAAGTCGAAACACCCCATGGAGCATTATTCAGCTAAAAATGCATCAAAAGAACATTTTAATGCTAAATTACATCAATTTGGCACCTTAGTCAAAGTTTGAAAAAGTGAAAATTTAAAAGAATAAGTTAATGGGGTGATATGGCATGGGATCCCCATTAAAGTTACGACCCTTTTTCAAGTTAAGTTTGATTCAAACTTTGGATTAAAACTTTGACTCCAGCATTTTAAAAACTCACGTGGAGATATGGATGACGTCATGGAGCCTCCACGCTAGTGTTTGGTGGAAGCTAGGGTTGGATATTGGGGTGGACCCCTCCCACTTTGAACTTACTTTTATTTTTTTTAATACTTCGATTTGAAAGTGTGGTTCTTAAATAAGGCTCACGTGAGTAATGGTTGACGTGATGCTCACGCTAGTTTCTTGTTGGTAGCAAGGTGGGGAAAGGGGGGTGGACCCCTCCCCACTTAGATCTTCACTTTATTTGCTTTCTAAACCGTGGTTTATTACCATGATGGATAGAGAATCATGAAGGATGGGTGACGTCAAACAAATCTTTCACCTACCTTGGAGCTCACGCATGAGTGAAGGACATCTAGTAGATCTTTGTGGATGGTTGTTTGGGTGTGATTGGAATTGATCGAGTGTGTTGGCAGTTCCCCTGCAGTTCAAATCTAGATTAACTCAGTTAAGCTCAGTGTAACTTTGAGTGTATCTTCAGTATTGGTGAGGCCCCCCTGGGTCTCTCTTTTCCTAATTAAGCAGGGCTCTTTTCCTCATTTTGGCATGGTCAAAGGACCGAGGGAATACTATTGTTTGTATTGTATTGTTTACCATTTGGAATAAAGAACGATTTGGAGGCAAGATCTATGGTGTAATGATTTTCATGTGTTGATGGTGATTGTCAAGAGCTTATGAGGTATAATATGTATTATTGGTCTTTGTTTTTTGTTGGTTAATTGTGGGCCTTGAAGGGGAGCTTCCTCCCGGTGGGGCAAGAGATTATTCTAGTTTGATTTATGCTCTTACTGTTCGCTTGTTTCCGATCTCTTAGAGTTGCATGTATTTTAAGTTTAATTGCATGCTTTCTAATTGTTTTTTCCAGCAACACCTATGTTTTAACCATCTGTCTGTGCTAGCTTGAATCTTCCTCATCTTCAAGATCATTTTGAGGACATAGTCCCTTGGCGTTCCACCGAAGCAGAATCCATGGCCCAACATTCCCAGGCTTCCAACACTCTTTCTATCTCTCTTTCCTTCATTTTATAAAGAAAAATTAAATCCTTCTTGGTTACAGTTACTCACATGCTTAAGTAGTTTAGTTTATCTTTCAAGCAATATCTAAAGGCTGATCTATTTAAACATGTATCTAGATCTAGAAACTTAAAGTAATATTTTCAAAGTAGATCTAGTTTTTATTAAGTACTTGTGCATATTTCCAATCTTTCAGTACTTAATATTTTTATTTTCTTATAACTTTATTTGGCACATTTGGTGCATTACAAGTGGCTGGTTTTTCACTTTTATTTCCAGGACAAGGACAAGTGCTGCCGAAAAACCAAAGATCCAAGTTGTTCAAAGACCTCCCGGAGCACCACTCTTGATATTGTCTTACTCATACAACCTGTAAGCCTTTGGATCTAGATCTATAAGGACCAAAGGAATCCACCTCTCATGAGCATTGTAAATACCATTAATAAAATATCTTTCTGAGTAGGCTCTTTCAAGCCCACTCCCCATCCCCCTAGGGAGGAATCGGTGTTTTCAGTGTTTTTTGTTTTTTTTTCATTTTTTCTTTAGTTTAGTTGTTTATTTCAGTACTGTATACTTTAAATCGTCTTTACAAGCATTCCATACTGTTTAAATTCAAAGGAACAATGTTACTTACCCCACGCTCTCCCGAGTACCCCGAAAGGGTGAAAGAGGTTCGTGATAATATTAATTAGAAAATATTTCTTTTATTTATTTGTTCTTAATTTTTAAAATCAATCCGACCGTTTCTTTCTCGAGTACCCGAAAGGTGAAAGAGACTCTTCAGTCGTCATCTAAACAACTCATTGTTACGTCTCTAATAAAATAAACCAAGACTCCTTTCTTGTATGCTCTACATCGCTGCATCTTATCTGATCAGTTGGTTGTATCAGAAAGGGATATGAGTTACTATATTTAATAGGAAAATCCACACAAGTGATTTTCTCGAGAACTCGGGAGGTTGCAAAGGGTAACTACTACAGAGTTAGGGGGCTACTCCAAGCAGGTTCACCCTCGTCCCGTTGGACACTTGGTATTACCGCTTTAGCACTCAATTCGAAGGGACTTGACTTGTTGGGCCAAACCCACAATCAACCCACACCCTTAATTACTCATTAATAATTTTAAAACTGACCAACGAGACAACTGCAATACTTACACGATACAACGACACTCCACTTTTACAAGCACTCCATATTCATTGGCACAAGTCTGTTTTACCTTCAAATGCTTAAATCAATTATTGAAAAATGTCGTGAATGGTGCTTACATTGTCATCTATTGTTGATGTGATCTCTTTCTTGCAATAGTCCATTGTGTTATTTTATCCATTTCATAGTAACTCCTAGATTTAGTCTTTTCTTTCGTAGACTAAAAACCATAGATTTTCTTCTAGTAGGGACCCCCCCCCCCTTGGCTTCGCTAGGAGTTGGCCTAGACGGAGGAGTTGAGTGTTGAGTGACAGTATCTCAACTCGAGACTTTCCCCCAAGTATGTACCCAGTGGTTTGAAGATTTCTTCCACGCCCAAAACCCCCCAAGGTACGTGAAAGGCGACAACACAACCTTCGCCATAAGTATTTTTTAAACCATCTTCGTAAATTTCAAGATACCCATCAATAAAAGGCTCCCTACATATTCTAACTAGATTCCCATCAAAATTAGGTATGTATGCATATGATAAATCCATCATTAAATATCCACCTAATCCAGCAACTCGCTTCCTAGATAGCAACATGACATAAACATGGGGAAGATCAGTTACCATTACATCCATCATGGTATTTAAGTCGGGGCAAGGAAATAAATCAGCTTTTGAGTTCTTGATTAATCTATATGCATGGACACCCCTTGAATCAATTCCACAAACATTTCCATATGGACGGGTAACTTCTAACCCCATTTCCTTGATATTTCAAAGAGGCATAACATTCATAGTAGCTCCCGAGTCTAGCGTGTAGTTGTGGAGTAATAGGTTGTTAATGTGCAATGTGAGATAAAAAGGAGGCTGTCCTCCATGCTTTCTCTCATAAATAGCAGTATGTATATGAATAGAAGGGTCGTCTTCTACCTCTCTACCTCTAGCACTCTGAATGTGGCAAGACTCATAAGCAATCCTAGGAACATTTGCTACGAGAATCTTATCGAAAAATTGTTGAACCTGATCCTTCATTGTGGGTAACTTTAATAGCTAACTTAGGGGTACACTTTGCATGACTTTATGTAATTCTTTCTCTATGTCAATACCTAAGTCATAGTCGCAAAGATCATGTTCTACTTCTTCCTCTTTTGGGTTTTAGTGCTGATCTAGAAAAGGTGTAATATTTTGATCTTGGTTTATGTGTTGGTAAACCTGGACTGTGGGTTGTGTTATGTTACATACCATGTCTTCTTCTTCTTCCCAATCATCTTATTCAAGTAAGATTCTACCAAAATCATCATCATCGGTGAAGTCTTCAACTAAATTTATCCCATAATCTTCAGGGTGAAAGACTTCTAGATCTTCCTCAGGTTCCTCACATAAGTTCACAATCTTATTCTCTATTGCTTCATTCCTCCTAGGGGCTTTTCTATTATTATCATCTATTGGCCCTCTTTGATTGTTCCAATAGGGTATGGGGCCATAGGAATTTCTATACTGTTCATTATCCCTATTTTGTGCTATGTCTTTGGTGAACAATGTGAGACTTTTTGTCATTTCAAACATTCATTCCAGAGTTGTTTTTTCTTCAATTATAGGTTCCTTAGCCTTTCTAGGTTTTGATTCACTACAGGAAGAAGAGGGAGCATACGTATCAAAGAAATTCTTCTTTCCCATAGAGGCTATATTAGCTTTTGCTTTCTTTCCCTAGGTTTGAGCTGTTTTGAGGTCATTTGGGTTCTTTTCTTTAAGATTTAGACCAAACCATCCTTCAAAGTCATTCAAACAAAAGATAAGGATAGCTTGCTCAGTAGGTCTTAGATCTTGGGGAACATTAGAGACAAGTTTGTTAAATTGTACATTAAACTCATGGATTGTCTCATTCTCTTTCCTCTTGACCTCAAAGAGTTGGTTTAAAAGGAACCTATTGTCTGACTTGGCTGACCACCCTTCGATGAGTTTCTGAGTGAAAGTATCATAACCATCTATTAACCTTGCAGGTAATCTATCAAACCATCCTCCGACATCTCCTTCAAGGGATGGCATAAGGGCTCTCATATACGCAACTTCTTCTTCAGCTCCACATGCCTCAATATAATTCCATACTGCTTCAATATGTTCTTCAACAGGAATTGTAGAAGAACCATTGAACTTCAGAAGTTTATCAAAGTATTTCTTAGGCATGTCATGAGGAGAAACTTGAATCTATGAAAAATAATAAGGAGATGGCCTGGCTTTGTTTCCAAAGTGCCTAGGTCCTACTGGGAGATTTGTGTTACTCATCTGAAAATTTACTTTAGGTGGACTGGTTGGAGGAGTGGAAGAGTTTGAACTATTGGTTGGAGAATCATATTAGATAAACAATGGACTTGATTGAGAATTTTCTGGAGGGTTATCCAAAATTTGCCTTGATGAGTTAACCACCCTCCAAAAGAAATTGGATGATTGATCTTGAATATTCTTGTTCTGACTTCGAGTATATGTTAAAGAACTTTCTGGATTATTTTGACTTCGAAGTTTATACTTGTGGGTAGGTCCCTCAGGGGAGTCGCTAGGTGAACGAATTGTTGTGTTCACCGAAAAAGTAATGTCGTAAGAGAGGTGAGTAACAAAATATGGTGATTGTAAATATTTAACCAATAGAAAATGCAACCACCAAATTTCAACCGAATGTGATATGAATTATAAGAAGGTAAATGCATTCACAAACATCGAAGGTAAATATGATAAATCAAGGTAAGCCTCGACCTCTCCGACAACGACGCCAAAAATGTTGGCAAAGAGAACGAGAGTAGAGCTTAATATAAATGTCGAACCAATGTAGGCCTCTACCTTCCTTGACAACGACGCAAAAAATGTTGGCAAAGAGAACGAGAGTAGAGCTTAAGGATAAATGTCGAACCAGGGTAGGCCTCTACCTCCCCGGGAATGGCGCCAAAAATGTTATCACAAATCTTGTAGCTTCCTCGTAGAGTAACTCCTATATAGGATGGAAGAGGGGACAAGCAACGAAAATCGTGACCTACGAATACCCCCAACCCCCAAATGATGTATAGTTGTCACATCGCTTGAGATACCCTTCTCTTTATGCCACTGAATCCCAAGTGGCAAAGGGGGAGACCCAGACCTATCCTACAAGGAAAGAACTAAAGAAAATCACCAGATCAGACTATTTGCATAGAATTCGTAAGGTGAGAGTTGGAACCCTAGATTTAAGGAGTAAGCCACGATTTAAGGAATGCTTGAGTAGAGTTGGTTATAGGTGTTGGAAATGTTACTCAAGTTAAATGGAACAGTGACTTACGGAATTAAATATCAGATCTAGGATTGGTGTGTTTATTCAATTGATTAAACCTGGAACCTTGGGGGGATTTAGATAGAAATATGGAAATATCCAAGGTAAGTTTGAATAAGATAATTAGAGCTTACAACACACTTGCTCGGATGATAGATTTTACAAAGTGAAGAAATCCAAGAAAAAACCGGAAACATAGAATAGTCAGGAAAAAGACTGACAAGGCAGGATGGGCATTTTTTCCCATAGATCAATGTTTCTTTAGAATGGGAAAATAGAGTCCAATGACGAGACCTAAGAGGGAGAGGGGGTTTTTGCTGAGGGCCAACAAAACCCAGATCACCAATTTTACAGATTCCAAATGAGAAATGCGCCGATGATTTTTCCTACTTACTACAAGTGATTTTTTCAGTGATGTGGGTGGTGTGCAATGCATGAAAATTGAAACATAGAGAAATAAGACGAGAGACTTACCTAGAACTCGTAGATATCTTCCTGGATGACGAAGAATGCTTCCTCATAGATCAAGTGAGAAATACGGACAAGATATTGGTGAAAATATGATTTGCTTAGTGACCTTAGTGCCCCCTTCTACATGCCACACCAAGGAAATCGATTAGCAATGAAAAATAAATAGGGATTTGAAAATAAATAAGATACAGGAATGAAAAATCATAAATAAGTAACCACTCCCTGATAAACTAAACTTAAGTATGACAACAGGGTGAGTCCCCCACCAATGCGCCTCCTTCAATTTGCCTCCTTCACCTATAAATCAAACTGGGTACGAAATATACAAGAAGTATGCCAGAATGAATCAATGCAAGAGGATAGCAATTTCAATCATCATCACATTCATCTATCTACAGAGATACAAGTGTTGAATCCCAAAATAATTTCTTTATTTGAAGTTCCAATGCCAAAGCTCATGGTTTACAACGGGGGGAGTCTCGTCTTTATATAGATTTTGAGAGATGCAAACCCTAACTAACTTTTACTTTCAATGGTTGAGATTATAACATCATCAATGGTGGAGATCAAATTTACATGGATCAGCTTGACTAGATCAAGGGGGGTGCACTTTTTTCCCAATGACACCTTGTTTAAGTCAAAACATAAGATAACATAATATATAATCATGATAACACATCAAAGGGGGTCACTAGGGGATTAATTCTCCCTAGGCCCCATTACAACCTCAAATCATAATATATAACAATGTGATACATCATATAGCCAAAGTGAGGAGCACCCCTTGGGGGACGTCCTCACTGGCTCCAAAGGGTGCCCCTCACTGGCTGAGCCAAATAAATAATCTTGGACCAAATGCTGGCTGAAACTGCTGAAGAAGTGTCCGGAGAGCCATAATCCACTATCTGAATAAATTTCCTGCCATTTCCTTGTCTACCAAATCCAATCGATTTTCCCAGTGATTTCCTAGTTGATTTTTTGATGGTACAACCTCTGAAAATCATAAAAAATTATCATATCTTTCTTTAGGATGAGACTTGGGGAAAACTGACTTCACCAGAGTATTTGGAGACATAGAAGAATGGTACAAGTGACTATTCATACCCCTTGGAACACTGTGGTGCTCTAGGAGAAACAAAATCATTACAATAATAATATAATTTGACCATTAATAAATTGATAATAATGATTGATCATGCAATCTGAGGCCAAACTTTGAAAACTGAAACCGCAGTATTAGTCCAGGGCATGTCTGGAGTAAATATAAGCATTCTTGTTTTTTGAGCCACTACATTGGGAAATGTGTTTGACTTGGTCCATTGGGTTGAATAGGTCAAAATACCCAAACTGTAGATGAGATGTTGAACTAAGATGAACCTGCATGCATCCAGGGTAAGAACTGCTCCAAGATGTATATTAAAGCCCAACTTTAATTATGCTATTAAGAATCATGGTGACAATAATAATAATTATAATAGCAACAACTAGTAAGATATACTTGCGTCTTTGAAGAATCATTGAATCTTTTGGAATTCTCTTGTGTATGCCATACTTACAAAACTTAGACAATTTGCTAGTGCTGGCTGAGGATGGAAAACAAGGCTAAGTAATGGATGATGACATCTTGTTGGTTTTGGCAATGTGATCTCTCCGAATGATGACAAATATACTCAACCAAGATGACATATGCATGACAGATAGTAATAGGGGATGATGGTTTCTCACAACTGGATAGAGTGCTTGGGCTTGTTTCCTTCAGACTCTAGCAAGTTTACTTTTTCATCAATTTAGAACACTAGTCAACCTTCAAAGGCAAGTGCCTTGGTAAGCCTTCTGGGCTCCAGTAATAACAAAGACCTAGCCTTTGCAGGTTAGTCTCACCCTATTGCCTTGTAGGGGAAAATGAGCCGAATACTATACAAGGAATGAGTGCTCATCCTTTGACCATTGACCTTTTTCAATAACTTTTAGTTTCACATAAGATAATAGCCAACCTACAAAGGTAGGTGCCCTGGTAAGCCTTCTGGGCTCCAGTAAATAACAAAGACATAACCTTTGTGGGTTAGTCTCACCCTGTTATGTTGTAGAGGCAAATGAGCCGAACAATATACAATGAGTGAGTGTTCATCTTTTGATCATTGACCTTTTTCAATAACTCTTGGTTTCACATAAGATAATAGCCAGCCTACAAAGGCACGTGCCCTTGAAAGCCTTTTAGGATCCAGTAAATGACTAAGGCCTAGCCCCATTGCCAGCAAGCATCCATAGCCCCGAACGGGTTTTCCTCACCATGTTTCCCCTATGGAGGGAAAATGAGCCTAACAGTATGCAAGGAATGAGTGCTTATCCTTTGGCCACTGTATATTTTATAACATTCATACTTTGCATCATTTAGATATAATGTTTATGCGTTTCGATGTTTCAGTGTCTAAGACACTGTTGGGTGGAGCACTTGTTTTGAGGACTAAAGGAAAACCACCTAGTGAACTCAACCACACTATCCAAGCACTAAAGTGTAAAATTTGTGTAAAGAATGGCATAAACAAACGTCTTAAACATTGGACTCTTTGATTATTCACAACACAGGTTTAAGCATTAATATATATGTAATTTAAGCATAGGTCACTGTAATCATCCTAACATGACAAGCCTAGGTGTTTAACATACATCAAAGAGCTAATACCAACCAAGGAGCCATCTACCTGATCTCACCATATACCTGTCTCCATCTGATATGCCCCTTTGTAATTGTGTACCATATCTGTTACTCTGCTCAAATGAAATAGGTCACCACTGAATCCTCTCAATGGACAAGCAAGTCTCAGTCCTGGCAAGGAAATACTGCTAAACAAGGCTTTGAAATGGTTGAGGCTGTAATGATCCTTGCTAAGACCCCATCTAAATGAATAGCTCATAAAAATAAAGAGATCAATCTGTATGTTGCATCATGCTGGCCCAGCTGCAATATATATGTGATAATGGTAGCAGATGGCCGTGTACATTGATGACCACTATATGTTTTGATTCTCAATCTGGTGTTCTTTGGATAATTCCCACTAGCTCTTGAGATGAAATGGTAGTAGATGGTCGTGTACACTGGTGGCCTCTGCTCATCCTAGTTCTCAGCCTAGTAAGGGAGAAATCCCATCGGCATCTTGAGACGGGTATGACATAGACGATCGTGTGCACTGGTGACCACTATACGTTATGATTCTTAATCTAGTGTTCTTTGGAGTATTCCCACCAACTCTTAAGATGAATTGGTAGTATATGTCGTGTACACTAGTGAACTCTATTGGTCCTGGTTCTTAACCTAGTGTTTTTGGAGAATTCCCTCCAGCCCTGGTTCTCAACTTGGTGTAGGAGAATTCCCACCAACACTTGAGATTAACTGATAGTAGATGGTTGTGTGAAGCATGTCCTGGTTCTTGGGTAGATACGGACTTATAGCAGATGAGATACTGATTGTTGTACTCTCCAACAGACTATGTAGAGTCGCACAACTGATAGATCTATCAACAGACTGAGTGGATCATATTTTTTATGATACCTCTTGATGGATAGAGACAATGTTGACAACCGTCAGTATGTATAGAGATGATCGAGACAGATGAGATGTACAGAAGAAAACCCAGATGTTTGTGATGCTGATGATGACCATATCTGAAGAATACCTTCCTTGTTGAGAGGGAGTGTTGGAATTTGTGCAACTTCAGAAGTTATTCTTATTGTACTTGTATTTTATTTTCTTGTACCTCCTACGAGATATTATACTGATGTAATTACTCATGTAAACCCTAGAAAAAATCAATGTAAACCCTGGGGAAAAAATACGCAAGAAAAGAATAAAATAAATTATTTTGTATTTCCCCAAGGTGGGTTGGCCCTAGTCAAACTGTCAAGTCGGCCCCAATAATTTTTCACTTGGAAAATTAGTATAAATAGGAGGTGCCCCTCCTCGCCCCTCCTCATTCTTTCATCCACTCACAAAAAGTTGCTCCAGCAGAAAAGGTGTGCTACTGCAGTCAAGGAGAGTGTTTTATGGGGTTGTATCTTAGAGAGACATTTTCTTTGTTTCTTCTTCTCTCTGCTCTTAGGAGCTATTATCTCTATACGAAGGTTTGTTGGGTTTCTCCCGATTGGGTTTCCCAGGATAAATTCTTGACTTGTTTGCTTCTATGCTTTGTCTTTCTTCTAGAGATCCTATTGTTTATTTGCAATTAAGTTATACTGCTATAATCTTGTAAAACTAACAGGGCGTTGGCAACAAATAGCGTTTGGAGATTGATCAGTGGATTTAGATTATGGAGGGAAGCAGTACACCATAAATCTATAGCTCCAGCTACTGTTCTTTAATGGAGATTGAATCCACATAAATTAATTCAAAATGTATCTGTTATTTGGAAATCCGCCATTCTATCCTTCAACCTTATTGGCAATGGACTTGCTTGGAGAGTGGGAGATGGCTAGAGCATCTAATTGGGCACGGAGCCTTGGATAGGAAGTGGTGTTCATCATATCGTATTGAACCATATGGTTTTGCAGCTACGTCTCAGAGGATTGTACACACTTAATCAAGTTGCAAATCATGCTAATGATTAGTCGATTCCCATTTGTGGGTCATATCGAAGTTATTATCTGTGCATTTGTTATCACCCGCCTTGTAGTTTCCTGTGTGAGGTGGATCTAGGATGGATGGTAGAGGGGCAAGCAACGAAGGGGTGGAACCACGACTGCCTAGACTCCCAAATGGATGGTTGTCACATCAATCAAGGAAGTCTTCACTTTATGTTATCCTAGTCCAAGACAACAATGGGGGAGACCCGGATTTGCTCCCGACATGAGAGATTAGACCTAGACACCAGAACAGATCAAATGGGGCTTTAAGGTATGTAAGGTGCAAGGTAAATGGATACCCTAGCTCTAGGGTTTAGGTACTAGCAACTGGTGAAGATGACCACTGTCTTGGGAAACGTAACCATGATAGGGTAAGCAAGGACAGAGTTGGGACTGTCTAGTACCAAGGAGACAGACTCAGTGAAAGATAGGTGACTTGAGTTATCAATGAGTGTTGGCAAAGGGAATGGGAGTGAGGTCAAGTTAGGGCTAGCGCTAACTAAGAGATCAGTGCCTTGTGTGCATTGGGTAATGGAGTTAGCATCATCCCAACGTTTCAGTGAAGCCACCTGGGATATACCTTGATCTACGAACCTAGAAAGGAGTTAGCCCAGACAAGTTAGGTTACAGGAAAACTAGCTCAATGGAAGGCTAGCGCTAGGGCTTGGAGAAGCAGATCTGCAGTTCTAGGGTCACCTGGAGGCTAACAACTCAGCATTGAAGGAGAAATGAGGTTAGGGTGACCTGATCTACAAACCCAAATCAGAAAATCAGCAGAAAAATCAGATCTGGAAAAAGTCAAAATTTGATGAGGGGGCTAGCCGCTAGGGTGATTTGAAAACCAATTTTTCAGATCTAATGCAAACCGGAAAGAACTAGCTTAGCGTTGGGGGTGTTTTGGAGTGCTTAAGCTCTGATCTATCATCCTATCTTGTCAGATTTCAAAAAAAGTCAAATCCAAAAAAATCTAGTTTTTAGTGAGGGCGCTAGGGCTATTTCAGTCAAAAAATCCGATCTAGGTCAAATTGTCAAGAATTTGGACAGCGTTGGGGTTGATTTGGACTTTGTGGGACCTGATCTATCCGTTTGCGAAGTCAGAATTCAGAAAAAGTCAAAACCCTAGCAGGTAAAATTTTCAGTGGGGGGGTTATGTAGTTTTCTGACAAAAAATCAGATCTAGGTCAAACCAGCAGGAGTTTGACCAGTGTTGTAGTATATTTAGTGAAGGGGAGGCCCGATCTATGAAACCTAGAAATGGTTTGGCCAAAGATCGGACTATTCCCAGATTTAGTGCTTTTTAGGGTTTTTAGTATTTAGGAGTTTTCAGAAAATTTGAAATAAAGCAAGGTACAATGGAATAAGATCTGAAAAGAAGAGACTCACCTGTTAGATCTTACCTGGAAATGCTTGTAGAAGTCTTTAACAGTGATGATCTTTGCTATCCCGATCAATTCTGGAAGATCCCAATGATTTCTATGAATGATGTAAGCCACAAGCCACGATTGCGCCCCTATCCTGCATGAGAAAACGTCAACAATATTAGATTTGCCAATATGAAATAAAGAAACCAAATGCTATAAGAAAGTAAAACGAAGTAATCATAGATCACAATGAAACTAATGAAAACCCCCTGATCCAAGACGAAGAAAACCAAGCGAGTTGAGGCCCCCCTGCAAAAATGCTCCAGCCAAAACGCCATCCTGTAGGAAAAACAATGATAGCAAAAACATATAGATCTCACAAGAATTTCCACAATGCTAGGAAGCTGAAGATTTTCCAATCACCATTTGAGAACATTAGATGCAAAGCAGATCCATAAAATATCCACAAAAAATCTTTCTATTATTCAGATCCAAGAGCCAAAGACCCCTTACAAATGAGAAGTTGTCTCCTTTAAAAAGAAATGAGAGAACCTCAATCATAATCGAAACCTAACCACTTTAAAAACGAGTGGCTAAGATTAAAAGATGAAATGTTCTAATCAATGGTTGAGATGAGCTCAACATACAACACATGGATCAATATAACCATAATTTACCAAAGTGGACTAACCCACCCATAAAAAGGTAACCCACTCAACAAGAAATAAATGAAAGCACATGGTGGGTCCAAGGAGTGTTTGACTAACTCCCTCTGGGTGTCCCCATGGCACAATAAAATATATAATAATTTAATTCTTTGACTTTATGCCTTCTTGAGGAAAACGTGAGCCTTCCAAAAGCTCCAGAAAATAATATAAAAATGCCCAAAAATAGGTGTGGGCCCAATCAGGTGCTGCAACTGCTGGAGAAGGTGTGGAAGACATCAATCTCATCATTGTGACTCATCCCATGCCATTTCTTTACCTTAGTAGCGCAAATCGATTTCTTCAATAGCCATTTAATCATTTTTAATCTGCCTCGGGAAACATGATCCTGCCAAAACAGCCTCCTAGGGTGCTTGCGTTGTCAAACTGAGCCCACCAAGCTCTCTGGGATGGGGGTACAATGGTACAAACAAGTGGCTGCACCCCCCTATGCCCATGCAATTCCCTAGGCGATCCAACTAAAACATCTCCCTGCTCAAACATATCAACCTATGAAGAAAAACTGCATCATAGAGGCAGAATGAACTTGATCATATCTACAAGTGCCCGAAATTGGAAATAAACTGTCTCATTAGACTCAGAGAGTCCAAATCCATCTAAGGTGTATACTCATACCCCTCATAGGTCTCTATCTAATCATCAATCATATCCAATATACAATATAACCATCTGTAACTGATCAGACACCAAAAATAACTCAGACTGTCATCCATTTGCTGCAAGTGTAATAGGCTAAGACATGCTCTACAACTCATTTAAGTAACAATCACAACAAGTAGCATTCATTTCACTAGCGGTACATCAACCAATACATATATAAGGCTTTATTTATTATTACTTAGACTTAGACTTTCAAAACTATACTCACTTCATAGTTGTAGCCAATTTGCTAGTGAAGGGTGAAGGGTGAAAATGCCAAGGCTAAGGCAAAGGATGAATTCCTACTCAACATCATGGCACTTTGGATAATGGAAAGGGAATACTCACTATAACCAATGTCGGACAAACAACAACACAAGGATGGCAGTGCCTCACAAATGGGTGAATTGTTTAGAGAATGCTTATTCAACTTTGACATCATGACTACATTAAGATTGATCCAAGTTCATTAGGACCATCATTTTATTCCATGGCCTTTTTGGCCTATATGACCCTTTGCGACTTCACCAGTGCTTAAAAGCATAGCTAATCACAACTTTCATCCGGGACATATTTTTATAAGGTCAGCATATTTTTAATCATTGCTTTTTTGGACCTTTTCTTATACTCTTCAAGAAGTATTTTAGCATTTCATTGCTATTGCCCTCTTTACATATGTTAAGAAACACAGTTTTATAATTTTCATTTTTCATGGGCGCATATTCAATACTTTCAACATAGGTAGCACATGAGCTTTCAGTTTTAGCCAACAACATCTAAAGTGACTAGGGAGAATTCTGCACAGTGCCAAACATCGGAACAACCGACCAGAATGATTTAGGCATACTATTCAACTTACCAAAGGCAAGTTTTGTCACCAACTCAGAGCCGAGACACAATATAAACAGGGAGGTTTTCCCAACAAAAGTTCTAGCGGGGAAAAAGGTCCTCCATGCCATAAGTCAAGAAGTCAGTCGAGTTGAAAACTAATCTGGAAGGTAATGGATGGGTGGAGATAGTGAATGATGAAGCCAACACTAGCAAGCCAAAACAATGGTGGGAATGACTACCTCTATTCTCCCTAAGGAGGGTAAAACCAATGAGTATAGATCAAGAACTTCCAAGTATAAGTAGGGACATCAATACATAGTACAAGATACAACCAAGTCCATATAATTATGACCACCAGATGATGATACAACAAGTCAATACATGTCACAAAAATCAGTATAAGAGCAATAATAACCATCACACAATATAAAATGCTGAGTCATAATCATGCAATATAATCCATCTGAGACACCATCTATCCAATGAGAAAGAACTGATATGAAACTGGGCACCAATGACTGCTCTGTAATGACATAAATGGCTACATCGGTCCTCAAATCTGAGTGTCCTGAGACTCAGTCTTGACATGGGAGAGTACAATAGTCCACTAATATAATAATGATCCATCAAAACTGCTCATCTTAGCATCTCATATGTAAGAGATCTGGCTGAAAAATGTACTGTTTCTGAAAAATAGAATATGGTAGCTTGGCTACTATATATGTGATAACATCTGGCTCCAGCTGGGACAAGTGCTCTGCTGAAAAGAGTGCTTGAAAACCTCAAAATCTCTGGTCCTTGCACTCTGCTTCTCGCATCCTCGACCAATCCATCGAGCTTTGCAACCACTACCAAGAATGTATCTGACTACCTGCAACATGTCCAGAGCTATACCAAACTCACAGACTGGTCGTTAGAACAATATGTGGATAATATATAAAATACTAAAAATAAAGATGCATGAAACTGAAAAGCAGAAAAATAAATCTAATCTATAACCATAACTTTCAATAAAAGTTTGATTTTTTATTTTGCAGGATAACAAAATTACACTAAGAGCTTCAAAGACGAGCTTCAAGCAAAGATGCAAGGTTCTACACTACTGCTGGGAAAGTCTTATTCATGTCCTACCTACCCGACTCTAACCAATTTAGACAAGTGTTAGGTAAAATCATAAATCCAATGCAACCACTTGTTGAACAAATCTATTGAGCTTTCTTTACAGTTAATGATACAACAAGTCAAAGATAGGTTGTAAGTAATGTGAATGAAAATTGAAGCTATTGTAACTTGTTGTTTGAAAATCAAAGAAAGATATGGATAAAGAGAAATGAAATCATGCCAGGGATGAGATTGATTGTTGTATACTTCTTCCATCCATAGATCGCTAGGATCATAAAATTTATGCAAGTTTAAATTTGATGAAAGAAAAGAATACGATACATAATTCATCCCTCCTAGGCCATTATTTTTTCCCTCATCTTTTTGGTCGGCATACTTAATCATTCTCACATTATGATCAATGATGAAACAAAATAGGGACAAATTAGAAATCTTTAAACCAGAAATTGAGATTAACCCCATTTGTTGTTTATAAAATGAGAAAATATGGGATTGGTCTTTATAGAGCTTTTCATTCACCCAATCAAAGAAATTAGCAAAGTTGAAAACATTATGCACCAAGGATGAAAGGAGATAAATGCTTTACCATTGACTAGTCGGCACTTTCTAGAATCTGTACTGTGTGATACCATAGAGAAGGACATCAAGAGATGGGATGGGAGGGTGGATTGACAAATTAAAACTTGATTTGTATCACCTAAAGGTGTTAACACCAATCTTGCATGTGATATGGGACATTTTCTAGAGAAATTGGCAAGATTGAAACTAACCTCCCAAGAACTAGACTCACTATGATTAATCTCCTCTACCAAATCACCTTGATCAAAAGTATGACGGGGAATAGTAGCAGCATTACAAGAATCATTCCTTGGAGGCTCTTGATGATTATTTGGACAGATTCCAGTTCGATAGACGTGACAAAGAAGGTTTTAGGTCAAGCTCGCTCACTAGCATATCATCATCATGTGGTTGATCTTCTTGAGATTGTTTATTACATTCAACTGAGGATAAATGATCATCATCATTCATTTGATAAGGAAAAACATCACTATGTTCATTTCTATCCTCACAAACTTGGTCTTCAACTACAATATGACCACATGATTGCTCTTCAACGAAAGCTTTATTAATTTCAACCTTTTCTTCTTCTGCAGTGATATGATCAAGGTCTGAATCCAGATTCGGATAGGTTGGATACTGACTCAAATTATCATCAATTAGGCAATGACTATGGATTTGCTCTTTTAAAGGCTCTTTAATGACCTCACCAATGGAAGGATCAACTATAGATGTTTCTTGATGGTGCATGTTAGGTTCCCTTCCATGGATAAGATCCAGGATTTGCTCTGTGACTGCAGGTAATAATAACAGAGTATCTCGTATGATTTGATTGATATCCCTCTTAGTTTCATCATGAGGTTTTGAAACATTATTCTCGAAGTACTGTGTAACTTTCTTATGGATTGCAGGCACACTCCTAATTTGGAACATATCAGGAGAGGAATGGTCTAATTGAGAAAGCACTTTGTCAATATATTGATTATCAACGGCATAATCATTGCTAGACTAACACTCTAAAAGTTTATCGGTGTTCCTACTCCAACTATAAATTAACAAATCTGTGAACATGTCATACCCAGCGATGGATCCTGGTGCTAAATGATCAAACCATAGTTGAACATCCCCTTGCAAGGATTCTCCTAAGGCTCGCATATAAACATCTTCATTGTTTGCACCTCTAGATTCCATGTAATCCCACAGAATATCCAGATGACTTTCAATAGATATATCCTTATTTCCATTGAACTGGGGCATCCTCCTAGTGTAATTGTTTGGCATATGATGAGGTGCCCCCGATATTTCAGAAAAGTTAAAAGGAGACTGTATGTCTTGTTTTTTCACAGCTTGGGTTACTTGGCTCTAAGGATTTGACTGGGACTGACTTCTAGGTTCATGTCGACTTACAGGTCCACTCTGTATGTCTGGGAAATCTTTGTTGCATGGGTAAGGAAGTTGGTGGGTATCATAAAGATTGTGATAACTAGATTCATACCCATAGTCATGCTCGAGATCATCCTCATACTCGTAGTCTGACCTCCATCTATCCCTTTCGTTTATTTGTCTTGTATTTTCAATCATGTTTTTGGTTACTTCCTTCATGTGCCTCAGAAATACATCTGAATTCATTATGATTTATGGTATGCTCTAAGAACTTAAGATTAATATGTTGGGTACGATCCTAAGTGGAGTCGCGGGGTGGAGTTGCCAAGTGAACCACACAAGTAATTCATCAATAAAAGATATGTTGTAGGGAAAGGTGAGGTATGTTGAACCAAGGTAGGCCTCTACCTCCACGGCAACGGCGCCAAAATGTTATCACCCGCCTTATAGTTGCCTGTGTGAGGTGGATCCAGGATGGATGGTAGACGGGAAAGCAACTAAGGGGTGGAACCACGACTACCTAGACCCCCAAATGGATGGTTGTCACATCAATCAAGGCAACCTTCACTTTATGTTATCATAGTCCATGACAACAATGGGGGAGACCCGGATCTGCTCCCGACAGGAGAGATCAAACCTAGATACCAGAACAGATCAAATGGGGCTTTAAGGTATGTAAGGTGCAAGGTAAATGGATAGCTCTAGGGTTTAGGTACTAGCAACTGGTGAAGATGACCACTGTCTTGGGAAACATAACCATGACAGGGTAAGAAATGACAGAGTTGGGGCTGTCTAGTACCAAGGAGACAGACTCAGTGAAAGCTAGGTGACTTGAGTTATCAATGAGTGTTGGCAAAGGGAATGGGAGTGAGGTCAAGTTAGGGCTAGCGCTAGCTAGGAGATCAAGGCCTTGTGTGCGTTGGGCAATGGATTCAACATCAACCCAACGTTTCAGTGAACCCACCTGGGATATACCTTGATCTATGAACCCAGAAAGGAGTTATCCCAGACAAGTTAGGTTACAGAAAAACCGGCTCAATGGAAGGTTAGCGCTAGGGCTTGGAGAAGCAGATCTACAGTTCTAGGGTCACCTGGAGGCTAACAACTCAGCGTTGAAGGAAAAATGAGGTCAGGGTGACCTAATCTACAAACCCAAATCATAAAATCAGCAGAAAAATTAGATCTGGAAAAAGTCAAAATTTGATGAGGGGGCTAGGGGGGTTTGAAAATGATTTTTCCAGATCTAGGGAAAACTGGAAAGAACTAGCTCAACGTTGGGGGTGTTCTGGAGTGCTTAAGCCCTGATCTATCAGCCTATCTTGTCAGATTTCAGAAAAAGTCAAATCCGAAAAAATCTAGTTTTCAGTGAATGCGCTAGGACTGTTTCAGTCAAAAACTCAGATCTAGGTCAAAATGTCAAGAATTTGGACAGCTTTGGGGTTGATTTGGACTGTGTGGGACCCGATCTATCTGTCTGTAAAGTCTGAATTCAGAAAAAGCCAAAACCCTAGCAGGTCAAATTTTCAGTGGGGGGGTTATGTAGTTTTTTGGCAAAAAATAAGATCTAGGTCAAACCAGTAGGAGTTTGACTAGAGTTGCAGCTGATTTAGTGAAGGGGAGGCCCAATCTATGAAACCCAGAAATGGTTTGGCCAAAGATCGGACTATTCCCAGATTTGGTGCTTTTTAGGGTTTTTAGTATTTAGGAGTTTTCAAAAAATTTGAAGTAAAGCAAGGTACAATGGAATAAGATCTGAAGAAAAGAGACTCACCTGTTAGATCTTACCTAGAAATGCTTGTAGAAGTCTTTAACAGTGATGATCTTTGATATCCCAATCAATTTTGGAAGATCCCAATGATTTCTATGAATGATGTAAGCCACAAGCCACCAATGCGCCCCCTATCCTACATGCGCAAACATCAACAATATCAGATTTTCCAATATGAGATAACGAAACCAAATTCTACAAGAAAGTAAAATGAAGTAATCATAGATCACAATGAAACTAATGAAAACCCCCTGATCCAAGACGAAGAAAACCAAGTGAGTTGAGGTCCCCCTGCAAAAACGCTCCAGCCAAAATGCCCTCCTGTAGGAAAAACAATGATAGAAAAAAAATATAGATTTTACAAGAATTTCCACAATGCTAGGAAGCTGAATATTTTCCAATCACCATTTGAGAACATCAGATGCAAAGCAGATCCAGAAAATATCCACAAAAAAGTCTTTCTATTATTCATATCCAAGAGCCAAAGACCCCTTACAAATGAGAAGCTCTCTCCTTTAAATAGAAATTAGAGAACCTCAATCATAACCAAAACCTAACCACTTTCAAAACGAGTGGCTAAGATTAAAAGATGAAATGTTCTAATCAATGGTTGAGATGAGCTCAACATACAACACGTGGATCAATATAACCATAATTTACCAAAGTGGACTAACCCACCCATAAAAAGGTAACCCACTCAACAAGAAATAAATGAAAGCACATGGTGGGTCTAAGGATTGTTTGACTAACTTCCTCTGGGTGTCCCCATGGCACAATAAAATAATATAATAATTTAATTCTTTGACTTTATGCCTTCTTAAGGAAAACGTGAGCCTTCCAAAAGCTTCAGAAAATAATATAAAAATGCCCAAAAATAGGTGTGGGCCCAATCAAGTGCTGCAACTGTTGGAGAAGGTGTGGAAGACATCACTCTCATCATTGTGACTCATCCCATGCCATTTCTTTACCTCAGTAGCTTAAATCGATTTCTTCAATAGCCATTTTATCATTTTTAATCTGCCTCGGGAAACGTGATCCTGCCAAAAAAGCCTTCTAGGGTGCCTACGTTGTCAAACTGAGCCCACTAGGCTCTCTGGGATGGGGGTACAATGGCACAAACAAGTGGCTGCACTCCCCTATGCCCATACAACGCCCTAAGAGATCCAACTAAAACATCTCCCTCCTCAAACATATCAACCTATGAAGAAAAACTGCATCATAGAGGCAGAATGAACCTGATCATATCTACAAGTGCCCGAAATTGGAAATAAAATGTCTCATTAGACTCAGAGAGTCCAAATCCATCTAAGGTGTATACTCATACCCCTCATAGGTCTCTATCTGATCATCAATCATATCCAATAAACAATATAACCATCTGTAACTAATCAGACACCAATAATAATTCAGACTGTCATGCATCTACTGCAAGTGTAATAGGCTAAGACATGCTCTACAACTCATTTAAGTAACAATCACAACAAGTAGCATTCATTTCACTGGAGGTACATCAACCAATACATATATAAGGCTTTATTTATTATTACTCGGACTTAGACTTTCAAGACTATACTCACTTCATAGTTGTAGCCACTTTGCTAGTGAAGGGTGAAGGGTGAAAATGACAAGGCTAAGCCAAAGGATGACTTCCTACTCAACATCATGACACTTTGGATAATGGAAAGGGAATACTCACTATAACCAATGTCAGACAAACAACAACATAAGGAATGGCAGTGCCTCACAAATGGGTGAGTTGTTTAGAGAGTGCTTATTCAATTTAGGCATCATGACTACATTAAGATTGATTCAAGTTCATTAGGACCATCATTTTATTCCATGGCCTTTTTGGCCTATATGACCCTTTGGGACTTCACCAGTGCTTAAAAGCACAGCTAATCGCAGCTTTCATTCAGGACATATTTTTATAAGGTCGGCATATTTTTAATCATTGCTTTTTTTGACCTTTTCTTATACTCTTCAAGAAGTATTTTAGCATTTCATTGCTCTTGCCCTCTTTACATATGTTAAGAAACACAGTTTTATAATTTTCATTTTTCATGGGCGCATATTCAATGCTTTCAACACAAGTAGCACATGAGCTTTCAGTTTTAGCCAACAACATCTCAAGTGACTAGGGGGAATTCTGCACAGTGCCAAATATTGGGACAACCGACCAGAATGATTTAGGCATACTATCCAACTTACCAAAGGCAAGTTTTGTCAGCAACTTAGAGCCGAGACACAATATAAATAGGGAGGTTTGTCCAACAAAATTTCTAGCGGGGAAAAAGGTCCTCCATGCCATAAGTCAAGAAGTCAGTCGGGTTGAAAACTAATCTGCAAGGTAATGGATGGGTGGAGATAGTGAATGATGAAGCCAACACTAGCAAGCCAAAACAATGGTGGGAATGACTACCTCTATTCTCCCTAAGGAGGGTAAAGCCAATGAGTATAGATCAAGAACTTCCAAGTATAAGTAGGGACATCAATACATAGTACAAGATACAACCAAGTCCATATAATTATGACCGCCAGATGATGATACCACAAGTCAATACATGTCACAAAAATTAGTATAAGAGCAATAATAACCATCACACATTATAAAATGCTGAGTCATAATCATGCAATATAATCCATCTGAGACACCATCTATCCAATGAGAAAGAATTGATATGAAACTGGGCATCAATGACTGCTCTGTAATGACATAAATGGCTACATCAATCCTCAAATCTGAGTGTCCTGAGACTCAATTCTGACATGGGAGAGTACAATTGTCCACTAATATAATAATGATCCATCAAAACTGCTCATCTTAGCATCTCATATGTAAGAGATTTGGCTGAAAAATGTACTGTGTTTGAAAAATAGAATATGGTAGCCTGGCTACTATATATGTGATAACAGCCTTCTCCAAGAAGAGATGGCAGAGTATTTAGGATTAGCCGATGAATATGTCTTTTGATTTCTGATTGAGGTTTTGAATGATTATTCCTAAGATACTTTGTGACATTTTTGTTTATTGAAGGCTCATTCATAAGTTGACCTAGGGAGACTTGAACAGTTGCTTGGGTAGAGACTCCATCCAAGTAACAAGGGAGATCATTAGCCATTTTATCATTAACATCCCAATCATTCTCATCAAAATGATTTTCAACAACATAATCATCACATGATTGACCTTCTGAGGATTTATCAATGGTTTTCCCCCATTTACCTAGGAACTTTTGCTCGAAAAGATCATACCCCGTGATACTTCCAGTTCTTATGTTTATATACTAGTCACAGGATTTCCCATTTATAGCAGCAAATAATTTCATACAAGCATCTTCATGTTCTACACTAAATCCCCATATGACCACCCAAAATTGATTAACGTGCTCACCAGCTGATTCCTCGTTATCTCCTCTAAAAATAGATAATATTTCATATACTCCATTAGGAACTTCATTTGGAAATCCAACTATTTCTGAGAAATCAAGAGGATCATTGGAGTTTTGGACCAGGTATACTTTCCACAATGCCTTCGCTGGGGTTGATATATAGATTCAAGTTTACTCATGAGCTCGCTCAAGGAAACTTGGACAGGTTCATACCTATGATCATATTTGAAGTCATCTTGATACTGGGATGATGATTTCTACTCATCATCAACCTCATTTAATTCTCTATCCTCGTTTAGCTTTTGGAGCTTGGGTTAACTCTTTTAAGGTTTGAATACAAGAGAGGTATACATCTGAGTTCATTGTGCTTCTTCAATTCCCCAGTGGAGTCTCGATATAGGTTCGGGAATGGAGGCACGAGGTATGCTTTCCTCTAGTTCACCTTCATTGCATTATTTTGGGTTTTTTCTTATTGTAGGCACCTTAGAAGGCAAACACAATAGGAGGAAATTTATAACTTTACGCATGTAATAAAACACCAATGCATAGAATCTAAATATAAATAACATGTGTACAAGATTTGGTTGGTAGCGAATTTAGATTTTCTGGATGTAGTACAACATTATATAAGGATACTTATTTAATGCTTGAACTTAGATATGTAAAGCCCTATAGTTGTTGCTCATATGTTTACTGTAAAATTTTATATTAATATGGGATGTAAATGACTCAATCCAACAAATGAAAAAAATGCTTTGTCAACTCCCAAAGACATAAGAAATGCAACTCTATTATATGTAATGAGGCATCCATTTAAGAAATTTAGAAAGATTATGAAAAGATTTAATGAATATCACTCAATTACTGGTAAAGTAGGTCACTTGATTAGGTCATTGTCCTTCTGAAGATATATTTACTATTACTGGTAAAGTATGTCACTTGATTATAATGTCAAAGATATATTTCTTCAATGGCCTGCCTTTGGTTCATAAATAATCAGTTACTCGCCAACAAATTCCTAGTTTTCTATTGTTAGATGCTTGTGAGTTGTGGGAAACAAAATTATCCAAATTATGCCTTGTGTTTCTCATTAGATAGAACCTTAGAAAGCATTCCAGATATTCTGAAGTTGAAGTTTTGTTCTATTTCTATCAAACAGGTACATGAATACTGCAGGAGTAAGTGGAGAGATTCCATCCAGTTTTGCAAAGCTACAAAATTTGCAGAAGCTGTGAGTTTTGGTTCCTATTATTCTGGACAGTATTAGTCAGTTGTTCTTTCTTTACTTTTTTTGGAATACAGATCACAAAATGAGTTCCCCATATCGGAAAATTGTTCTGCAACATGTAGTAAGATGAGTGTGTTTGGATAACGTTTCTTTGGTTTTGGGATGCAGATGGGCTTCTGCTAATGAATTTACAGGAAGAATACCAGACTTCATTGGAAGTTTGAAGAACCTCATTGACTTGTATGTATCTTTGAATTGTGTAACTGAGTTATCTATATTATTTGAATTTTTTTTAATGTATATGAGTATGCTGGTTCATGTGTATGCTAGTCAACCTGGATACCATCATTTATTTGTCTCTGTACAAGGTGTCAGGTTTCATTCAATTTAATGTTCATTTTTTAGCGACATACAAAATGCCTCGAGTTAGTGTTGTAACCATCGTTGGAATATAAGCAGACATAGGCAAGAGGCTTGCAGGAGAGAACCCCTATTCTAAATGCTTTGGGTTTTTAGAAACTTTTGTATAGTAAATTGTTGGCACTTGGCATTGATAGCATAGTAGAAATATGTAGTTAAGCATGCTTGTGCAAGAGTTGTACCTCCTAGGAAGTCCTAGTGTTGCACCCCCTCCTATCTATAAAAATAAATATCTATTTTACTCTTGAAAATAAAATCAATTTAGTTTTTACACTCTATTTGTAATTCTAACTGAATGGACACCGAAGCATTCTAACAATTCCAATTTCTATAATAATACTTCTATAGAAGATTTCAGAGAAACCATGAGATAATTGGGCTTACTAGCACTATTTGATTGGGTTTCTGAAGGAGCATTGTCCAAATTTAGATTTCTTTGGAATATTGAGACTTGATTAAGAGGGTGCTTATTGTATAAAAATGTGTCTAATTGATTAGTCATATAGTAGGAGTTGAAGGAATTACAGGAAGAGTCCTAGTTTCATGTTATTATTTTTCCATTAAGGGTGTTTACCAAATCAGTCCTAGTGAATGTTATAACCATGGAAATTGAGACATCAGCACACCTAGAAGATAATAGTTAGATGTCGAAGAGATTTCTTGTGTAATGTCCCCAATCTTGGATTCCCTTGTTTGCGGTTGGAGATGCTTCCAAGCATGTGTTAGTCAGGTCAGCAGAGTGTGATTATGTTACCAAAGAGCTCAGAGGAGTTTTATGGGGTCCAACTTAGTCCATTTATCCTTATTCATCATCAGGATCATTTTCACACAGTTCGTTCGTGGTTTCGTTGCATTCCGGCGATTCCCATAAATTGGGAGAATTATTGGGCATAAATTAATTAATGGCACTAAAGGTGTTATTTGGGGCATTTTATTTGAGAGACCACCTCAGTGTAATAGCTCGTTGGAAACAAGACGAAGAGCTCTAAATGACAGGAGGACGAAAAAGGAATTAATTAATTATTTAATGTCACCATGTGAAAACTGACTTTATAAAGTGACGTTGAGTAATAAATTAATAAAGTGACTATGGACAAATTCACTTTATTATTAAAAAGGTAAAACTGGCCAAAAGGGTCAAGATTAGAATAAAGAGGGAGAAAACCTCACTTTTCATTCATTCATGATATTTGCATTTTCAAAACTTGAGAGCTCTTGAGCTTTGTTTTTTCTTGGATGAAACTCTAAGGGAGAGGAGAATAGTTTTAGTGGTGAAACCATCCACCTTAGCTATTGTTGAAGAGAGATTAGTCAGATTTATCATTTGATCTTCATTGCCACAGATTGGAGTTGCTTCATATCTTTAGATCTGAGTTTGTATGGGATTTTGCAGATGGTTTGTTGTTCATTTCTAAAGGGGGGTGTTGTTTGCCGAATGCACACCAGCAGCAGAAATCTAATGAAAACTGTCTCCTCACTTGAGAAAGTGGGAGAGGTGTGGCCTTGGGGGCAAGCACAGAGCTAGGTATTGTCACCTACTCCTAGCTCCTCCTTTTAGGCTAACTCCTAGCGAAGCCAAGGGGGGTAGTTCCTAACAAAGAGTTTCTATGGCTCAATGTTTTAAATGTTTTTTGTATGTGGTGATGCGGATGGGTGTTTGTTTAGGAGTTTGTTGATGGGAAGATCATAGATTTAAGATTAAAATAATACAAAGGTATGCTTGCAATATATTAAATAAAACACAACACTGATTAAATTAAGCAAAAGCATCCATAATGAAATAATATTTGAACAATCACACTTCAGATATAAAAATAGAATAATCACAAGACTAGTGTCCTTATCCAATCGGAAACGGAGTCAAGAATTGTAGTGCTAGGATGCTTGATACAAGAGTTCAGTGTGTTTGAGATCGTTTTGCAAGTGCTTTTTGTAGATTTTAGCAAGTTTTAGTGATCTTTGATTATTATGGCTAAGAACACAAGGTATCAACCGGAAGATATACCTTTAGTGGCTCCTCTCAATGACATGTCAGACCGTCCAGTATTCTAGGCTAGGTGTTCGGAGGATTTAACCAACAACTCTATAACAACAGTGATTTCCGACATCACTAGCAAGATTTTTCCCACTACCTCAGTTTTATCGACAACGTCGATTCGTTGGTTATGGGGCGAAAGTTTTATTAATGTTTTCACTTGTCCGATTAACAAATACAACCACTGTTCTGAGTATGAATCCAACTTTTTAGGGTCGGCAGAGCATACTTGGTGGTGGAAAGCAACGAAGTAAATTTTTAGAATGGGGGTGTGAGTTGCAAATTGTAAGTTTAGAGCACACAGTTAAACTCTCCGACAGAAAGTGCTCTTGACTTTTTCTTATGACAAAAGTTCAAGAGACTTTATCTATTCTATATGCCTAATGCAAGGAAGATGCAAATCTACTATGCTCTCCGATAGAGAGTGCTCTTGACTTGGATTACGGCAAGTTCAAGAGATTTTAGTCCTTTTTAGAAGATAGGCAAATTGTAAAAAGAAACCAAATGATAGCTCAAGAAAATTGATAAACAATGATCTAGCAATTAATAAACTACTTGCAAAATGAACTAATCTAGCAATTAGTATTCTAAAATGAAACTAAGCTACTAGCAAAAATAAACTAAGCTAAGAAGAAACAAACCACTCAAAGGACAATGCAAGACTTCCCCAAATGGGGAAGTTGGGTGTGGGGGATTAAAAACCCCACTAATCAAACTTTATTATTAAGTACAGATGCCTTTGGGATTTGAAACCCTTGGAAGGACTTTGAGAGAAATAACTTGAAAAAAAAACTTGAAATAAGCTCTTAAGAGCTATTACAAAGGATAATGGCTAATCAATGACTTTTGTTTTGGATCATCCTTATGGTTTCTTCACTTTTTGGTTTAGATATTCTTGTTTCAAAGCTTCTCAAGCTCCTTTCTCCTTCAAAATACCTACACAAACGATCCATTTCAAGGCACCCCTTAGCATTGGTCAAAATAAAATATGAGATCTAAACTAATTATAAACTAGAAACTTGACAAGCAATGCAAGTCTAGTCTCAAAGATGAGATCTAAGAATTAAACTTAACAATGGAAACTAGCTAACATGCAAATAACAAAACGAACTTTGTAAAGAAATCTAATGCAAACTTAACAATGAAACTATATGCTTGACCACTTTTTTAATGCAAAATTTATTTTTTTGAAATGAGATCTAATACTAGTGTGAAAATGCAAACTAAGATCTAAGAAATGCAATCAAGAAGCTAACTAAAAAATGGAAATTAACTTAACCGAGACTCTTTCTTGTTTTGTGGACTTTTGAAGCAAGGAAAGAAAAACAAGCAAAAGAAAAGAAATAGAGGGATTGGAAGAAGGGGCAAAGGAGAGCTAAAAACAAAGATAGAAGGGGCAGCCAAACAGTGGACAGAGAATGACCCAACAGCAGGCTGGAAAGAAGCCCACACAGTGGGTAACAAGCCCAAACTGTGGGGTAAAAAAGGGTGCCCAAACAGAGATGAATGGGGCAGCGAACAGTCAACAAATGGGGCTACAAACAGTGAGGAAAAGGGATTGAAACAAAGGGAAAAAAGGTAAAAAACGAAGCTAAAAAAAAGAAGAAGAGGAGTGTGGGGAAGATAGGCTTGTAGATCCACTACTCAACCAAGGAACCAAGTAACCAAGTTTTAAGTTTTGAAAAAGAGACGGATCTTCGAACGTAGCACTTCTTTGCCAAATATCTAATGCTTGAGAACAACTTTGGGAGATCCTGAAATGCACACGAATGTTAGAAAGTAGGTCTTTTAAAGAGGTGAGAGATGCAACCGAGCTCAAGCCTCTCTTCAACCTATTAGATCTGCACAATAAATTACTCACAAACACACCTTGATCAAATATTGCATGTAAAGAAAAATGGGACTAGAAGAGTATAAGTATTTCCAACTATAGTCTACTCCTTCCAAATCACATAGAACCCCAACATGAATGGACAAGTTGAACCCAAATGCCCATCCTATGGGCTTAATAAATCCTTCTAAGCTAAATAATTGATCAAAGTAATGAAATATGAGCAATAAACAAATACAATATCACCTTAGAATAGATGAAGCACTTCCATAACAAGCATCAACACCACATGGACCTCCAAAGTCACTTTATTTCAATAAGCCAATGGCTATACGATTACAAAATGACAGAGTAAGTTTGCCCAAAAAATCCATCTAGAATAGAGCTCCAATAGCCTCTACTTATACAAAAATCCAAGCCCCGGGGGGCACTTAATGAACCAGAGATCAATCCAAAGTTAAGCTGAGCTGAAGCGGAGTTGAACTGGGTTGAACAAGAGCTGAACCAGAGCTGAAGTGAAGAGGAACTAGAGAGGAACTGAGTTGAACTAGTAATAAACTACCAACACAACCAATCAAACCCCCACCAAAATCTATTGGTTTCATTCACTCATGCGTAAGATTTCTTCCACGTGAGTCGTACGACATGCTTGGCGTGAATAATAGAGCGAAGGAATAAATTGATAATAGCCTTGATTTATGGAAGAGCGGATGCAATTTCAATGTTAACTCCACGCTAATGGATCAGCACCACATCACTATCCTCCTTGCGTGGGCCATATGACGTGAGTTGAATTGGGCAAATATTTGGTTTAAATCGTAACTATAGCTGATGTCACCCTCTCCATTAAACAATTCGCAAGCATTGGAAAAATGTGCCATGGTTATATACTTACCATATTATAAATGTGGACGGGTCCACACACTCCCACTCACACCCAAACTCTCATGCTAGCGTGGGTGCTCATGCTTCACGTCACCCTCTCTTATAACTTAATTCCAAATTTAGAATTTAATCCAAAGTCTTAACTCATATCATGTGGAATAGAGTCGTAACTTAATATGGAACCCATGCCAAGTCTGAAGCTCTTTTAGCCAAATACTGCCTCACGGGTGCTTCAACTGCCCGACTGATGGTGAAAGTGGCCTCTGGGGTAAAGATGCTACTCCGGGCTTGAAAATGAGCCCAACCATGCCGAAAAAGGACTCCGGATCACATATTTTTTACATTTTAAAAATTCTCATTTAAACCATTAAAAATGGCTTAAAAACGGAGAAAATTACTTTTTCTCGGAATCAGACGAAACTCTAGGGGGACCTAGTACATGTTCATACGACTCAATCGAAATGCCTAGCATGATGAAAAATACTGACATGAAAGCTCTAATAACCTCCCAAGGCCAAAACATCAAGACAACTACCCCAGCTTTGGAGGAGCGAGTGAAAAACTCGGAAATTATTGGTCGTTTGTTCAACAGCCAATAATAACCAAGGGAAAAAAAACTCTGGGCTAGTCAGCTTGATGCCCAAGTCCAGGAAGCCGATCCTTTTATAAAAATTTAAATGCTAGGACATTTTTTACAATTTCCCCAAGGGGGTATAAACATGTATTTTACAAAAAATAAACAGTTCAGCCAAAAAATGGCTAACTCTGGAACACACTGAACTTTTGAACTCTGATATTGAACAAGTGTACTTGTTCAATGCTCTGGCGGTGCACCGAAAAATCCACGAAGTGCATAATTAATGGATAACAGGGGGCGGATTGGTGGAGGAGTTGCTACCATTATCTTACCAAGTGCGCATTTGTGGAGATCCCTTTCCATTATTGGCACCATTATTGTTGAGGTCGAGTTCCCTAAACCCTACATACCCCATTGCTAGTTATTGTTTCTTCAAATGTGAGCTTCTATGACTACCAAAGGTGGCATTCTTGGAGAAGGGACACTCATATTTGCTACAAGGTAGAAGAAAGCTACAGGATGTATTCCAAATCTGTGTTGGCACTTGGAGAGTTTAACCACAGTCTGTAGCATGAGAAGAGATTAGGGTCTGCTCTTCATTTGGGGTTATTTCACTTGTTATCACACAACTTGTAGTTTCCCTAACAAAGTTATCCTATCCAGGACGGTAAAGGAGGCGGGAACTAAAGAGGTGACCATAGAGGATCTTGATCCCCATATGTGGATTGGCTGTCACATCGATTAGGATTCTCTTCACTTTAATCCTTGTGAATCAAATGGATAAGGGGCATACCCTGCCCAATTCTTGTGAGAAAGATCGAGAGAGAATATACCAAGACAAGTAAGACAAATAGAAGATAGAGATATATTGACTATGAAACCCTAGATCAATAAGATAGCTAGAGAGAAAGGATTAGGAGATTGGTTAATAATTAAATATGTGAAATACAGTCCAAATAATTTTTCGCTCAATAGCGAAATAAATCATAGTGATCCAAGTTAAAAGTACTAGGTGAAAAATGACTAAGTCCCTACCCTGGGTGGATTTGAAGTAGAAAATTGGAAAATGCCCCAGATAATGATTTAGTAACAAGTTATTGCTTCCTAACACTTGCTTGATTTTCTTTGATGATAGATACAACAATAGACAAATATCAAAAGTAAGAGAAAATTCACAAAACAAAAAATTAGCCTTCCAGACCAAGGGGGCGACTTGACTAACATGCTAGTGCCTTTAATGAAAGGGCAGATGGAGTCCAAAGATGATTCCCTAGGAGTTATTCAAGTTTTGAGGGATGTATAAAATTCCCAAGTACCGGAGTTTTGAAATTCTAAGTGATATGGCTCAGAGAATTTTCCTAGTTACTACAAAATGATGGTTTTATCAATTTTATTTAGTCGACAATCGAATATAGTGAAAGACAAGGGAAAAGGGATGTTGAACTTATTTCCGCCTTTCACACACCTGGGGGGGACATGGAAAAAATATTCAAGCCACTTGGTGTGTCCTTGGGGGCAAGTTTTGAGTCAAGACTATCACCTTTTTCTTGACTCCTCCGTTTAGGAAAACTCCTAACAAAGCCAAGGGGGTAGACCCTAAGAGTTTCTAAGGTTGATTAAGCTTTAGTGGTAATGGTTTAGATGAATGAGTTTTTAGGAGTTTTTAAACAAAAATAATAACGCAAGAGATTTGTAAGGTGAACATATTACAATAGCATAAATAGCACAAGAGCTTATATAGGATTCATTCAACACATAAATTATCTAAGCAAGACTTATGCAGATAAAAACATAAAGACCAGTGCTGAATTAAAATGGAGTTATAAAATTGTATGTGCTGAAATGCTGAAGTAGATGTTTTGCAATTGTCTCTTGGTAAGTTTTAAATTGTTTCTGGAAGATGGGTGAATTAGATTAGGAGGAAGGGAAATCCTAATATACCTGGAGGTATGAGGGGTATGTTCAAAACCCTTATCCGATGCGGATTCATAGAAAGAATATGTGGGATGGATCGGAGTCTCTAAGATGTGTCCAACACTACACCAACAAGGGTGTAGTCGGACGATATCCTGAGGTCACTGTTACCAACTTTTTTGTACCATAGTTGGGTTACCTGAGGAACCGTCGGTTGACAGACTTGTTCAAAGTCTGATTCCAGTGTATCAGTTGATCCGTCTTCATGTCTAGCCAATATTGGCTAGCCAGTTTTTTATTTGAATAATTTTGACCATGGCCCCGCGGGGTTTGTAATAAAATGTGCTAGTAGGGTATTTTTGAGTGGTTCGGTCTCCTGAGACGTAGAATCTCAAATAAGGTATTCTAGGGAGTTTTTTGCCCCTGACAATTATGCTTTGCCTTCAGCCGAGTATAATTGATGAGGTTTTCTCCCACTTCCTCCAAAGCTGGAATGCCTGATGTTGAATTCTGGGCCTTGGGGGGTTATTAGAGCTCAACTGAGTGTTATAAACCTACTAGGCATTATTTAGGTAGAGCATGGTCATGTCCTAAGTCATCTAGACATATTAAAAAAAATCGAAAAAATATTTTTCGAACGAGGAAAAAATTATTTTTAAAATTTTAAATTATTTTCCTAAGTTTTTTAATCAATTTTTCCATAAATTAAATGGAAAAAACCCGTTTGTAATAAGTCGGTCATTCGGACCCCGAATTTAGTGATTGAAGGCTTTAACCTTAAGCTAAAAATCATTCTTGATCGGCCAACCAGTCAGATCCAACTTTCGAATCATCAATCAGACACATAACGCCCTTTTTCTCAAAAAAGTCATTTTCGAGGAAAAAAATGATTTTTTATTAAAAAATGATTATTTTGGAGAAAATTAATCTCTCCAAATTAATCCAAATTCAGCGAAATAAAAGGCTAAATGACATCTCATTGGGCATTTATGATGATTGGAGTTATCATAACTCAGCTTCAGTCAGCATTCAGTGAGCAATTAATTTATATTTAGTTAATAGATGTGTCATCTCCAGCTAAACTCCTGAATTCGATGAGATGGAGAGCACTCATTGGTCTGATGATTTGATCGAGGTGAAGACTGAAGATTATTCCAGCAGTGGGCTCCTCCAGACATTAGAGGAAATTTCAACTCAAAATGGGCCTTTTAATTTTTATTCAAATTCCATGTCATCATGTGTTAGCCAATGAAATTGCTTTAAATTTGAATTACCGTATAGGTCTTAAACACTTTTTTAATATAAATTTGGGGATAGGTATCATAAAAAAAACTACTTTTTTTGTTTGTATTTTTGACATTTCTCCCTGTGTTTTTACTCAGATTTCGATCGAGAGAGCTCGTTGGATGCGGAATTAAATTCTGCATCCAACGAGTACCCACTCGGCATACTTTTGACGGACCCCGCTACCCCAAAAACAAGAAATACCTGAAAAAACAGAGTGATGACATCATCAATCCATTTTTTTAGGTATTTCTTGTTTTTGGGGTAACAGGGTCTGTCAAAAGTATGCCGAGTGCGTACTCGTTGAATGTGGAATTTAATTCCGCATCCAACGAGCTCTCCCGATCGAAATTTGAGTAAAAACACAGGGAGATACGTCAAAAATACAAACAAAAAAGTAGTTTTTTTCTTTTCTTCCTCCAAAATTAATAAATATTATTTTATTATTTTATTAGTTCATTTTAGGAGGCCCATTTTGAGTTGAAATTTCCTCTAATTCCTAAGTATGGCTCCTCCTTACCTAGCTCATGCCTTCACCTACCATCCAGACGTCTCTCTTCAAGCTCACGCCCTTCCTCAGCATAGGGGCGCCTTCCACATGTGTGGGCTCAATTTGGGGTGGTTTTCAATGGCTAGGGTTGGAGTGGGGGCGCCCTGCCTAGGTGGAGGCCTCCCCTCACTCCCAGCTCTTGATTCTTAGGTCCGGGCTCTCAGTGGTGTGGCCAAGCTGGTCAGGTTATGTAATTTGGTTTTAGCACTCTCTCATTGTATAAATAGAGGCTCCTTTAGCTCTATTCGAATGGATTTTTGTGTAGAGAAACTCTGTCCAAACTCTGTAATGCTTGTTGCTTTTGCAACTGTGGAATAAAATTTTAAGGCTTTGGAGGCATACATGGTTTGTTAATGTGGATGAATACTTGGTGAATGAGGTGAAATGTTTCAATTTCTTTCTTTTCTTGCTTAGGTTGGATAATAGTTTATGCTTTAGAAGGCTTCTATAAGCACGTAACATTGATTATTTGATGTTCCAACTTAATCTTTTATGGTTTTGCTCTTATGAATTAAAAGTAGTATTGATTATTCAGTTATATGATATGCTATTTTATATTTTTATTGATAAAACATACATGATCTAATCCATCTTTTGCAAGTGTTGAGTTGAAATTGTGCAGATTACCTCATCGAAGCAAGTAGGAGTTTGAGCTCAGGTGCATCCTCTCCTCTTGAAGCCAAGGCCACTTTCGGATTTTCAAGATTCAATGACTCCAAACGCCATCAAAGTGCCACAGGTTTGAGTGTTTGCTTTCATCATTATTCATCTTTTAAAATTCATAAAATCTTCATTTTCTTGGGTTAGGGCACGGTTTGGGCTAAAGTGAACATTCATTCACTAAGCCTTTGCCCCGGTTGGCTGCCCTGTTTGTAATTTGCAGCCTTTTTGGTCTTTTTATTGCAGCCATTCTTTTCTATCCTTCGCTGTCCACTTTTCCTCTCCTTTTTACCTTTTGGACAGCCCTCTTTTGTCCTCTTTCTTCACCTTTTGCAGCCCCTTTTCGTCCTCTTTTGTGGCCATCTTTTGGGCCTTACTTTCAGCCTTCTTCATCATTATTTGCAGCCTTCTTTCTTCAATTTGCAGCCCTCTTTTTCCCTTTGTTTCCAGCCTTCTTTGACCCTTTTTTGGTCCTCTCTTCACCCCTCTTCCACTTCTCTTTCCTTACCTTTTTTTTACTCATCTTTTCTTCTTCCTTTTGGGTAAAGTTTGAGTAGCTTTTGTCATTTAATTTGTAGATCTAGTTTCAATTTATTTTCTTTTATAAACTGACATCATAACAAGTTTGTGTTTAGAGCTCTTAGTTTCAGGCAGGTGAAGGAGAGCCCAAAGGCTACTGTAAGCAAGCAACAAGTGCAAAAGAACAAAAAGACTTTCTCCCTCTTCTTTCATCCCTCTCTTTCCCTGATCTTCCAAAAGGCAAAGAACAAGCCATCATGATCATTGTAAAGAATTAATAAAAGGGCTAAGTGGAGAGCAAATCTCTCATCTTTTCTACTTTGCCTATTTGGGGGAAGTGTGTCTTGTGTTCCTTTTCATGTTTTCTTAGTGTAGTTTTAACTTTAAGCACTTAGCTTAGTTCTTTTTATTAGAATTAGTTTTCATTTCCACTAATTGCTAGTTGTTCTTTAGTATAATCAGTAATTGCTAGACTTTATTAATTACATTGTAGTCTTTTTCTCTATAATTGTTAATCTTAAAAAGAACCAAAATCTCTTGAATCTCACCTCACCATAAGGTGGATCAAGAGTGCTCTTTGTCGGAGAGTTTAATAAACCATATTTGTTTTACGTTCATGTTGTTTTCTAATTCAAATAATTAATAAGTAAGACTCTTGAACTTGCAGAAACACAAGTCAAGAGCACTCTCTATCGGAAAGCATCCTTAGTCTTGCACAATCCCTGCATTATGCATTTAGATTATATAAGACTCTTGAACCTCTGTCATAAGACAAGGTCAAGAGCGCTCTCTGTGAGAGAGTTTAATCAATTGACTCAATAAAATTTTGCAACTCACCTCCCCATAATTAATTAAATTTGTTGATCATCCTTCACCTAGTATGCTCTACCGACTTTCGGGTTGGGCTCGTACTTAGAACGGTGAACGGACTTGTTAAGTTCGCACAAGAGTAACTTAATTAAAACTTTTACCTTGTAACCAACGCACTGACGTTGTCTCGATTAAATACTTAGGCATGTGGGCAAATTCCAAGTGTGGGTGCCGGGCAACCCAATCTGGACACAGTTGGTTAAGTTATTGAACACCTAGCTGTGATTGCAGACAGGTCTGTCATGTCTTCGAACGAAGCCACTTAAGGTATTTTTGGTTACGATTTCTAGACACCATAAGCAAGATCACCATTAAAATCTTTTAAAACCTACCAAGAGCATTCACACAATCTAATACTCACTAGCTTAATTCCTAGACTTTTCATTTTATTCACGCATTTCATTGACTCCATAAGGCACTGGTCCTTGGTTATATTTGAATAATTATCTATCTTGATCAATTGTTTGTGGTTCATTTTAATTGTTATATCTGAATGCTTGGTTAAAAGTTTGGAATCTTTGCTTATCTTTGTAATCTCTTGTTAGCAACATGGATTGCTTTTGATTGATTGTCATTCTCATAATAAACAAACACTTCTAATCATAATAAATTCCTAAACAACACCCATCCGCATCCGTAACCTTAAAACACTTTAACAACCTTAAGTGCCGTAGAAAACTCTTTTGTAGGGACTACCCCCCTTGGCTTCGTTAGGAGTTAGCCTAAACGGAGGAGATACGAGTAGGTGACAGTACCTAGCTCCGTGCTTGCCCCCAAGGTCACACCTCTCCCACTTTCTCAAGTGAGGAGACAGCTTTCATTAGATTTCTGCTGCCGGTGTACAATCAGCGGACAATAGTCATTATCCAGTTGTTCCCGTTTCCTCTATGAACTTTCCCTATAATGGATCAAATCGAGGCATTGGATTTTTGCCTTGGGAAGTTAATTTAAATGTGAGACTAATTAAACTAGTCACCCACGTTGCTTTTGATGCATCCAACTAATCGATCAAACCGCAGCGGTGCAGAGCATACACAACGCAGCTTTGGTAAAGTTTTAAGGATTTTATGTGCAATGAGTTTTCTTGTTTATTGAATCCCCAAGAATCTCTTTCAGGATAAAAGCCCTAATCGGGAGAGCAAGGGTTGTAAATTATACCAAAAAAATGTAAAGAACAAAAAAAAATTCTTTTCTAATTAGTCCTACCACGCATTTGTTTCCCCTTTCGAGTAACTCGAGAAGTCGTGGGATTAGTATTTGTATTAATTTGAAGAATGAATGATATAACAAAATGTGAAACTTATCAAGGTATACTAATCTGCACAAAGAAAATAAACTAAAACAAGAAAATCACAAAAATTGACACCGTTGCAAATCATCCCTAGGGGGATGGGGAGTAGGCTCTGAAGAACCTACTCGAAAACTTTATTGAGTGGTTTACAAAATTCTTGAAGAGGAATTTTCTTTGGTCCTTGTTATATGAGATCCAAAGGCTTACAATAGGTCAAAATTTGACAAATCTTGGAAAGGGGAGCTTGGGGAGCCTTGAATGGCTTAAATCTCCCAAAATTGGGCAGCTCCTCCTTCTCTTTTCGATGGAACTTCTGAAAACCAGCGAGATATTAAACCCAAAATATGCTCAAAAACACTTTAAGAATGTCTTTAAACATCCTAAAAGTTTCTAAAAAAAATCGCAAGTTAAAAATTGATAAAAATGCAAGAAAATGACCAAAGAAAGCTTTCCTTTTGGGAAGCCAATACGATGTGCACCTATATTCCAAATTTAACTTTGATATTCAAAGGAAACTACTTTTGGGAGCAAGCATTAGATCTACTATTAACTACTTGCACCAAAGAGACTTCCTATGCCTAGATCTATTCTTGAGATGTGATAAAACTTGTGAACTTTTAGATCTAAGCAAAAATACTCTTATGGATTAGATCTAAACAATCTATTAGCCTTTTGAAATGCTAGATCTAATCAATAAGAGACTAACCAAGTAATTGAAAGATTGATTTTAAAATTTAAAATTTGAAGAAGGTGAAAGAAAGCCCCCTCTTTGAAAAGGGCAATTGAAGATGCTTGCAAATTTGCAAATGGACGAAGTTTCTCTCAATAAGATGGTGGGTAAAGAAAGAAATCAAGTTCCATTACAAGTCCACCGAGATCTCTGTAGGAACCTGTTATCACCTAAGTTGCACTTAGGGGATTTTTGGTGAGCCGCCAAAGTATTGAACAAGTCAATTGTTCATTTTTAGTGCTCAGAAGTTCTGTGGTTACATAAGGACCAATTGTGGCCTGTTCTTTTTAATAAAATGCATGTTCATATCTCCTTGGGGAAATTGTAAAAAATGTCCTAGCATTTAATTTTTTATAACAACTTACCAGACTTAAGCATCAAGCCGACTAACCTAGAGTGTTTTTTCCCTTTGTTATTATTGGTTATTGAACAAACGACTAATAATTTCTGAGTTTTTCACTCACACCTCCAAAGTTGGGGTAGTCGTCTTGGTGTTTCGGCCTTAGGAGGTTATTAGAGCCTTTGTGTCAGTGTTTTTCAACATGCTAGGCATTCGAATTGAGTCATATGGACATGTACTAGGTCCCCCTAGAGTTTCGTCTGATTCTGAGAAAATATATATATATATATATATATATTTCTGTTTTTTAAGCCATTTTTTAATGGTTTAAATGGAAAATTTCAAAATGTAAAAAAGGTGTGATCCAAAGTCCATTTTTGCCGTGGTTGGGCTCATTTTCAAGCCCCGATCAACATCTTTACCCCACCATCCACTTTCACTATGTTTCGGGTAGCTAAACACTCCAGAAGGTCACCAAAGTTATAACTCAAACTTTGGTTTAAAAAAAAGAGGTCACGATTTAATAAAAGTGGAGAATGACATGAGGATGGATCTCACGCTAGCATGTGAAGTGGTGAGTGGGATCGGGGTGGACCCCTCTCCACATAAATGCTATTATTTTAAACCCATGGTATATTTTTTGGTAAAACATTATGTTTAAGTGGCATATCGCAAGAGTTAAAGAGGTAGTGAATGGTGGGGAGTAGGATGTCAAACTTTAAGCTTGGAACCTACGCTAGGTCTTGGGTGGATATGAATGGGTGAGGGTGGACCCATCCCCATTCATTAATAAACCTTTGTTATTTTAGCCAAAGTTTGGAACAAACCTTTCTTTAATTTGACCATCACATGGATGTCGTTCGACTCGCATGAGGAAGGAAAGATCACACGTGTGGTGTGTTTGGTGAGGTTTCGGGTGTGTTGTCATTTGTTGGGCTAGTGAGTTCAGTTCATCTTCACTTCAACTCCAAATTGATTCAGTCCAAGCTCAGTTCAAGTTCATTTCAACTCAGTTGCACTCTGAGTTGATCTTCAGTTGGTTGGTGCCCCCTTGGGGCTGGGTTTTGTTATAAAAGCGAGGCATTCTTCCTCATTTGGGACGGAAGCATGGAACCTCTTCTCTTGTAATGCTTTGTAATTGTTTATGAATAAAAGTGAAGACTTTGGAGGTCCATTGTGTACAAGATATTTTTTCATGGTGAATGCTTGTGCTTCATGAGGTGATATTAGCTTAGTTTTATTTCTTCATATGCAAATTGTGGTATCATTTTTAGCTTAAGAAGGCTATATCTAGTCCATAGATTAGGAATTTGAGGTTTTCAAGTTGCTTTCTTGTGTTTAATTAGCTAAGAATGGAAAGTAGCACATTGTAGTTGGTAATATTGGTGCTCTTTTCATCTTATTTATGTTATCACACTGGATTTGATCCCTTTTTGTTTGAGGTTTTATAGTTTTGCAGATCGCCACAAGTGAAGGAGAAATCAGAGCTTGGTTGCTTCCTCTTTCTCTTCACTTCCTCCTGTTTGATATCTAATGCTTCTTATGCTGCAGGAACTCTTCATTCTTCACTACATTCAAGCTGGAGCTTGAGATCCTCCTTTCTTCAAGCAAATCTTTCCCTCTCTCTTGGTCACTTTATTATTGCAAGTAAAATTAAATATAAAGTGTTTATCATTCCTCTTTATTTGCATATGTTTAGATCTAAAATATTGCAAGTTTTGATCTCTAAATATTACATTTAAATCACTAGTTGCTTTCGTACTTAAAAGTCCCAATTTTTCCCATTTTTACAAGTACTTAAGTAATGTATTTTTTATGTATTTTTAAAGCATTAACCCACTATTTTGGCATTTTAAGCTTGCCGGTTTTTAGCAGGTCTATGGAAAAAGGGAGGGATATGATGCCGAAGTTTTGAGTATTAAGCCATCCAGAGCACCCATACTAAATCCTACCTCCCTCGTCTTCTTTCCTCTTCTTCCCGGCAGCAATTTTGAGCCCTTTTGACCCATTTTCAAGGGTTAAAAAGTGCTTTTCTCTTCAAAGAAGTTTAATTGGAACAAATAATAAAAGAGCAAGTGGGATAACGGCTCCCACACCCCTTTTCCCCCATTTGGGGGAAGTATGTATCGCCCTTTGATGTGATTGGTTGTTTCTTTCCTTCTTTAAGTTAAAAGTTTTAGATTAGTTTTGCATTTGTTATATTGCTAGATTCTATTTCAAATATTACTTTAGAATCTTTAGTTTTCTTTTGGTTTATATATTTCTAGATCTAACCCAGTCTTGACCTCCCAAGTAAGGCTTTGTCCTAAAAGAGATCCCTAACTGTAGTTTTCTTATATGCAAAACTGATGTATTGCTTAGAATAAATCACAAGCACACAATCCATCCTTAACGGGCTGTATAGATTAGCACTTTTGTTATTTCGTTATTCAATAAATCGGAACAAACATTTTGCCTCTACTGTGTATGCTCTACCCCTCACGGCTTAGTTTGATACTTGGGGATATCAAAAGCAGTATTGTGCATTTATTAATCTCCCACATCTAAGTAATCTAGCCACATTAATAAAATTTACAACCCTCAAACATTACGGAAATCCGACGTAATGAATCTAAGTAGTGGGAAAATTCTTCAGGGAAAGCGGGAACAACTAGAAAGTGATCGTGGGGTCCCGTTAGGCTACATCCTTGTTCTTGTAGTGTTGAACACCCCCCCATGACTCCATCTAGCCCACATTTTCCTATGCGGAGCCACTCTTCCTAGAATACGGACATATTCCCAGTACCTCACAGTATATCGGGAATCCCCTTTTCCCATTAACTCATTCATCATTGAATAATTTAAAACTGACAATGTACATTGCAATACATTTCTCATTTTTTCAACAACACTTATTTACCTTGACTCCATTTTTGGCACTGCTTTAATTTGTTTCCATATTTATGTTTTCAGTCATATCATGTTATGAATGCCATATCTCCTTTTATGTTGTCATAGTAAACTATAAATTGCAGTATCTTATTTCAATGAATCACTTATAAACTCCTAACAACAATCTAATCCATAACTTAATAAAATCTAGAGCCTTAGCAACTCTTTCTTAGGGACTACCCCCCTTGGATCCGTTAGGAGTGGCCTAAACGGAGGAGTCAAGATTAGGTGACAACACCTAACTCTTTGCTTTCTCCCAAGGCCACACCTTTCCCACTTGGGAAACAAATTTCGAAATATTTCTATTGACAGTGTGCACATCGGCGGGAAACATTTTTGGCGTCGCTGCCGGGGACAAATCTTTTGTTCCTGGATGACTTTTTCCTTAGTTTTTTCTTAGTTTTTACCTTGTCTTTTGATAGATTTTTAGTTTAACAACTCTCTGATTTTAGACTTGAATCCATCGGGCGACTCCACTGTAAATAAACACACCAAGGTATTCAACAAGAAGAAACTTTGTAGGCCTACTTGATTTCATCCCTGAATCTGAAAATGTTTATAGGAGGAGACTAAATAGGTTAGCTTCTCGTAGAATCCTTAAGAATCTTGGATCTGAGTCTATTACAGACATCCATAGTCTTTTTGTTGACAATAATAATTGTTTGTCTGATAGAATGCGTGAATATTTCAGTCCCCTTCACATCTCTCAGATAGCATGTCAACATCACAATCTACCAGATAAAGATGTAGAAAAACTGCCCATGTTCACTGGCACTGATGCCATGAATGCAAATATTCATCTTAAAAACTTCTCCAGATGTATTAGCGCCTTTATCAAAGATCCTGCACATAGACACGAAGATGCGTATATGAAACGTTTTTCTCTTTCCTTGGATGGAGATGTTGGTGACTGGTTCAACAACTTGCCAGATAACTCCTTTGAAACTATTGCAACATTTAAAACTGCTTTCACCAACAAGTTTGGTGGAAAGAAAGAGCCTCGACATCAGTTAGCTACTTTGACCAACATAAAAAGAAACGAGAATGAAACAATGGATGAATTCAACAAGAAATTCACATATCTGACGAATGCCATCCATACTGACTACAAACCTACTGCTCAGTCCATCTTAGTCTACTATATTGAAGCTCTTAATGGAGAAATGCAATATCAACTCAGAGATAAAAACTCTACCACTCTTTTGATGGCCCAGGAAATGACCATTAAAATTGATAGGAATATGCAATCTTCTAGTAAATTGAACATTCCTGGATATGCAAGAGCCTTTATCCCTCCTAAGCAACAAGAGATTAAAGCTAAGGATTCCACGAATCATATACAGGAGACTTATGACAAGAAAATGAAGGAGATGAATGATAGAATGGAGGCCTTACAAGTTGATTATGCAAATCAACTAAAGAATATGAAAAACCGGGTAATAAACATGGAAATAGATCAAACAAGTCAGAAGAATTTTCGTCCTAAGGGAAATTGGGTTCAAAAGAAAGCCCCACAAGATAAAAGGCCTGCTAATCAACTGGATTCCACCAACATGGTTGAAGAAGTCATTCCCTACTGCAGACCCTGTAAGGCCCTTCATGAAGAGTCTACCTGTTACATGGTTTATCAAATCCTAAAGCATGGTTTTCCATAATAAAGTGATAGTGAAGAATATTCAAGAGAGCCTGAGTACGTCAACAGAGTAGGACAACTCCATTCTGTCACCACGGAAACCTAGAGTCAAGAGAGAGAGTACAGTCAACAATTGGATAACCTTACTAAGAACTTTGGTGCTAAGCCTACAACTGAACAAATTAAAGGAATGCCTAAGTTCAAAGGCATCACCTATCAGAGAAGGGATAGTCCAAGAACTTCAAAGAGTAAACAGTATCCTCTTAAGGTAACCACTCTCCCTGATTCAAATGATGTAGGTCTTGATTTGGGAACTTGGTTTTCAAAATCTAAAGTGTTATTCCTTGCAAGTGAAATAGTTAAAATTCCAGAACAAAGAGAAAAGTTGTTGAAAGTCTTATACGCTCCATCTCCCAAAATGGTAGACTTTAAAGAACCTTTAGAAGAACCTCCTCCAACTCAAAATAATGTCCTAGATGATCCGATTGTAATTTTGCATACTATGGATTCAATAAAAGAAGATCATCCCCCTTTGTATGTATCATTAATGATGGGTGATCTTCTTCTACATAACTATATGCTTGATTCAAGATCCTCTTCCAATATAATGACTAGGACAGTTATGGAACAATTGAACTTAAGAACAACTAGGCTTTATCAAAATGTATGTGCTATGGATTTCAGAGAAGTGGATGTAGTAGGAGTCATCCTAAATCAACAGGTGAGACTAGATAAGTACCCAGATATTCACATAGCCAAGGACATTCTCGTGATTGATGTACCAAATAAATGGGGGATGTTGTTGTCCAGAAAATGGGCTGCTACTTTGGGAGGATGGATCCAAATGGACTAGACTTATGCTACGATACCTGCATCAAAATACTCTTGGGTAAAGTTGCGTAATGAAAAGCAAAAGAAGTACCATGTCAAAAACCCTAAGAAATCCTTAAATGAGTATGTTTACAACACTGATGATATTGGAACCTATGTTTGCTACTCTACCTTTTTGGCTCCCCTTAAAGAAAAAATAAAAGATGAGAAGGTAGATGAGATATGGAGGATGAAATTTGACGGTGCTCATTCCAGAGCTAGGAAGGGTGCAAGTGCGGTCATCACATAGCCTAAAGGGAAAATATTCAACTTTGCTTATAGATTGGAGTTTAAGGCGACTAATAATGTAGCAGAGTATGAAGCATTTTTACTTGGTTTGGAAATGACAAAGGATATGAGGATAAAAATGTTAAGCATAAGTGGCGACTCTGATTTGATAATCCTGCAGGTTAAGAATGAATTTGCTTGTAAGTGTAAAAGGTTGAAAAAATATAGAAATGCAGTCTGGGACATGATGGAACATTTTGATGCTTTAAACTTAACTTCAATTCATAGAGATGAAAACGGCTTGGCAGACAAGCTGGCAGTAGCAGCCTCAACTCTCCAACCCTCCGAGGAATTGTTGAACGGTGATGGTAAATTAGAGATAAATTTTAGACCATCTGTTCTAGACAACATGGAACAATGGCAGGTTTTCCAAAGTGATGAAAAAATTCCGAAGTTTCTTCATAATGTGGATGAATTTTCCAACTTTAGTGTCAACTTTCGGGAGGAAGGGAAAGAGTATCATGGAGAAGGTAATCAGTTTGATAATCCAGTACCTCGTGGCCTTGTTGGACTCGAACACATTTTTGATAGACATGATGGTAGAAATAATAATATTGATTCAATGAAGCCTAAAGATTACATAGAAATCAATATTGGATCAGATAAAAACCCAAAATTGATAAAAATTGGAAAATGGACATCTGAAAAGGAAAGGAATGATTTAATAAACTTGGTTAAAGAATATAGGGATGTATTTGCTTTCACATATGATGATCTTAAGGCATATCGAGAATATGTGTTCCAACATACCATTCCTTTAAAACAAGATGTCAGAGAAGTCAAACCCTTTCGGCAAAAACTAAGACAAATAAACCCCAAATTAGCCCCTATGGTTAAAAAGGAACTTGAAAATATGTTAGTTGCAGGGATTGTTGCACCAACACAACATTCATCCTGGTGCTCTATCTTGGTGGTGGTAAGGAAAAGGAATGGTAATCTAAGGATATGTATAGAATTCAGGAATCTAAACATAGCTTGTGAAAAGGACAATTATCCTTTGCCTAATATGGAGACCCTCCTTTAGAGAGCAAAAAGAGCGGGCATGATGTCCATGTTGGATGGGTTTTCAGGGTACAACCAGGTAGTGATTCAGAAGGAAGGTAGACATAAAACTAATTTTACCTCCCCTTGGGGTACTTTTGAGTATTTGAGGATGCCTTTCGGTTTGCTAAATGTTGGGGCCACTTTTTAAAGGGCCATGGACTATGCATTCAAGGAGTTGAGTGGAAAATTCATAGAGATTTACCAAGATGACTTGACTATTTTTTCAAAGGAAAGACCCAGTCACATAGGCCATCTTAAGCAAGTCTTTGAAATATGTAGGAAATATGGTATTTCTCTTAATCCGACAAAGTCTGTTTTTTGGAATCGACGAAGGAAAGATTCTAGGGAATATCATCTCTAAATACGGGGTGAAAGTTGATCCTGAAAGGATTGAAGCTATCAAGAAGATTCCCTTGCCTAAAAATGTCAAATCTCCCCAATCTTTTAAGGGGCACATCAATTTCATTAGAAGATTTATCCCAAACTTAGCTGAGCACATAAAACCTTTGCAAAAGTTGTTGAAAAAGGATACTAAGTTTGAGTGGACTAATGAAGGTAGAGAATCCTTCAGATGCATTAAAGAATCCATCACTAGATCTCTTGTCTTAGTCATCCCGGATACTATTGCAGGGGTTTTGCTCCAGAAAAACAATGAAGGATTTGAGCAACCTATCACTTTCATGAGTCAGGACTTGCAACACTCCAAGTTTAAATATACAACCATGGAAAAACAAGCTTTTTCCTTAGTAAAATATTTGAAGCATTTCAGAACATATGTTGGTTACTCAAACATAGTTTGTTATGTACCTCACTCAACAGTAAAGGATATCTTGTGTCAACAAGATTGCTTAGGTAAAAGAGGTAAGTGGGTGTCTAAAATACATGAGTATGATCTAGAGATTAAACCCACAAAATTAATCAAAGGGCAAGGCCTAGCAAAAATGTTAACCTAGGGTAATGAAGAAGACTTAGGAATAATTTGTCAGAATGAAGAACCTACGCCGAGCATGCCTCCAGAATTGCAGCGTTTAGATCAACATTGGTACTTTGATATTATGTTTTTTCTTCAAAACCTTACATGCCCTGAACATCTAAAAGGTCATAAAAGAAGGGATTTAAGGTTAAAAGCCGTCAGATATTGTATCACTCAAGAGGGACTGGGTTGGAGAAATCCAGATGGAGTGATCCTTAGATGTGTTAATGAGCAAGAGTATAAGTAGCTCTTGACTGAGTTCCATTCAAGATTTTGTGGAGGGAATTATGCAGCAGATACGACAATCCACAAAATCCTTAGAGCAGGTTACTATTGGCCCTCCCTATTTGCAGATGTTCATAAATTGGTCAGGAGTTGTCAGCAGTGCCAGTTGTTCACTGGGAAGCCTAGGTTGAATGCCTTACCTTTGCAACCAGTTGTGATTCAAGTTCCTTTCCAATAGTGGGGGATTGACTTCATCAGTAAATTCAAAGACAACTCTAGCAGTGGTTATTGTTGGATTTTAACAACTACTGATTATTTCACTAAGTGGGTGGAGGCTATCCCCACTAAAAAGGTTACTCATGAAGTTGTTATGGATTTTCTAGAAAATAACATCATTACTAGATCTGGTGCTCCAGCCAAAATAACAACTGATAATGCCAAATCTTTTAGTTCTGTAGAGTTCACCAGCTTTTGCTTCAAATATGGAATTATCCTATCCCATTCTTCAAATTATTACCCGCAGGGTAATGGTCTTGCAGAGTCCAACAATAAGAACTTAATGACTATCCTTAAGAAAACAGTTGGAAATAATAAGAAGTCATAGTATGGTAAGATTAAGTATGCACTTTGGGCGGATTAGATAACTAAGAAAAGTGCAACTGGGAAAACCCCTTTTGAACTTGTATATGGTTTGACTGTTTCATTGCCCATTTACCTCCAGTTACCTGCCATGAAAATGCTCCAAGAGTATGAAATGGAGGAAGATTCCATGCCCAACAGGATTAATCAGATTATTGAACTAGATGAGAACTAAAGAAAGCCCCTTGACCACAGTATCAGAAACCAAGATAAGATCAAAAGAACCTTCGAGAAGTCGGCTAGGCCAAGACCTTTTCAGATTGGGGATACAATTCTTCTTTGGGATAAAAGGAGAGAGAAGCCGGGAAAGGAAAAAAAGTTTGACAACCTATGGATGGGTCCATACATTATATATGGCGTGGCTGGCACAAATTCATTTCTCCTTAACACTATGTAAGGGGAAAAGTTGCTCTTACAAGTGAATGGGCAACAATTGAAATTGCTCTTCAACAATGACATTTAATGCCCATGGGGGAATTCTAAGGGATTTTCTAAACCCTCATCTTTTTTCCTTTCAGTTTTTTCTTTTGTACCATAATTTTGTACATTATCTTCTGTATCATAGTTAAATTTTTGTATATTATGTATGTACCATAGATTTTTCATTACTTTATATATACAAACTTTGTTGCAACTTATGTATTTCATTTTGGAATTTGAATTATATATATATATATATATCAATGTTACAAATATCATGTCGGCGAATATATCGCCGAGGGTCCAAAAAGATATTATCGGATTTATCGATGAAAATGTCGGCAAACATTGGCAATATATCGGCAATGTAAAAAAATACAAAAATATTCATTTTTTTTCAATTTTCTAAACATCTAAAGCAACAAGAACATCAAATAAACACATTGCTACATGAATATGGAAATAAAACCGATATATAAGAGGTCTAGTGATACATCACACATAAAAAATGAATCGTGTCTCGGATCTTGAGTCCCCGACTCATGAATCACCAAAAAAATACAGTCAATGTTTTATGTAATATGTATCTCATATGCAATGAAATCAACCAAATAAAGTAAACTATGGATTCCTTCTACCCCTTTTACGGGCAAAGGTAATCGCTCTAGTAATGGCTCTGCCTCTAGGGCTAGAAAAACCAGGTGCTCGTGGGGGTCGTCGTGGACTTCCTCGTCCTCTAGAAGTGCCTGGAAACTGATGTGCTCTAGAATAACTAGAAGAATGATGAGGTACTGGACCCTCATCAAGTCCTCTACCACCGCTACTGCTACCACTGCCCATATATCTGGCTCCCTCTGACTGAGACTGTGGCTGTGAAAGTGGTGGCTGTGTGGCTGGTGGCTCTGCAACTGGTGGCTGTGTGGCTGGTGGCTACGATGGTGGCACAATCTCAGATGCGTCTAACCACTCATCATCCCATGTCTTAGTCTCCATGTCCTGTGTATCATCCTCTAACCAATCAGGCGCTACCTCCATAATAGGTTCCTCAATCTCCGCTCTCCATGCAGCAGTGGTGTCAATGTGATCCAATGAAATAGCCTCCACCTCAGGTTTTTTCTCAAGTTGCTTCACCCACAACCTGAGATTGTAGGAGACGTACACTAGATCATTCAGGCGTTGGGTATCCAACCTGTATGATTACCATAAATTTATCCAATTAGAATTTAGAATACATAAATTAAAATTACCCATATGACATAAATTACAAGTTATAATGAATTTAGAATTTAATTTCAAATTCTCAAACCTGTTGCGCTTCTTGGTGTGTATCTTTTCAAATACACTCTAGTTGCGCTCACAAGCAGAAG
>LPNX011040873.1:29992-143215 GCA_001517045.1 Pseudotsuga menziesii | reverse complement strand
AAGTAGCCCATTGCGGGCTTGTCTCCATCAACCAAGCGTAGAACCCTTACCAAAGGTTCACATACAGTACACACCTCCTTCACCCCATCCCAGAAGCTCTCCTAGTATGAGACTAGCCTGAATATGTCATGTCCCTCCAGTTTAGTGCTAATTGATAAAGCACACCACTCAGCTAAATGGAACATAGTCTGTAAGTCCCACATAGAAGTAAGGAGAGACTGAAGAGAGATGAAACAAGTGGCAAACCGAGTGATGGCAGGACGGACCAACTCCCTATCATGAGTGAACTTCCTCATCAGGCTAAGCACAGAAGCATGATTGTATATAAATTTGGTGATGCTTCTTGCTGAATGAATGACATTCTTGATAAACTGGATCTTCCCCATATCCTCTAAGATCAAGTCAATACAATATGTTGCACAAGGTGTCCAAAACAAAGTTGGATGCCTATCCATAAGCATCCTACCGGCTGCCACATAATTCGCAGCATTGTCCGTTACTACTTGGACAACATGCTGCAGACCTATCTCTTGGATGAACTCATCCAACAACTGACATAGTAATGCTGCATCTTTGACCTATGCAGATGCATCCACAGATTTTATAAACATTATGCCTTGAGGACAATGAACCAAGAAGTTGAGAAGGGTCCTACCCTTCTTATCGCTCCAACCATCTGACATCACGGTGCATCCTGTGGCCTCCCATGAACCTCGAAGCTCCTCCAACCTAGAAGTGCAATCAACCTTTTCATCATCAAGGATGGGCCCTCTCAACTCCTCATAAGTGGGGGGCTTATACCCCGGCCCAACAATAACAGCAGCTTTGAACATCTGCACGTAGAATGGGTTCCTCGCAAAGTGGAATGGAATATCACTCCACAAAAGACATCGACCCACAAGTTTATCTGCTTCCTTTTTCTCTTTTATCTTGTACATTGACTTTATACCTGGTTGTCCACCAGGACCAGATCTCGACAAAAAGTGAGAAATAGAGTGTGTCGTTGAAGGCATGATGGAAGATGAGGATAAGGTTTCACTCCCCACTCCCCCTAAAGTGTGTCCGGCTGTCCTGGATCCTAATGCTGCTCTCATGCCAAGTTCTTGCCTCAAAGCTTCCCTCTCATCTTTCCTTTTGCCAATACCTTCAATTGCAAGTTTGGCCCTATGAACTATTTCAGGAGTGGAGTTTTTACAAATATCCACCTCATGCCCTGCAAGTTGTGCGAGGTGGTATTTGAGCCTACTTATCCCCCCCATCATCTCCTTCCCACACATATTGCATCTAAGCCTTTGCCGATTATGTGGATCAACCGGCTTTGCATACTCCCAGAATGGATCCAAACTTTTTGGCATGCTTGCAACTTTGTAATATGAATTTTGGAATTTAGTTTGAAACCTGCAACATAAAAAAAACGTTTTTAAGCATATTTTTATTGAAAAAAATTGCAAATAAGACAAATAAGGATTGCAAACTACAAACTCAAATTAATTACTAATCCTAGGGCTTTAAACTTTAAAGAAAAATTTAGTAATCTAGATTCTAAAGTTTTAATCTAATCTTATTATTTAGTAATTTTAAATTTTAAATTTAAACCATTTTAAAAATTTATACCATTTAAGACTCAAACAAAGATCTTCTAAGTTCTAATGCTGTGGCATATAGGTTCAAGTGATATCAAACAAGTTTATTATAATCCAACTTCAAAGATAGGAATATCATTAATAATTATTATTAAAGCTTAATTTTTAAACTTCAAAAATTTAATTTTTAACTTATTAATAATTAAAATTTAAAACTTGATTTTTAAATTTTAAACTTCAAAGTTCAAAATTTTAATTTTTAAAGTTTAATTTTTTGAAGTTTAAAAAAAAATTAAAAAATCTACATACTACTTACTACTATGATCTATCGTCTATCTATTAAAAATTTAAAAAAATAAAAATTCTACAGTCATACTGCTGTCTAGACTCTACATAGTGCATTATTATTTTGTATTTTTCACTGTCATACTGCTGTCATACTGCTAATACAGGCCCATTCATGAAAAGGCTGTCCAGAATCTTGCTATCTCTTCTCTCTTTTGTATTTTTCACTTCATAATATCGAATCAAGATTCTGAACCATAAAAATCTGCTGCAGTGCATACTTATACTTATTAGTACATATTGATCAGGATTAAGTCATGCCTGCAGCAATGTAGAAGTCTATTTTATAAATGGATTTTTGGTTCTTCCAGATTCGTTCTAGTACTTGCATATCAGTTTAAAATGTATCATGGTGTCTTCTATTGTAATACTAATAACTTATAAGTAACCGGTGGGAACCATGGGCAAAGAACTTGACGTTGAATTGATCTTTTGGTAGTAAATTTGGATAGTGTTGATGTGGAAATTTTGATAAAACATAATTACATTCCACAGAAAAGTGAAGAAGCTTTATGGGAATAAAAGATCATGGGTAAAATAATATCTTTTATTTCTTAAAACAAAATCCATTAAATAATAAAAAAATTAATTATTATTTAATAATTTCAATTTTTAACTAAAAAGTATTATTTAGGAAAAGAAATGAATTGATTATTCAACATAACTCATAATTTTTTTTAACTATTATTTAATAATTTCAATTTTTAAATAAAATGTATTATTTAGAAAAAGAAATGAATTGATTATCAACATAACTCATGATATAAGAACTTGGTTTTTGACAACAAGCTTGAAAATCTGGAGTGAAGGAATATTGGCCAAACTGGCATAAAAATCTTTGGCATTTTCACTAAAGACTCAAGAGCCTAGAGTCCAGACTCCATACCTGTTGGCTGTGGGTCGTGGCTGCCTCTAAAGCCTGAAATTCTCTAAATCAAATTTCAATGGAGTCGAATAACTTATAGTTATACTCCCGGCTCCGTTACCCTGCACACTGCACAGTGCACTCTCCCTCCATGGATTCTGGACAATGGATGTCGGATCGAGATAACCCTACACAGTGCACCTGTGGGCCGTGACCCTCGCACATCGTCAGTGCACCCGTGGGCCGTGACCCTCGCACCCGTGGTTCAGTGCTCACACCGTCGCGGTTTGGACTCTGGAGTGCAGACCCGTCACGGCATCACCCAACTCTCGCACACAGTCACGACATCCACCCAGAACTTTGAAGTTTGACGACACAGGACAGTGGACACATTCACGAATCACAATTCCCTCGCTCCTGTGGACTCGGCAACCACGACAACACAAACACAAATGAAATAACAAACAAAAATTACAATTTTAACTTCAATACATAACAACATCGACTCACGATTTTTAGAGCACATCGCGATTTTATCGAGATTCTATCGAGATTTTAACGTGATTTTATCGCTGACATCGCCGAAATTTTTGCCCGATATTTACCGATATTATCGCTGCCGAGAATGTATCGCGATATATCGCGATTTTGGCGATATATCGCCGATATTTGTAACACTGATATATATATATAAGGTACCGATGCACTTTAATTTCGTGCAGGAACCAGAGATTTTGGGCCGCTTGCACACTCTTTTTGAATAAAAATCAAATAAATGCATGTCCCATAGTTGGAGCTAGATGTTATCCCCTAGTTGCACTTAGGGGATTTTCGGTGAGCCGCCAGAGTATCAAACAAGTCAATTTTTCATTTTCAGTGCTCAGAAGTTCCGTGGTTACATAAGGACCAGTTTTGGTCTGTTCTTTTTAATAAAATGCATGTTCATATCCCCTTGGGGAAATTGTAAAAAGTGTCCTAGCATTTATTTTTTATAAAAGGCTTGTTATCACATATATAGTAGCCGGGCTACCATATTCTATTTTTTAGACACAGTACATTTTTCAGCCAGATCTCTTACATATGAGATGCTGAGATGAGCATTTTTTATGGATCATGATTATATTTGTGGACTATTGAACTCTCCCATGTCAGGACTGAGTCTTAGGACACTCAAATTTGAGGACCGATGTAGCCATTTATGTCATTTCAGAGCAGTAGTGGATGCCCAATGTTATATCAGTACTTTCTCATTGGATAAATGGTGTTTCAGATGGATTATATTGCATGAATATGACTCAGCATTTTATATTGTGTTATGGTTATTATTTATCTTATACTGATTCTTGTGACATGTATTGACTTGTGGTATCGTGATTTGGAGGTCATAATTATATGGACTTGGTTGTATCTTATACTATGTATTGATGTCCTTACTCTAACTTTGAAGTTCTTGATCTATACTCATTGGTTTTTCCCTCCTTAGGGAGAATAGAGGTAGTCATTCCCACCATTGTTTTGGCTTGCTAGTGTTGGCTTCAACATTTCATTGTCTTCACCCATCCATTGCCTTCCAATTTAATTTTCAACCCAACTGACTTCTTGACTTGTGGCATGGAGGAGCTCTTTCCTCGCTAGAACTTTTGTTGGACAAGCCTCCCTGTTTATATTGTGTTTCGGCTCTGAGTTGGTGACAAAAATTGCCTTTGGTAAGTTGGATAGTATGCCTAAATCATTCTGGTTGGTTGTCCCGATGTTTGGCACTATGCAGAATTCCCCCTAGTCACTTGAGGTGTGTTGGCTAAAACTGAAAGCTCATGTACTACTTGTATTGAAATATTGAATATGCGCCCATGGAAAATGAAAATGTAAAACTGTGTTTCTTAACATATGTAAAAAGGGCAAGAGCAATGAAGTGCTAAAATACTCCTTGAAGAGTATAAGAAAAAGGTCTAAAAAACAATGGTTAAAAATATGCTATATCAAAAAATTGTTGACCTTATTAAAAATAAATATGTCTCGAATGAAAGCTGCGATTAGCTGTGCTTTTAAGCACTAGTGAAGTCCCAAAAGGGTCATATAGGCCAAAAAGGCCGTGGAATAAAATGTGGTCCTAATAAACTTGGATCAAGATTGATGTAGACATGATGCCTAAGTTGAATAAGCACTCTCTAAACAACTCATCCATCTGTGAGGCACTGCCATTCCTTGTGTTGTTGTTTGTCCAGCATTGGTTATAGTGAGTTTTTCCTTTCCTATTTCAAAATGTCATGATGTTGAGTAGGAAGTCATCCTTTGCCTTAGCCTTGTCATTTCCACCCTTCACCCTTCACTAACAAAATGACTACAGCTATGAAGTGAGTATAGTCTTGAAAGTCTAAGTTTGAGTAATAATAAATAAAGCCTTATGTATGTATTGGTTGATGTACCGCCAGTGAAATGAATGCTACTTGTTGATTTTGTTACTTGAATGAGTTGTAAAGCATGGTTTAACCTTTTAACACTTGCAGCAGATGGATGTATTTTGAGTTATTATTGGTGTATGATTATTCACAGATGGTTATATTGTTTATTGGGTATGATTGATGATCATATAGAGACCTATGAGGGGTATGAGTATATACCTTAGATGGATTGGGACTCTCTGAGTCCAATGAGACAGTTTATTTCCAGTTCCGGGCACTTACAGATGTGATCAGGCTCACTCTGCCTTTTTGATGTAGTTTTTCTTCACAGATTGATATTTTTGAGCAGGGAGATGTTTTAGTTGGATCTCCTAAGGCGTTGTGGGGGCATAGGGGGGTGCAGCCACTTGTTTGTACTATTGTACCCCCATCCCAAAGAGCCTGGTGGGCTCAGTTTGACAACACAGGCACCCTAGGAGGCTGTTTTGGCAGAATCACGTTTCTCGAGGTAGATTTAAAAATGATTAAATGGCTATTGAAGAAATTTATTTGGGCTACTGAGGCAAGAAAATGACATGGGATGAGTCATGATGATGAGAGTGATGACCTCCACACCTTCTCCAGCGGTTGCAGCTCCTGTTTGGGCCCACACCTATTTTTTGGGCATTTTTTATTATTTTCTGGAGCTCTTTTTGGAGGTTCACGATTTCCTCAAGGAGGCACAAAAGTCAAAGAATTAAATTGTTATATTATTTATTGTGCCATGGGGACACCCAAAGGGAGTTAGTCAAACACTCATTGGACCCACCATGTGCTTTCATTTATTTCTTGTTGAGTGGGTTACCTTTATTTAGGTGGTTTAGTCCACTTTAGTAAATTATGGTTATATTGATCCATGTGTTGTATGTTGAGCTCATCTCAACCATTGATTAGAACATTTCATCTTTTAATTATAGCCACTCATTTTGAAAGTGGTTAGGATTTGGTTATGATTGAGGTTCTCTCATTTCTATTTAAAGGAGAGAGCTTCTCATTTGTAAGAGGTCTTTGGCTCTTGGATCTGAATAATAAAAAGACTTTTTCTGTGGAAATTTTTCTTGATCTGCTTTGCATTTGATGTGCTCAAATGGTGATTAGCTAGTCTTCAGCTTCCTAGCATTGTGGAAATTCTTGTGAGATCTATATTTTTCGTGGCTATCATTGTTTTGTCTACAGGAGGGCGTTTTGGCTGGAGCGTTTTTGTAGGGGGACCTCAACTCGCTCGGTTCTCTTCGTCTTGGATCAGGGGGTTTTCATTAGTTTCATTGTGATCTATGATTACTTCATTTTACTGTCTTGTAGCATTCAGTTTCTTTATTTTGTATGTGCAAATCTTATATGTTTGACGTTTGCTCATGCAAGGTAGGGGGGCGCTTTGGTGGCTTGGAGCTTGCATATGCCATAGAAATCATGGGGATCTTTCAGAATTGATCGGGATAGCAAAGATCGTCACTGTTACAGACTTCTACAAGATTTTCCAGGTAAAATTGAACAGGTAAGTTCTTCTTTTTCAGATCTTATTCCATTGTACCTTGCTGAAATTCAACTTTTTTCTGAAAACTCCTAAAACACTAAAAACCTAAAAATCAATAAATTAGGGAACCGTCCAATATTTTGCCAAACCATTTCTGGGTTTCATATATCGAGCCTCCCCTACATCAAATAAACTGAAACGTTGGTCAAATTCCTCACAGTTTGACCTAGATCTGATTCTTAAGCAGAAAACTGGATAACCCCCATTGAAAAATTGACCTGCTAGGGTTTTGAGTTTTCTGAGTTCTGACTTCACAGAAGGATAGATTGGGTCCCACACAGCCTAAATCAACCCCAACACTATGCAACTGCTTGACCATTTGGCCTAGATCTGAAAAATTGACCGAAACTGCCCAAGTGCCCTAACTGAAAACTAGACTTTACCGAAAGTGATTTTTTTTCTGAAATATGACAAGATAGGCTGATAGATCAAAGCTCAAGAATTCCAGAACACCCCCAACATTGTGCTAATTCCTCCCAATTTTCCCTAGATTTGAAAAATCAGTTTTCAGCCTCCTAGCCCCATCATTAGATTTTGACTTTTCTAGATCTGATTTTTCTGCTGATTTCCTGATTTGGGCTTGTAGATTAGGTCCCCCTGACCTCTTTTCTTCCTCAATGCTGAGCCATTAGCCTCTCAGTGACCCTGAAGGCTGAAACTGCAGATTTGTCCTCCTAAGCCCTAGCGCTAGTCATCCATTGAGCTGGGTTTCTTGTACCTTAGCTTTTTTGGACCAATTACTTTCTGGGTTCGTAGATCAAGGTGTCTTTCAGGTGGGTTCTCTGAAACGTTGGTTTATTGTTGACTCCATTGCCCAATGCACACAAAGCATTGATCTCCTAGCTAGCGCCGTCCTTAGGCTCTTAGCCTTTGCCATTTACCAACATTCACTGATAGCTCAAATACCTTTCATTGAGTCTGATTTCTAGGTACTAGATAGTCCCAACTCTGTCCTTGTTTACCTTGTCATAGTTACGTCTCCCAAGACAATGGTCACGTCCACCAGTTGCTAGTACCTAAATCCTAGAGCTAGGGTTTCCATTCACCTTGCACCTTAAGTACCCTGAAGCCCCATTTGATCTTCTTTTGGTTTCTAGGTTCGATCTCTCCTATCTGGAGCAGATCCGAGTCTCCCCCATTGTTGTCCTGGACTAGGATAACCTAAAGTGAAGGCTGCCTTGATTGGCGTGACAACCATCCATTTGGGAGTCTAGGCAGTTGTAGTTCCACCCCTTAGTTGGTTGCCCCTCTACCATCCATTCTGGATCCACCTCAAGTAGGCAACTACAAGGCGGGTGATAACAAGGATCGGCTTCCCAGACTTAAGCATCAAGCTAACTAGCCCATAGTGTTTTTTCCCGTGGTTATTATTGGTTGCTTAACAAATGACTAATAATTTTTGAGTTTTTCACTCACACCTCCAAAGCTAGGTAGTCGTCTTGGTTTTTTGGCCTTAGGAGGTTATTAGAGCCTTCGTGTCAGTGTTTTTCAACATGCTAGGCATTCAAATTGAGTCGTATGGACATGCAGTATGTCCCCCTAGAGTTTCATCTGATTCCGATAAAAAATATTTTTTTTTTCGTTTTTAAGCCATTTTTTAATGGTTAAATGGAAAAATTCAAAATGTAAAAAAGGTGTGATCTAGAGTCTGTTTTTAGCGTGGTTGGCCTCATTTTCAAACCCGGAGCAACATTTTTACCCTAGGGGCCACTTTCTCTATGTTTCGGGCAGCTAAAACACCCCGAAAGGCGTCATTTAACTAATAGAGCACCAGAATGGCATTTAAATGCTAAATTTGGAGAAAATGCACAAAAGTCAAAGTTTTGAAAAGTCAAAAATTAATTAAAAAATGGTGAGAAGGTGACATGGAATGGGTTCCCCATGGATTTACTACCCTCTTCAAATTTATAACTCCAACTTTGGTTTAAAAAAAGGAGGTCACAGTTTAATAAAAGTAGAGAATGACGTGAGGAAGGATTTCATGCTAGCATGTGAAGTGGTGAGTGGGATCGGGGTGGACCCCTTTCCACATAAATGCTATAATTTTAAACCCATGGTATATTTTTTGGTAAATCGTTATGTTTAAGTGGAATATCTCAAGAGTTTAGGAGGTAGCGAATGGTGGGGAGCATGACGTCAAACTTTAAGCTTGGAACCTACGCTAGCTCTTTGGTGAGGGTGGACCCCTCCCCATTCATTAATAAACCTTTTTTATTTTAGCCAAATTTAGGAAGAAACCTTTCTTTAATTTGACCATCACATAGATGTCGTATGACTCGCATGAGGAAGGAAAGATCGCACGTGTGGTGTGTTTGGTGAGGTTTTGGGTGTGTTGTCATTTGTTGGGAGAGTGATTTTAGTTCATCTTCACTTCTACTCCAGATTGATTCAGTCCAAGCTCAGTTCAAGTTCAGTTCAAATCAGTTGCACTCCGAGTTGATCTTCAGTTGGTTGGTGCCCCCCCCGGGGCTGGGTTTTGTTATAAAAGCAAGGCCTTCTTCCTCATTTGGGACAGAAGCAAGGAACCTCTGCTCTTGTAATACTTTGTAATTGTTTATGAATGAAAGTGAAGGCTTTGGAGGTCCATTGTGTGCAAGATATTTTTTCATGGTGAATGCTTGTGCTTCATGAGGTGATATTATCTTATTTTATTTCTTCATATGCAAATTTTAGTATCATTTTTAGCATAAGAAGGCTATATCTAGTCCATAGAGTAGGCATTTGAGGTTTTCAAGTTGCTTTCTAGTGTTTAATTAGCTAAGACTGGAAAGTAGAATGCTGTAGTCGGTAATACTAGTGCTCTTTTCATCTTATTTATGTTATCACACTGGATTTGATCCCTCTTTGTTTGAGGTTTGATAGCTTTGGAGATTGCCACAAGTGAAGAAGAAATCGGAGCTCGGTTGCTTCCTCTTTCTCTTTACTTCCTCCTGTTTGAGATCTAATGCTTCTTGTGTCGCTGGAACTCTTCATTCTTCACTACATTCAAGCTGGACCTTAAGATCCTTCTTTCTTCAAGAAAATCTTTCCCTATCTCTTGGTCCCTTTATTATTGCAAGTAAAATTAAATTTAAAGTGTTTATCATTCCTCTTTACTTGCATATGTTTACATTTAAAATATTGCAAGTTTTCATCTTTAAATACTAGATCTAAATCACTAGTTGCTTTCGTACTGAAAAGTCCCAATTTTTCTCATTTTTAGAAGTACTTAAGTAATGTATTTTTTATATATGTTTAAGGCATTAACCCACTAATTTGGCATTTTAAGCTTGCTGGTTTTTAGCAGGTCTATGAAAAAAGAGAGAGAGATGTTGCCATTTTTTTTAGTATTAGGCCATCTGGAGCACCCATACTCAATCCTATCTTCCCCCTCTTCTTTCCTCTTCTTCCTGGCAGCAGTTTTGAGCCCCTTTGACCCATTTTCAAGGCTTAAAAAGTGCTTTGCTCTTCAAAGAAGTTTAATTGTAACAAATAATAAAAGAGCAAGTAGAATAACGGCTCCCACGCCCCTCTTCCCCCATTTGGGGGAAGTCTGTATCGCCCTTTGATGTGATTGGTTGTTTCTTTTCTTCTTTCAGTTAAAAGTTTTAGATTAGTTTTGCATTTGTTATCTTGCTAGATTCTATTTCAAATATTACTTTACAATATTTAGTTATCTTTTGGTTTTATATATTTGTAGATCTAACCCAGTCTTGACCTCCCGAGTAAGGATTTGTCCTCAAAGAGATCCCTGACTCTAGTTTCCTTATATGCAAAAATGATGTATTGCTTAGAATAAATCACAAGCACACAATCCATCCTTAACGGGATGTATAGATTAACACTTTTTTTATTTCGTTATTCACTAAATCGGAAGAAACATTTTTCCTCTACCGTGTATGCTCTACCCCTCATGGCTTAGTCTGACACTTGGGGATATCAAAAGTGGTATTGTGCATTTATTAATCTCTCACATATAAGTAATCTAGTCACATTAATAAAATTTACAACCCTCAAACATTACAAAAATCCAACGTAACGAATCTAAGAAGTAGTGGGAAAATTCTTCAGGGAAAGCGGGAATAACTAGAAAGTGACCGTGGGGTCTTGTTAGGCTACATCCTTGTTGGCCTAGTGTTGAACACCCCCCCACGACTCTATCTAGCCCACATTTCCCCGTGCAGAGACACTCTTCTCAGAATCCAGACATATTCCCAGTACCTCACAGTATATCGAGAATATCCTTTTCCCCTTAACTCATTCATCATTGAATAATTTAAAACTAACCAAGTACACAGCAAAACATTTCTCATTTTTTCAACAGCACTTATTTACCTTGAGTTCATTTTTGGCACTACTTTAATGTGTTTCCGTGTTTTTGTTTCCAGTCATATCATCTTATGAATGCCATATCTCCTTTTATGTTGTTGTACTAAACTATAAATTGCAGTATCTTGTTTCAGTGAATCACTTATAAAACTCCTAACAACCATCTCATCCATAACTTAATAAAATCTAGAGCCTTAGGAACTCTTTCTTAGGGACTACCCCCCTTGGCTCCGTTAGGAGTGGCCTAAACGGAGGAGTCGGGATCAAGTGACATCACCTGACTCTTTGCTTGCCCCCAAGGCCACACCTCTCCCTTCTACCGGGAAACAACCATTTGAAATATTTATGGATGACGGTGTGCACATTGGTGGGCAACATTTTTGGCGCCGTTGCTAGGAACAAATCTTTTGTTTCTGGATGACTTTTTTCTTAGTTTTTACCTTGTCTTTTGATAGATTTAGTTTAAACATTTCTGATTTTAGACTTGAATCCATCTAGCGACTCCACTGCCATTAAACACACTAAGGTATTCAACAAGAAGAAATTATGTAGGTCTACTTGATATTATACCTGAACCTGAACAGGTTTATAGGAGGAGACTAAATAGGTTAGCTTCTCATAGAATCCTAGAGAATCTTGGATCTGAGTCTAGTTTGGACATCCATAGTCTTTTTACTGAGAATAATAATTTTTTGTTTGATACAATGGGTGAATATTTTAGTCCCCTTGACATATCTCAGATAGGAGGTTAACCTCACAATCTACCAGACAAAGTTGTAGACAAACTGCCCATGTTCACTGGCATTGATTCCATCAATGTAAATCTTCATCTAAAATACTTCTCCAGATGTATTAGCGCTTATATCAGTGATCTTGCACATAGACACGAAGATGTGTATATGAAACTCTTTGCTCTTTCCTTGGACGAATATGCTGGTGAATGGTTCAACAACTTGCTAGATAACTCCTTTGCAACCCTTGCAACTTTCAAAACTGCATTCACCAACAAGTTTGGTGAAAAGAAAGATCCTCGACATCAGTTAGCTGCTTCAATCACCATAAAAAGAAGTGAGAATGAAACAATGGATGATTCAACAAAAAATTCGCAGATTTGACAAATGTCATCCATACTGACTGCAAGCCTATTGCTCAGTTCATCTTACTCTACTACATTGAAGCTCTTAGTGGAGAAATGCAATACCAACTCAGAGATAAAGACCCTACTACTCTTTTGATGGCCCAGGAAATGGCCACTAAAATTGACAGGAATATGCAATCTTCTGGTAAGTCAAACATTCTTGGGTAGACAAGGGCCCTTATCCCTCTTAAACAATAGGAAATTAAAGCTAAGGATTCCACAAACCATATGCAAGAGAATTATGATAAGAAAATGAAGGAGATGAATGATAGGATGGAGGCCTTACAAGCCGATTATGCAAATAAACTAAGAGATATGCAAAATTGAGTAATAAACATGGAAAGAACTCAAACTAGTCAGAAAAATTTTCCTCCTAAAGGAAATTGGGTTCAGAAGAAAGCCCTGCAAGATAAAAGGCCCCCTAATCAACTAGATCCCATCAACATGGTTGAGGAAGTCATCCCCTATTGTAGAGCCTGTGAGGCTCTTCATGAAGAGTCAGCCTGCTACATGTCCCGTCAAATCTTAGAGCATGGTCTTCCAGAGATGAGTGATAGTGAACAGTATTCAAGCGAGCCTGAGTACATCAACACAGTAGGACAACTCCATCCTGTCACCACAGAAACCTGGAGCCAAGCGAGAGAGTACAGTCAAGAGCATGATACAAGTGATGAAGAGTCCCTTACATCTGACATAGATAATAACTACGAGACTTTACTTGAAGTTTTGTGTGATTACAATACTTCATTCTCTCCACCCCATGACGAATATTTGGAAAGCTGGGACCCTTATGATATCTTTGAAACCCATCTTTTTGAAGAGGATTGTTATGATCATAAGGAGGATGAAGATAGCCAGGGACTTGGTACCAGTGATGAACACTCTCTCATATCTAACATAGATGTGGATGATCTTTTTGAGAATCCCATCTATGATATGTCTAGCGAGGGGAATGTTTTTTTAGAAATTTGTGGAAGTCCAATCTATGATGCATCCAACAAGGGGAGTGTTTATTCTGAGACTTATGAAAGTTGTAAAGAAGAGAAGTCAAATTTTTCATATGATAAATCAGAGTTGTATTTGATAATCTGTAATGAGGACTTGGAGAAGCAATGCAGTGAAGAATTAGATGGGGTGCAACTTGTTGAAGTTTTTTCTCAGCCATCATCTTCACATATAGAGGTTCCTTATGATTTGGAGCAGCCGAGGGCTCATACAATGAGTTATCATTCGGTAAGCCTTGATGATCAATATGATGGTGTAGTCGACCTGTCTCATCATGCTGATTTGTATATCAGTCCTATCCAGTAATGGATAGAAGTAGCCTATGCAAGCACCTACCAGTTTGGGAAGAAGTTTGACGAAATTATTCATGCCTATGATTTCCCATCCAACCTACCCATTCTGGATCATCACGCAGGTTTTCATTTTCTAAATAAAATATTCTTGTTTTGGCTGGTAACCAAAGACAAGGAAAAACCTTTTTACATATATTAAATGCTTTGGTGGCTACATTGGAATTTTTATTTCACCTAACCTTTTTACATCATGCTTAGAGTAGGAAAATAAGCTCCTTAAAACAAGCATTTACTTTTAGCATTTTTTTTCTGTACTTGGGAATAAATAAATTTCTAGTTAAGTTTTGTCATTCCTTTGAATAAATCAACTTTTGGATCATTGGCTCTTTTTTTTAAAACTTGTGCTACTAAGGTTTTCTTGTCAAGTTGAGATGTTTTTATAGGATATATAAATCGGAGATTATGGTGTTCTCGTATGCTCTCCTTGCATAAGAGACTAGATCGAGCACACGTCCCACAGTTGGAGCCATGTTACCAACTATTTTGTACAATAGTTGAACTTTCTATTGAGCCGCTAGTTATTGAACATGATGCATGTTCATTGCCAGAGTTCAGAAGTTCAGTTTGTTCCAGAGTTAGCCAGTTTTGGCTAGCCTTTTTTATTTTTTGTCGAAATGACCATGCCCATGGGGTTGTAATAAAGTGTGCTAGTAGGAGGGTCTTGAGTGGCTCGGTTCTCGTAGACTTAACAATCAAATAGGGTCTTCAAAGGAGTTTTTTCCCTTGTCGATTATTTATTTTCCTTTAGTCGAGTTATAATCGATGAGTTTTTCTCCTGCTACCTCCAAATTTGGAATGCCCAAATTTGGCGGCTAGGCCTTGGGAGGTTATTAGAGTCCAAAATTAAAATATGAACCTACTAGACACTATTGGTATGTTCTGTGGTCATTTCCTAAGTCCCGGGATGTGTTAAAACAATGTCCGAATTTTTTTTACCAGACGTCCCTGGATTTTTTATTTTTTATTTTTTACTATGGAAAAATAATTAAAATTTTCAATTAATTAAACTATTTTTCCTATGGTTTAATTGAAATTTTTCAAAATGTAATAACTAAGTGGTCTGGGGGTGGATTTTGACAAATAAAGACTTGTTTTCTAAGCCAAAATACTCATTTAACCCCTAGACGCACTTATCCTAAGTTTTGGATGATTATTTTTCACTTAATTGAATATTTCCTCAAAATCAATAAATGAGGAATATTTAATTAAAATAATCATTATTTTATTAAATGGAGATAAATAAAAAACTCTCCAAAATAAGTCGAATTGAATAAAATAAAGGGCTAATTAGCTCGGAAAAAGGCATCTTGGAAGATTCCAATAAAATCCGAACTGATTTGAATCAGTATCGGAGATCAATAGTTAACTATCTCTTGGGATTTGCCCCTCCTTCACTCTGCATGGGCGAATTCATCCTTTGGCAAGTTTTTATTGGACGGGTGGTAATTCCAATGAGACTGGGGGGCGCCTTGCCTGGGTGGAGACCACCTCACCCCAGTCTCATCTACTAGAACTCAATTCAACTCCAAATCAACTGCTGAAGCTTTAGTCAATGAGGGTTGCACCCCCTTAATCTCTCCTTGATGCTTGTGCTAGGGTTTATGCGCCCTCTCTTCTATTTTTGTATAAATAAAAGGCCTTCCTCATTCTAGATGGAAGTAAGGAATCTCTGCTCATGTAATTTTTTGTTATCATCTAAATAATATTGAGACTTTGGAGGTCCATTGGTGTTCATGTCACATGGTGAATGGTGTATGCTTATTGAGGTAATCTTGTTTTAATTTGTTTATGCTTGGAGTAAAATTGGAAATCAATCTAGCTTGGAGGGTTTTTTGAAACACATAGGGTAAATATTTGATACTTCAATTTATTTACTTATATTTTGGATTCTTGAGATTCGAGAGTAGCATTGTTTATTAAGTTGTATTCATGCTCTTTTGGATTCCATTGGTTTAATGTACTAGATTTGATCCCTTTTTGTGCAAGTGTGAACAAGTTTTTACAGGCTGCAATGTTGGAGTAAGGGGAAGAGCTAAGTTGCATCGCCCTCTTCTTCAAATATTGAGGAGTCTACAAGTTCTTGTGCCCATTAGTACCATACCTTCAAGTTTCAGAAGGATTCAAGCTTGAGCAAAGCTTTTCTCTTCTTCCTCTCTTAAAACCAATTTTTTCTTCCTTTCCGGTTACTTTGTGTTAATTGTGCTAGTAAGTAAATCTAGCTCCTTCAAGTTTTGTTCATTCAAATCTATTTGTTTTAGCATGTTAGATAGATCTAGAAATAATTTTAAAAGCTTCTTCATTTAACTAGATCTAAGCTAAAATTTTTGTTTCCATACTTAGTAAAATTTCAAAAAAAATCGAAGTACAAAAAAATTCAAAATTTTTTATTTGATTTTCATGCATGCCACCATATTCTAAGCTTGTTTACTTGTTAGTTTTTAGCAGGTCGAAGGAAAAAGAGAGGGAGGTGCTGCCGAAAAATCAAGCTTTAGGCCATCCAGAGCACCCACGATCCATCTACCATCCCCCTCCTTTATTCCCCTTCTTTTCCAAGTAGTTTCTGGGGTTTTTTTGACCTTTTCTTCAAGGATCAAAGGGCACTCTTCCAAAAGCATTGTAACAAGTTAATAAAGAGCAAGTGGGATAAAGGCTCCCACACCCCCCACTTCCCCCATTTCGGGGAAGCTTGTATTGTCCTTGTTTTCTTCTTTTTCCTTTTTTCTTTTTTACTTGCATAATAACTGTTAGAGTAGATTAATCTTTTGTCTTTCATAAAAAAAAAAACTTTGTTAGTGTAGTTTTATTTCAACACTTTTTCCTTTATTTAATTGCTAAAAGAAAAGAAGAAACTCAAAGTCTCTTGAATCTCATTGAAAAGTGGATCAAGAGCACTCTATATCAGAGAGGATTTATTTCATCTTTTTAGCTTAGCTTTACTACTTTTGTTTATTATATTGTTAAGTAAAAAATGAACAAAAAATATCTTGAATCTCACCGAAAGGTGGATCAAGAGTGCTCTTTGTTGGAGAGTTTATTGCCTAGTTTAATTCTTTTACTTTCTCAACATCTTTGGTTTATTTTGTTCATAAATCTCTTGAATCTTGCCATAAGGAGGATCAAGAGTGCTCTTTGTCAGAGGGTTGTTACAATGGTTCTCCTTCATCCTTAACTAAAATCGGAATAAACATCTGTGCTATGCTGTGTATGCTCTACCTAGTTGGGATACCCAGAAGCAGCCGTAGACTTTTTTAATTCTCACATTCTAAATCTATTTTTATCATAATAAAATTTACCAACTTCTCCCAGGCGAAGATCCAATTCCTAGATTTAAGCTGTTGCGGTGGAAAATTACCCAAAGGAAGCAGGAACAACTGGTCAGTGACCTCGAGGTGCTAGTTAGGTACACCCTTGTGGTGTAGTGTTGAACATAGCCTCAGAGTCTCCAGACTGGCCTACATATTCCTTGTGGGTAGCCGTATCAGATAAGGGTTTTGGACATATCTCTCGTATTAAAAGGTATATCTTGGAGATCCCCTTCCCATTTAATAATCAACTCATCTTTAAAATTTACAATAAAATTTACCAATAATCATTTGTACAACATTTTCAAGCACTCCATTTGGCACTGGTCCTTTATTTTTATCTGTCTGAAGCATCGTTCTTCATCTTTTCAATATTATGAATACTTTGCTTTAATTTTGCAGTTGTCAAATAATGGTTGCTTATTTCTAATTCTACATGCAAGTATTTACTGGTAATTTTATTGTAAGTTTCTTTCAGAAAACTCCTAAACAACACCCATCCGCATCACGCATCTAATTAATCTTTAAAAAACTTTTGAGCCTTAGAAACTCTCTTAGGGACTATCCCCCTTGGCTTCGTTAGGCGTTTGCCTAAACGAAGGAGTCGGAATCAGGTAACAGCACCTGACTCTTTGCTTGCCCCTAAGGCTGCACCTCTCCCTTCTGCTGGGAGACAACCATTCAAAAGATTTTCGGCTGATGGTATGCACATCGGCAGGAAACAAATTGCAATACTTATTGAGACATCACTAGCAACCCTCATTCACGCAAGCACTCCAACAACACTGGTCTTTATCATATCATTTATTTCTGAGCATTTAAATTAATTGACGTGTTGAGTGAATGTCATTTATATGCTGGTGATTTAACTTATTTTGCAGATTAGCATAGTTACAATATTTTATATCATTACATCTCCTAGATTAGTTGTTTTATTTTCATAGATTAAAACAGTCTTAGATTATTTTACTAGGGAGCACCCCCCTTGGCTTTGCTAAGAGAGAGACCCTAGATGGAGTCAATATCAATTGACAACACTTGACTCTTTCTTGCCCCTAAGGTCGCACTCAGTGGCTTGAAGATTTATGCCTCGTGACCCGAGGTGTGAATTAGGCGGCAACAGAGTGAATTGCAAGTATTTTACTTCACAACTAATTAATGAATGCATCTTTTTCCTATTTGTAGGATTATGTGTTATAATTTACAACTTGAAATAGTCAGCAATTCCATGATAATTTGAGTAAATAATGTTTTACTTCATAATTAATTAATTAATGCAATTTTTGTCTATTTGCAGGATTTATGTGTTATCATTTACAACATAATTCCAAATTGGAATAGTTGGTGCTTGGACAATTACAACGTACTTTTAAGTTAATAATAGAACAATGAGTTAGATATTAATTTTGAGTAAATAAAGGATAAACAACTATTTTACTTCATAATTAATCAAGTAATTCAATTCTGTTCTATTTGTAAGATAGTCTGATTGGAATAGTTGGAGTGTGTATGATTATAACAGAAAATATATTAGATTGTTTATTGTTGAGTTAATATTAGAACAATGAATTAGATATTAGTTTTTTAATAAATACATATTAATAAATAATAGGGTAAATTGCACGTACAATAAGGTAAAGTAAAGATTTATGCATTGCTTACACTCAGGGTATTTATGAACTGTAAAGGGGTGCACCATAAGAGATTTGATCCCTCTCGGCATTTTATAGAGACATAGTTAAGATGGATCTATTCTAGTGATTATATCAATTAGAAAATAGGCAGGTTACCTAAGATTCAACCTATTAATTTCTTGCCTGAAAGCATTATGGGTTTTGTCTTTACACCTAGAGTAGCAAGGTGCTCTCCAGTCTAGTACGGGGGAGATGTCATGTAATGTGAAGTTGCCAAAAACAAAATGCAAAAGAAAGTAATTAAAAAATTCATGTTGGATCATAACTTACCAAAACTAAAAGAACTAAAAAATTTCATGTTGGCTAATAAGTTACCAAAAATAAAAAGTAATTAAAATATTAATCTTGGCTCATAAAATAAAATAAAAATAAACCAGCATAGATCATGAAGCACAAAGAGGATCCAAGTTCTTGAGGTGTAAATTTTTTCTTTACGTGTAAAAAATTTAAGATAAAAAAAAAATTACACTTCAAGAAATTGGATCTCTCTCTGTACTTGATAGATCCGGGTTTAAGATAGATCTATGCTGGTTAGAGGAAAGTCATATGAATAAATAAAATCATAGATTTTTTTTGTGGTAAGGTAGTTTGTCCGTTACCAAACAATAGGCTAGATATAATAATTTTTATTGTTGATTTTTTTGGATGAAAAGGAGGTCATGAAAATATTTTTGCTAAATTCATGGTGAAAAATGGGGTACAATATTTTGGTACAATGTTTTCTGAAAAATGGGGTAATCAGAAATCCTGTTGTCGTCATTTGGATGATCTTCACCATGCAGAAGATGCTTCAACATATCATACATCAGCGTAGGGGTTACTTGATTTGTAGTCAACTTATATATACCTGATATTGTTAGGGTGTATGTAAAGCAACTTATATCTATATGAAGTTATGAACACCTTGGTTAGCATTTACATGTATATGTACAAGAGTTATGCTGAGTACAGATCCTTGTAACTAACTGTACCCAACCTTACCTGCTGTAAGCATTAATTCAACAATTTATGTAATACCAAAAATCTTCTCACCCAATCTTACCTGCTGTAAGTATTAATTCAGCAACGTCTGTATTATCAAATATTTTCTCAAATGTAAGAGGCTATACAAATTTTTAATATATAAAACTCTTAAAGTTATATATTGGTCCATAATTTGTTCTTCTCTATCTTAAGTTTAGTGTACCGCTACAATGGCACACATTCGACACACATTGTACATTTTCTATTACATTCTTCTATGGCTTTGCTCACGATGTTGAATCTAATGGTGATGCAGGAGGCTACAGGGGAACCCTTTCGAGGGTCCAATTCCTTCAAGCTTTTCCAACTTGACATCTTTGACTACTCTGTATGTATTTGTTTCTACATTCATTGGCATTTGTGCTAGCCCTTTTTCTAACTTTGAAATGGAAGTGTAAGTATTAAGTAAATTGGATCATAAATTGACATTAGAGATCATTATTTGTTGACATGTATTTTCCGTGCATGCTGGCAGGAGATTAGGTGACATAATGTCAGGTGGCTCATCATTGTCATTCTTAAAAAATTTGACGAAATTGACTGAACTGTAAGTGAAATAGCCTCTTGTGCTTATAACCATTATCTTAGCGCAAGCCATTTGACTTTGTTGTTGGTCTTCTAAAGAACAAGATTTCTAACATTTCACGTCTTTGTACAGAGTGCTAAGAAACTGCATGATTTCTGGTGAACTTCCTTCATACATTGGTGAACTTATTAGCCTGCAGCATTTGTAAGCCATTGTTTATTGTTCTTATAGATTCTAGGATTATGGCATACCTTGGACCACTCTCATAACTTCAGATTCCCTAAAACAATCGTATTACATGTTCAATGGTTTAATGAAAATAATTAGATTGGTCTCTTGGAATATATGGGAGTTGGGGATAAAATTGTCCTACAAACAGAATTATATGCCTACGCATAACAAACAGGAAATATACTATTTTATACGAGAAGAAACTATTTTTTTAATGTAGTTACCTATAGGGTTAGGCTGGTGGAAACCAAACTCACCAAACACATCCAAAACCCCCCTCATGTCTTGTGGGGCTGTATCGAACACGAACACGACGTCAACACATGTCCGACACGTGTTTTTTCGTGTCCTAGAATCGGGACATGAAAAAACACGTGTTGGACACGTGTTGACATCGTGTCCCAAACTGTCAACACTGTGTAAGAATCTCAACTTGGAGTAAAAGCTCTAGATTATGATCATAGATGAGATCATAAATACAATGTGTAATGTGTATGGACTACTGTGTCCCGATGAAGAGGAGCTGAAGAGGAAGAAGAGGGTCAAGGAAGTGATGAGTTTGTTGATTTAGGCATGGAGGAGGACTATTGACAGATGAGATTCTTCCATCATGATCTCATCTACAATCTACTCCTTTTTGTATACACTATTTACAACTAGTAGTTCATTGGAATTTCGACATCTATGTAATATATTTTGATTTTGATGACTTTATGAGAAATATGGTTTCGACATCTTGAGCTATCATCATTGTGTTTCATTGTGATTTGTGAATGATATAATGTGTAATGTGTATTGATTCTAATTAGTAATTTCTATTGAATATTTGTAAATGTTTTAGTTTCTAAAAAATTGGATCTATATGTCTATATTATATATATAACTTGTCCTCTGTGTCTTGATTCCAGGGGTTACCTGTGCATGTCGGACACTCGTATTTTCGTGTCCATTATATCTTTTGTGTCCAGTGTCCTCATGTCAGGTGGCTTAGGTGCAAACAAATATATTTTCTACACTCTTAGAGCATTCAAAGAACAACACAAAAGTATGAAAATCACATTTGTAGAATCATATATACAAAGTTTAATACGCAAAATCAAAATCTAACTTTTTAACTTTTGTGTAGCATGGATGCACTTCTATTCCTTATGTTGTGAAAGGAATGGATTCATTGTGTGGGAGATATTATTAAGATTTCCAACATAATTTTTATTTTTTTACATGTAAGTGTTGGAGATTTTACACACACTAGCAAAGCATGGCTTTTACTTCCATAAAGCATACCAATAGCGACCTCCATAAATTGTGGTTGTTTCTGCAATAAATCGTGGCTTTTACTATTGGCGAGTGTCTAAGATCACTCTACATTACTACTATGGCGAATTTACTTAGCCATGTAGAGCATATCATGAGTAGTTTACTCATTCTGAAATATCAATTCATTGTTTCTCTCAAGCTTGTCTTGCTTCTCTTCTCTCTCTCGCAAGCTTTGCATGATCATTCTATGAGCTAGATTCACTATGAAAATTTCACATGGTATCAAAGCTTCGTTGCTAGGAGAGAGTGCATAGGAACTATATTTGCAGGTTTAGGAGGAAGATGCAGTAAAAAAGAATGGAGTTTTTTGTGACCAATTCTTCTCACGCCACATAATTATTTTGAGTGGAGGCTAAAATTTTTGTATCAGCTCAAATGCAAAGGCTTGTACCAAATTACAATGGCTACAGAAGTTGAGCCAACATTAGCTATCGAGAAAAACAGGTATCTCAACTACATGGATGAGGCCTACGACCTTGTTACCACCTGAGTTGCACTCAATTTGACTTTTAAGTGAGCTACTAAAGATAAACAAATATTTGTTCAAATTCATAGTTCAGAAGTCCATTTAGGCCTTCCAAGGCTCTTTTCTCACTTTTTTACCACATGTTCATACCCTACGGGAAGATTGTAAATAGTGTGCTAACATGGGTTTTTTGTAAAGAACGTGGCTTCCTAGGACTTGGCTATCAAGACGATTGTTCCAAGGTGTTTTTCCCCTTGTTAATTATGCAATGCTAAATAGGCGATGTATAATTTTGAGTTTTTCACATACTCCTCTAAAGTTGGAATGGTCGTCTTGGTGGTTAAACCTTGGGAGGTTATTAAAGTTCACGTGTCAATGTATATGAATGTGCTATACATTGTTATTGATTCATATGGACATGTGCTAGGTCACCCTAGGTTTTTTTTTTAATTTTCAAGAAAATATTTTTTCCCACAAAATTAGGCCATGTGTTTAATGGTTTAATTAAAAATTTTGTAAGGGGAATAAAAGCTTGATTCGGAGGCGGAATTTGGTGTGTGGATGGTCGTTTTCATACTCAAAGCATCCTCTTTACCCCAAGACCCAGTTTTCATCTGCTTCGGGTGATTAAAATGTCACTTAAAGCCATTTTTCGCTAAAGAGGCGTCAAAATGTCAGTTTAATGTTAACGGTGCGACAAATTGGCAAAAGACAAGTTGAAAATAAAGTCAAAGGAGACAAGTTTTGACATGTTGAGTGACATGGAAAACTTGTCCCCCTTAAGTGGCGACCTCATCTCTTCGTTAAAGTGTCATATTTGTGAGTGATTTAGTGTGGTAGCGAATTAGTATAAGTTTGAGTGACGTCCCATTTGGAGCTCACGCTTTGTGAGGTGTGGTGTATGATAGATGGCGTGGTGGATGGAAATGTTGGAAAGAAATTTAATTAAAAAAAAGATTGTGTTCCCAAGTTAGTGCAAGTTAATTGGGATCCAAAGCAACTTGTTTGGTGTTGATTTTGAGATGTGGTGACTTCATATGAGTTGAAGAATGCACTCCTCATTCATGTTGATGTCTTAGCTTGTGTGTCACCCATCCATGTGGGGTGTTGCTAGGTTTGGGAAGGAGTGCATCTCCTTTTGAGATGTGGCTCCCTCTCCTTGGATTCATTCCAATCTAGATCCACAACTCGACTTCAAGCTCTCAGTGGTTACACCCCCCTACCTCTCTCAAATTCTATTTAACCAAGTTACTTCTCCATTGTTCAGGATGAGAAGGTGGAGCCTCTTCTCAATTCCACTGTAACCTTTGTGAAATATTTGTATGGAATGAATAAAGGCTTTGGAGGAAAATTGATGTGTAAATATTTCGTGTGTGGATGATAATGTGCTTATGATCTTGTTATCACATATATAGTAGCCAGGATACCATATTCTATTTTTCAGACACAGTACATTTTTCACCCAGATCTCTTACACATGAGATGCTGAGATGAGGAGTTTATATGGATCATTTTTGTATTAGTGGACTATTGTACTCTCCCATGTCAGGACTAAGTCTTAGGACACTCTGATTTGAGGACCGATGTAGCCATTTATATGTTATTTCAGAGCAGTCATGGATGTCTAGTGTTATATTAGTTCTTTTTCATTGGACAGATGATGTCTCAGATGGATTTTATTGCATGGTTATGACTCAGCATTTTATATTGTGTTATGGTTATTATTGCTCTTATATTGATTCTTGTGACATGTATTAACTTGTGGTATCATGATCTGGCGGTCATAATTATATGGACTTGGTTGTATCTTGTACTATGTATTGATGTCCTTATTTAGACTTGGAAGTTCTTGATCTATACTCATTGGTTTTACCCTCCTTAGGGAGAATAGAGGTAGTCATTCCCACCATTGTTTTGGCTTGCTAGTGTTGGCTCCATCATTCATCGTCTTCACCCATCCATTACCTTCCATTTTAGTTTTCAACCTGACTAACTTCTTGACTTATGGCATGGAGGACCTTTTTCCTCGCTAGAACTTTTGTTAGTCAAGCCTCCCTGTTTATATTGTGTCTCGGCTCTGAGTTGGTGACAGAACTTTCGTTGGTATGGATTGTATGCCTAAATCATTCTGGTCGGTTGTCCCAATGTTTGGCACTGTGCAGAACTCCCCCTAGTCACTTGAGATGTGTTGGATAAAACTGAAAGCTCATGTACTACTTGCATTGAAAATATTGAATATGCGCCCATGGAAAATGAAAATTATAAAACTGTGTTTCTTAACATATGTAAAAAGGGCAAGAGCAATGAAGTGCTAAAATACTCCTTGAAGAGTATAAGAAAAGGTCCAAAAAAGCAATGGTTTAAAATATGCTATATCCAAAAATTGTTGAGTAGGGATCGAAACGTCGAGATCTCTAATTTCCGAACGCAGCTCCTCTTCACTCAATTGTTGACCTTGTTAAAATAAATATGTTCCGGATGAAAGCTGCGATTAGCTGTGCTTTTAAGCACTGGTGAAGTCCCAAAAGGGTCATATAGGCCAAAAAGGCCATGGAATAAAATGATGATCCTAATGAACTTGGATCAAGCTTGATGTAGACATGATGCCTAAGTTGAATAAGCATTCTCTAAACAACTCACCCATTTGTGAGGCACTGCCATTCCTTGTGTTGTTGTTTGTCCGACATTGGTTATAGTGAGTTTTCCCTTTCCTTATCCAAAGTGTCATGATGTCGAGTAGGAAGTCATCATTTTCCTTAGCCTTGTCATTTTCACCTTTCACCCTTCACTAGCAAACTGGCTACAACTATGAAGTGAGTATAATCTTGAAAGTCTAAGTCTAAGTAATAATAAATAAAGCCTTATATATGTATTTGTTGATGTACCGTTAGTGAAATGAATGCTACTTGTTGTGATTGTTACTTGAATGAGTTGTAGAGCATGGCTTAACTTTTTAACACTTGCAGTAGATGGATGTATTTTGAGTTATTATGGGTATCTGATCAGTTATAGATGGTTATATTCTGATGTGATTGATGGTCAGATAGAGACCTATGAGGGGTATGAGTATACACCTTAGATGGATTTGGACTCTTTGAGTCCAATGAGACAGTTTATTTTCAGTTTTGGGCACTTACAGATGTGATCAGGCTCATTCTGCCATTTTGATGCAGTTTTTCTTCACAGATTGATATATTTGAGCAAGGAGATGTTTCAGTTGGATCTCCTAGGGCGTTGTAGGGGCATAGGGGGGTGCAGCCACTTGTTTGTACCATAGTACCCCCATCCCAGAGAGCTTGGTGGGCTCAGTTTGACAACACAGGCACCCTAGGAGGCTATTTTGGCAGGTTCACGTTTCCCGAGGCAGATTAAAAAATGATTAAATGGCAATTGAAGAAATCGATTTGGGCTACTGAGGCAAGGAAATGACATGGGATGAGTCATGATTATGAGAGTGATGTCCTCCACACATTTTCTAGCAGTTGCAGCTCCTGATTGGGCCCACCTATTTTTTGGGTATTTATTATTATTTTCTGGAGCTCTTTTTGGAGGTTCACGATTTCCTCAAGGAGACACAAAAGTCAAAGAATTAAATTGTTATATTATTTATTGTTATGTTATATATTCTCACTTACAAAATTAATCAAATTGATATGATCGATGTGGTGGACAAAATGAGGCTAGGATAAGAGAGTTGACTTGTTTGAACTTAACATACTCATCTCTCAGAGCAAGGGAAAACAAGAATCCACTTAGACATATGCAGGATAGAGAACAATAGGGGATGGGATTGTCTCACATATGGAATAAGTTGAGTAAGAAGTGTCCATACAACTTTAACAAGTGTATATAACTCACTTCCAAGCTTGATCTAAGGTCCATGAGTATATTTTCTATAACCATTTTACTGAGTGCACAACTATCTGTAACTTTAAATGTAGGTTGTAGGGGACTCTTAGAATTAGTAGTCCCTTACTCGATTTCGCATCCAAACCCGTGAGCTCTCTAAGGAAATAATCATTACATTTTGGATATATAATGGCCAACGGTCACTTAGATCTTGCACTTATTCCACATCTGCTTTATTTGGCCCATTTGCATTTCATTTCATGGTCCTCTTGCAGTTTTAGATGTGCTTAAAAGCACAACTATTTGCATCTTTCACTAGGGGCTTGCGTTTCATCACATATATAGTATAAGTCACATGAATGCATGTAATGATGATAGATCAACTTGCTTCAAGTCTAGATGACACTACTCATGCAACTAGCCATCCTTAGCTCGTGTCACAACACCAGCGGATACTCCTAGCCTAGAAGTGAATCATGGGGTCAACATGCAGGAGTCATTTACAATCAGAACCAGACATTGGGGGTAACTGACTAGAAAGGTCAAGGCTTTAGAAACCCAACTCACCTAGGCTCAAGACCCAACACTATCGGGTACTTTCGGCCAAGAAGGGTCAAGGATTTTGGTAAGTTACGTTGCACAACTTAGAGCCGAGGGACAATATAACATGGGGTCTATCCAACATAGAGTTTTAAGTGGGGGAAAGTCTTTGATCTCACAAGTCCAAGACCAAGTCAAAGGGTAAAATCAAGGATGGAAGGAACGAATGGATGGGAGAAAGTGAAAAGGTGGTGCCACACATAGCAAGGTAAGGCTAAGTCTGTATAAGGTAGACATCTAGTGAGCATATAAATATTTCTTACCACTAAGGATCATACATTCACTCAAGGAACAAGTCATGATAATAGCTAGTGGTAATATATAATCACCATTGTTAATCATCATGTTTAGTCAAAACTAATAATATGAGCAAGATGGACAATAAACAACACCCAAATAAACATGTATACCTTCTCAACCATATACTTGTCTTTGATGATTACCATGAAACCAACTTTGACTGCTCATGGGGCAAGGGAAATGTGCTAGCTTCCTGCTTTGGTAAGTGAACCATGGCTAAACCAAGTCCATCTCAATGTGTCATGCAAGGCTAAGTCACGACATGGGATGCTCTACTGTTGCTCAGTAGGCTCTGACTAGCTCAAGAGAAGACTCTGCCACTGAAGATAACTGATACACTGCTCACTAACGTAAAGGACTGGGACTGAACTGGGACAAAATATGGTCTACTGCAACTTGGTAGCTCCAACTACTATATGTGTGATAACAGTACCAATCCCATGGTCCAATTGAAAAATCTCCATTATCGCCAAGATGCCACCCACCTCATCCAACTCTCTTAGGTGAACCTCCCAAGCCTTGGTGTGTAACAATAGATAGCTCTGCCACTGCATGTGCAATTGGGAAATTACTAGTGTGTTGGTCAGCCCCAAGGGCATGAATTTTCCCTTCTTGCCTCAAGTTGGTAATAGTAAAGCACCTCTTTTGGGAATGTTATTTTTTCGGGTGTTATTGGGAGTTTGTTTAGTTGGAGCATGTAGCCATTTTGTAAGGGAGGTTGCATGAGGAGTAGTTTTGTTGGGTGATTCCAAATCTTTGGTAGCTCCTCACTAACTAGTATCTCGCACTACTTTAGGATTTCAAGGATGTTTGTTCTTTGGAAACCTCGATGCAAATGTGTTTTTAAAAATGAGGTTACTTCGTTGGTTGCATTTTGTCAACAATGGAAAGATGAGGTATGCATGCAACTGTTAACTAAAGGATTTATGTTAATAAAAAATGATTAGGGATTAAATTCATATGCCTATTCAAATTTTATTGTTGTTTTAGCTTCTTTAAAAAGAGCATATAAATGCCTTTGTACCTTCCTTCTATTTCTATTTCTTTGAGGACAAGGATGTAATTTCCTTTGTACATACCCTCCTCATGTATTGTGCCATCTCTATGTTGAAATTAAAGGAAATATTTAAAAAAAAAGGAATACTCGTCCATACTCCTACATTATCGAAAACATATTCATAGAAATAATGTTCATGGATAAAAAACCATCAAGAACATAATCACCACTAGTAATAACCAAGGACAATCACCAATACTCGTAATTAACATGAGATATTCATTAGTTAATATTAAGGAAAATACTAATAAATAGCTATCAAAACCATAATCAGACATCATTATGAATCCTCTTATCTTGCTTAGTTAACTTAGTTGCCTATAACTTATCTAAATTTCTGTATGAAAAGTTTTTGATGTTGGTCATGTGATTTGCAAACTATTAACGATAACTTGTCATTAACTGATAAAAAATACATTTTCCATACAAATCATATTTAAACATAAATATATCGTGTTATCACCAACCTTGTAGTTCCCTATGTGAGGTGGATTTAGGATGGATGGTAGAGAGACAAGAAACTAAAGAGGTGGAACCAAGACTGCCTAGACTCCCAAATGAATGGTTGTCATGCCAATCAAGGCAGTCTTCGCTTTATGTTATCTAAGTCCAAGACAACAAAGGGGGAGACCCACATCTACTCCCGACAGGAGAGATCAGACCTAGACACCAGATCAGATCAAGTAGGCTTGAGGTATGTAAGGTGTAAGGTAATCGAAGACCCTAGATCTATGGGAGATGTTACTGGGTGTTCCAAGGCTTTGGATTAGGGTTTTGGAAGTGTTAAGTTCGATCCAAAGTGGAACCAAGGTAACTTATGGGGTTGATACAAGATCTGGGGTTGAGGTACTAGCAATTGATGAAGATAACCGTTGCCTTGGGAAACGTAACCAATGCAGGGTGAGTAAAGATAGAGCTAGGACTATCTAGTACCCAAGGGATAGACTCAATGAAAGATATGACAATGTCAAAGTACCTGAGTCATCAAAGAAAAGTCAAATTTCAGGGAAAAGAGGTCAAAAGAGGGCTAGTGCTAGGCTTGGAGATCAGTGCCTCTTGGGCCTTGGGAAATGGAGTCAATATCTACACAACGTTAGAGTGAAATTACTTGGGATACGCCCTGATCTACGGACCCATAAAATTGTTTGGCCTGGAAAATTCAGTTTGCAAGGGAAACCAACAGAAGGAGGGCTAGCACTAGGGTTTGGAGGGACAGATCCTCATATTTAGGACAATCTAGGAGGCATCAGCTCAGTGTTGAAGGAGAAATGGGATGTGGATGACTTGATCTACAAACCCAAGTTGAAAAAATGCAGAAAAAATCAAATCCAGAAAAGTCAGAAAATGACTAGGAGTGCTAAGGTGTTGAAAGTCAGTTTCTCAGATCTAGGGCTACCTGGAAGAAACTAGCTCAGCATTGGAGGTGTTTTGAAATGAGGAGAACCCGATCTACAAACCCAAGTGATTATTTTCTGGAAAAAGTCAGATCTGGAAAAGTCAAAATTTCAGTGGAGGCGCTGGAGTTTAAACAACAGTTTTTTAGATCTAGGGAAAACTAGGCACTTTTTGGACAACATTGAGGATGAATTGGTGAGAGGGATACCCAATCTACAAAACCCAGCAGTGGTTTGTCCAAAGATCGAATGGTTCCCCGGTTAAGTATTTTTAGATTTTTTAAATATTTTGGAATTTTCAGTAAAGTGAAGAAAAGCAGGTACAATGGATTGAGATTATGGAAGAAAAGAACCAACCTGTAGATCTTACCTAGAAAACCTTGTAGATGCCTTGATGATGATGATCCCTACCATCCCGATCAATTTGAGAAGCTTGAAAGGAGTTCTATGTCCAGTGTTTGCCCGAGGAAGTCAATGCGCCCTCTCTCCTGCACAACAAATGTAAACCATATCAGATTTGTTGTGACATGAGAAAGAAGCTATATGTTACAGAAAAATAGCAAGAAGAAATCATAGGTCACCACAACACTAATGAAAACTCCTTGATAAAAAACGAATACAATTCAAACGAGTTGAGGCCCCCCTGCAAAAACGCCCAATCATAACAATTTCCCGAATGCTAGGAAGCAAAAGAATTTCTAATCACCATCTAAGAGCATCAGATCCAAAGGAGATCCAAGAAAATATCCACAAGAAAAGTTTTCTATTATCTAGATTCAAGAGCCAAAGACCCCTTACAAATGAGAATTTCTCTCCTTTAAATATAAATGAGAGAACCAAAATCCTAACCATTTTCAAAACGAGTGGCTAAGATTAAAAGATATAAATTTTCTAATCAATGGTTGAGATGAGCTCAACATACAATACATGGATCAATATAACCATAAAGTACCAAAGTGGACTAGATCACCCATAAAGAGGGTACCCCACTCAACAAGAAATAAATGAAGCACATGGTGGGTCCATGGAGTGCTAACTAACTCCCTATGGGTGCCCCATGGCACAATAAAATAAAATAATATTTTAATTTTTTGACTTTGTGCTTCGAGGAAATCGTGAGCCTCCCAAAAGCTCCAGAAAATAAAAAATGCCAAAAAAAAAAGGTGTGGGCCCAATCAGGTGCTGCAATTGCGGGAGAAGGTGTGGAGGACATCACACTCATCATCATGACTCATCCCATGTCATTTCCTTGCCTCAGTAGCCCAAATCGACTCCTTCAGTAGCCATTTAATCATTTTTAATCTGCCTCGAGAAACGTGAACCTGCCAAAACAACCTCCTAGGGTGCATGCGTTGTCAAACAGAGCCCACCAGGCTCACTGGGATGGGGGTATTATAATACAATCAAGTCCTTGTACCCCCTATTCCCCATACAAGGCTCTAGTAGATCCCAATAAAACATCTCCCTACTCATACACATCATCCGGTGAAGCAAAACTGCATCAGAAAGGTAAAATGAGCCTGATCATCTTTGCAAGTGCCTAGAACTGAAAATAAGCTATCTCACTATACCCAGAGAGTCCAAATCCATCTAGGGTGCATACTCATACCCCTTCCAGGTCTCTGCCTGATCATCAACAATATCCAATAGACAATATAATCACCTGTAAATGACGAGATACCAATAATATAACTTAGGCTATCATCCATCTGCTGCAAGTGTTACAAGGCTAAAACATGCTCTACAAATCATTTAAGTAACATTCATAACAAGTAGCAGTCACCTCACTGGCGGTACATCAACCAAATACATATATAGGGTTCTACTTATTATTACTCAGACCAGACTTTTAGAACTATACTCACTTCATAGCTGTAGTCAATTTGCTAGTGAAGGGTGAAGGCTGAAATTGACAAGGCTAGGGTAAAGGATGACCACCAACTTAACATCATGACACTTTGGATATGGAAAGAGAATACTCACTATAACCACATGCCAGACAAACAACAACACAGGGAATAGCAATGCCTCACAAATGGTTGAGTTATTCGGAGAGTGCTTATTCAACTTAGGCATCATGTCTACATCAAGTTTGATCCAGGTTCATTAGGACCATCAATTTTATTTCCATTGCCTTTTTGGCCTATATGACCTTTTGGGGACTTCACCAATGCTTAAAAACACAGCTAACTGCAGCTTTCATCCAGGACATTCAAATTTATAAGGTCAGCAATATTTGGATATTTCATATATTTAACCATTGCTTTTTGGACCTTTTCTTATACCCTTCACGGAGTATTTTAGCATTTCATTGCTCTTTCCATTTGCTTGTATATGTTAAGAAACACATTTTAGAATTTACATTTTCCATGGGCGCATATATAAACATTTCCAATACAAGTAGTACATGAGCTTTCAGTTTTAGCCAACAACATCTCAAGTGACTAGGAGGAGTTCTGCATAGTGCCAAACATCAGGACTGATGTCCGTCGATTGCACACCAGCAGCAGAAATCAATCGAAAGTTGTCTCCTCACTTAGGAAAGTGGGAGAGGTGTGACCTTGGGGGCAAGCACAGAGTTAGGTACTGTCACATACTCCTAGCTCCTCCGTTTAGTCTAACTCCTAACGAAGCCAAGGGGGGTAGTCCCTACAAAAGAGTTTACTCTTAAGTTGTTAAAGTGTATTTGAAGGTTGTGGATGTGGATGGGTGTTTTTTTAGGAGTTATTATGATTAGAAGGTGTTTTACTTATCATGAATATGACACAAGATCAAAAAGAAAATCCACGTTGCGATGAGAGATTAAAAGATAAATTTAAATTCTAGACATCAATTATGCATTCAGTGATAATAATTATATTAAGTCATAGACAATTGATCACATAATTATGCAACACAAAACAAGGACCAGTGCCTTATGGAGTCGATGAAACTGAAATGCGCTGAAAGAAATAAACACAAGTCTGGAATTTAAACCGATGAATGTTAGATTGTGCGAGTGTTCTTGGTAAGTTTTAAGGATTTTAATGGTGATCTTGCTTAAGGTGTCTGGAAATCCTAACCGAAAATACCTTCAGTGGCTCCATTTGAAGACATGACGGACCTGTCTGGAATCACAGCTACATGTTCAATAACTTAACCAACTGTGTCCATATTGGGTTGCCTAGTGCCCACACTTGGAATTTTTCCACTACCTGAGTATTTTATCGAGACAACGCCGATGCGTTGGTTATGGGGTAAAAGTTTTAATTATGTTGTTATTGCGGTCTTAGCAAGTCCATTCACCATTCTGAGTACGAGCCCAACTTGAAAGTCGGCAGAGCATACTAGGCGAAGGAGATCAACGAAATAAATTAATTAGAGAGAGTGTGAGTTGAAAGATTTTATTAAATCAATTAATTAAACTCTCCGACAGAGAGCGCTCTTGACCTTGTCTTATGACAAAGGTTAAAGAGTCTTATCTAATCTAGATGCCTAATGCAAGGATTATGCAAGACTAATGATGCTCTTCGATAGAGAGTACTCTTGACTTGTATTTTTGCAAGTTCAAGAGTCTTACTTATCGATTAACTTGATTAAACAATATGACGCACGAAAGTAAAGTGAAGATGGTTTATGAAACTCTCCGACAAAGAGCACTCTTGATCCACCTTATGGTGAGATTCAAGAGATTTATGAATGTTAGGTGGTTGATTTACTTATGAAAGATACAAAATTGAGAGATGAAGAAATCAACTTATTCAATGAATCAAATGTGCTAATCTAACAATTAGTGATCTAAGAGAAATGATGCAAGTATTATGGGCACAAGCACATCTAATCTAAGCACATAAGAAGATGAAAACAACACAAACCTCCCCAAATGGGGGAGGACGAGAGTGGGGACTTAAAAACCCCACTCAAACAAAAGATATTTTTATTAAGATTATACAACTTGCCTTTAGGAATTCAACCTTTGAAAGGAATTCTGAAGGAAAGCATGAAACTTTTATTTATTGAACCTTATGTAAAAAAGAAGAGTGATTTACTTTTTACTCAAAACCCCTCTTTGAACCTACAAAAAAGGGCAAAGAAGAAGATAAAAGAGCAAAAAGGATGAGGAAAAAGAAGACTGGAACAAAAGAGAAAGGAGAGGAGAAAGGGAAGAAGATAAAAAGGCAATCAAAAACAAGAGAAGGGAAGAATAAGGCAGCGAACTAGATGGCCCAAGAAATGCAAAAAATAATAAAAACGGGGCAGCAAAAGAGGAAGAAAATGGCTGTCATAAAAAAACAAAAACAAGGCAGCGAAGAAAAAAATCAAAGAGCTGCAAAAAAGGTGAAAACAGGGCAGCAAAAGAAGATGAAGGTGGCTGTCCAAAAAGGAGAAAGACAGGGCCAAAAAACTAGGGCAAAAAGGAGCCAAAAACTAGGGCAAAAGAGGGCTGTCCAAAGTGAAGAAAATGGGCTACAAATTAAAGTGAAAAGAGGGCAGCGAAAAAGAGAAGGTGAAGGCAAGTCAAACAAGGCAAGTCAGAAGAGTTTAGCAAGCAAGAAATCGAGAAAATCGAGGAGCAAATAAGAGAACTAGAAGAGGGAAGTTCGTAGATCCAGGTAACCAAGTGTGTTTTTTAATCTTTGTTGATGGAAGGAAGAAGAAGCTCTAACTGTTGTGTCTCTTTCTTGGATTGGGAAGTGCTTAGAAGAACCTGCAAAATGAAGGAGTTAGATGAAAAAAGCCACTGGTTCATGAAGAAGAGCTTGATCTCAAGCTTGTTCTTCACCCCTGATGATCCCTGCAAAACCCTTACAAACAATATCAAATCCGAACAAGATACTCATAGACTAGATTGTTAGCCCTTCTAGAGTATATAATGAATAACAATTTAATAGTTGAAAAGGCAGGGTAAGAGAGATATCACCAAAGACAATGTGAATCCACAACTCCAATAACTCATGCATGGACCTCCAAAGTCACAATTTTATTCCAAATTCAAACAAATATTACAATAATTTTGGCAGAGTGTTCATGCCCAAAATCTCCATGAAAAAGAGAGGAGCCAAGCCTCTCTATTTATACAAAAGCTAACATCCTAAAACCTAAAACACAACTGGCACATGAAGAGAGCCAAATAGCAAAGTTATCAAATTGATTTCCCAATCAAATCCAGCCTGGAGTGCACATCGCTTCAATAAACTCGAGCTTGTATTAAAATGGATGGGGAGGTGGCCTCCACCTTGGCAAGGCACCCCATCCCTTCTTTGGAAGCAACAACCATCAAATATGAATTGGCCATGTGTATCCACGTGATCCAAAAGAGACTTGCGTGAGCTTGACATGAGGAGATAGTTTGGAGTTTACGATTTGCTAAAGATTTAGCTGATGGGAGCCGAGCCATGCCCACCAAACCAAACCAAATCAACGTGAATCCCCAATTTAATGGGGACGTTAATCCCATATCCACCCAATCGCCTAAAACACCACGTGATCTTCTCCAATAGCGCGAGTGTACGGCTATGCCATATGCTTGTCATCACCTCCTCACGAATTGGAATGATACGATACATAGTTTAATACTTTATTGTTTTTGCATTAAGGTATGGCATGTTTCCTTTATTAAATAATATCACTCTTAAGTGGAGCGGCCCCCCATTCCACTGGCATACATACTTCATACCCATGCTAGCGTGAGACTTCACTTACCCTCACGTCACCATTCCTTTGACTTAACTTGATTTCACCTCCTAAGCCAAAGTTTGGATGCATATGGTTTTAAAAAAAAAAAAAATTTATTGTGGAGGAGCCCACCAATCCCACTCACCACCACTTACATAAGCGTGAGTCCTCATGTAGCTAGCGTGAGCCTTCCTTTTAATAAAATCGATTTCACCTTTTCAAACCAAAGTTTGGTTTGGAACTATGCCACTACATTATGAAGTGGGTCGAATGGCATGAGGGACCCACCTCCATGTCACCCCCACCATTAAAATATATTTGTTTGACTTTGGATTTGACTTTTTAAATAATCTGACCAAGTGCCAAAATGTTCATTTTTTGCATTAAAATGCTATTTTGACGTTCAATTAGCTAAATGATGATTTTCGGGATGCTTCGGCCAGCTGAAACTTAGTGAAAGTGACCCCTAGCGTAATGATGTTGCTCTGGGCTTGAAAATGAGCCCAACCATGCCGAAAACGGACTCAGGATCACTCTTTTATTACATTTTGAAATTTTCCATTTAAACCTTCAAAAAATGGCTTAAAAAACGGGAAAAATTATTTTTCACGGAATCCAACGAAACTTCAGGGGGACCCAGTACATGTTCATACGACTCAATCGGAATGCCTAGCATGACAAAAAATACTGACACGAAGGCTCTAATAACCTCCCAAGGCCGAAACACTAAGACAACTACCCTAGCTTTGGAGGAGCGAGTGAAAAACTCAGAAATTATTGGTCGTTTATTCAACAGCCAATAATAACCAAGGAACAAAACACTCTGGGTTAGTTGGCTTGATGCCCAAGTCCGGGAATCCGAGCCTTTTATAAAAATTTAAATGCTAGGACATTTTTTACAATCTCCCCACGGGGGTACGAACATGTATTTACAAAAAGCTCCGAACAGAGTCTCAGGAAAAGGCTGGCGGACTTCTGAATTCTGATCGCGAACAAGTGTACTTGTTCAATGCTTTGGCGGCTCACCGAAAAATCCACTAAGTGCAAAATTAGTGGATAACAGGGACAACCGACCAGAATGATTTAGGCATACAATCCAACTCACCGAAGGAAAGTTCTGTCACCAACTCAGAGCCGAGACACAATATAAACAGGGAGGTTTGTCCAACAAAGGTTCTAGCGGGGAAAGGTCCTCCATGCCACAAGTCTAGTAAGTCGGGTTAAAACAAAACTGGAAGGAAATGGATGGGTGGAGACAATGAACAATGAATCCAACATTGGCAAGCCAGAGTATGGTGGGAATGACCACCTCTATTCTTCCTAGGGAGGGTAAAACCAATGAGTATAGATCAGGAACTTTCAAGTCTAAGTAGGGACATCAATACATAATACAAATACATCCAAGTCCATATATTTATGACTGCCAGATCATGACACTAAATGCTAGTATGTCACAAAGATAAGTATAAGAGCAATGATAACCATAACACAATATAATAAATGCTGAGTCATAACCATGCAAATAATCCATCTGAACCATCATCTGTCCAATGAGAAACACTGATACAAATCTAGGCATCACTAACTCCTCTACAAATGACTAAATGACTACATAAGTCCTCAAATCTGAGTGTCCTGAGGCTCAGTCCTGACATGGGAGAATACTATAGTCCACTGATAACATAATGATCCATCAAAACTGCTCATTTCAGCATTTCATATGTAGGAGATCTGGCTGAAAAAATGTACTGAATCTGAAAAATAGAATATGGTAGCTTGGCTACTATATATGTGATAACATATCTATTTTAGAACAAGTGTTTTTTCGATATCTTTATGTGTCGCTTGTTAAAGTTTATACAAAATAAAAAAATAATATATCATATTTTTCTATGACATTGTTAGTTAATGTTCAGTGCATCATGGTCCATTGTTTACGGCTGATCCAAATTTTATGATTATGAAATCACGTTAATCTAAAGTATAATTCTAATGTCTAGACTCTAAACATAATCTAAAAATAAACTTATTTTGAATCACCCTTCTAAAATTTATGCTTTACTTGGGCTCTAACTTTCTTTTCTGAACCCAGCTTGAACATGCTTCTAACTGGACATTGGATACTGACGCTATATCTGCTTAAGCATCATTCTTCTGCTTAGTTTGTGTTTTGCAAGAGGAAGCTATATGATGTGCATATTACAGGAATGCACTGCCGCTTAATGTTTTCTGTATATCACTTTTAAATTTTTACTTCTCACACATACAGTATTTAATTTTATTTCACTGAATATGTATAGCATTACATGAATTGAGTGCATGGTGCTCCTAGATAATGGAGTGTTACTTCATATCTGGAGCATATGTGGCCACGAGTTTGAATTTTGATAAATATTATAATCTAGTTTGTAAAATATAGTCCACTATTTAAGGACTTTGATTAATAGTCTTATTCTTGCATGCTTACTTACTTGAATATAATACTGTGTTAGGGACTTGAGCTTCAATAATATTACAGGAGCAATTCCAGATATACTCCAAAATTTGAGTTCTCTTACATTCTTGTAAGTGGAATGCTGGAAAAACTATATTTATTGCATCAAATACACGCATTTAATGTTTTTTCTTTGAAAAAACTATCAACTTGTTTAAAGTTTTTTGTTCTGAAAATCAGGTAACAAGTAAAATCACCTGAAACATAACTTACAATGATTGCAGGTTGCTTGGAAATAACAACTTATCAGGAAAACTTCCTTCTCAAAAGAGTGCATCCCTTTCATACATGTAAAAGTTCTCTCTCTTTCTCTCTTAGAGAGTAACAAATTGTACATATGCAAGTTAAAATATAAGGCTTAGCTAATAAAGTGTAACAATAGAAGAACTACTTCATTGATGGCATATAAGGAGATCAATCTCACTGTATCAATTGTCTATTATGAGTCTTTAAGTCTGTTGCTTATCATGTCTGCAAGTCTCTTGATTGTTTAAAAAAAACTTGTAAGTGCAGGAGAGAAGCCATAAAAGGAAGAAAGATTATTTTAAATGCTGTTTTATCAAACCTTCCATACAGAGTCGAACTGTCAAGTCAAGTGCCAATCTTGGAAAATAATGCATGTTTTAACTACGATAAAACATCAAAGGAGGAATCAGTAAAAAGAAACATGTCTTCTCATGAGTGCAATAGTTTCCAAGGAAAAGCAATATCTGCCACTATCAAGGACTAATCGAGCTGCAGCTAGATAAGTGAACTGTTGCCAAAGAAGTACATAGAAGGCATACACGGCCATTATACTGGTGAAAGAAGAGTCACCAACACATTAGTCACATCCGCCTTACAAATGAAGCAATAAATATTATAAAACAAAAGGAGACCCACCATTCTTTGATCTAATTACCACAACAATTTGAATGAGCCACAATTTTTAGTGTGAGGCCCAAAACCCATGTTAGTATAGAAGAGGTGCCATAACAATCGTTGTTTATATCAAAGGATTAAATCGCCCTCTTAAATTGAGCCGCAATTTGAAATTGCTATAGTTGCAAATTGTGAAGAAAGTCGAGTAATTCTCTGCCTCGCCAAGATTGAAGAATAAAGGTATGATGCCACCAAATTTGAAGGAAAATTGTTTCGTTTCATATTTGAGATAAAGCAAAAGGTTGTGTATTAATGAAAAAGAAGAGAAGTTTGGTGCATGCGAGGATACAGCTACCTGTAGGAATGAATACATGACATCATAGCATGTCTATTGCATAAGGAGAGAACATGAATTGAAGGAGTCATATCATATGAGGCAACTGCTGTGTGGGTGCAGCCGCTTGTTGATAAGTGGACTAGCCATTGTCGAAATTTTGTGAAGGTGGTGTTGTCATGTGAAGGAAAGCCACTTGTTGATGAGTGGATGAGCCACCATCGAGACTCTGCGAAGGGGGCGTTGTAGTGTGAGGATAGCCACTTGTTGATTAGTGGATGAGGGCATTGACATGTGTAGGACAGGTCACTGTATTAAAGCCTCTTGTTGGCAAGAGAGAGTAGCTCTTGTTCTGCATAGAAGTGCTAAAGAGAAGCATTTTCATATCCAAAAAAGAGATTTTCAGACATAATTATTGCTCAATGACTCTATAAGGAGGTCTCCCTAAAGGAAACACCCAGAAGCTCCACTATACATCACCACCGTGTGTCCATGTACCCTCCTGTATATTGTAGCATACAACTATAACCTCTTGGGCCATTCGGTATCCTGTATGCACTACTACATCCAACACTCTATTGATGTAAGATGAATTTGCATCCGTTTGTGACTCCATATCCATCATATACTTGTTGACCCAATCCATGGATGCATAAAATCCCATGTTGGCTAACCCACATAGAATATGCTCAACTACCTGATGCAGTCATTCCTCAACTACCGAAACACACAGGAATCTTGTAGCTTCAATCTGATGCAGTCGTTCCTCAACTAGCGAAACACACAAGCATCCTGTAGCTTCAATCTGATGCAGTCGTTCCTCAACTGCCGAAACACACATGCATCCTATAGCTTCACAGGCACACTTTTAAACGGAAAACAACCAAGTTTATAGTATATACATCAAGGAACAGATCCAACTCAATAATACACAATATAAAGGAACAGATTCCACTCAATAATACACAGACCATTTCATTTGATTAAAATACTCAAACTAATAGAACAGAGCAAATGCGCTCAGACCCCAATATAGGACACGCAAGTCCCAATTCACATTCACGAACTATAGTTGCAACCCACAGCCATTAAAATGCATAAAACATTGAAATCAAATCTCCCGAAAACCAAAGAAAAACTCCCCTCACTCATTCACTCAGGCCCGACCTTTTTATTCTGGAGATTTCTGCCTAAAGCCAGATCCAGAAAAGATGCAGTCATGTTTCAGTCGTGCCTACTTGAACTCGAAGTGCTCCCGCCAGTCACGGATCGAAACAGCCATTATGTTTCTGAATCCTATGCTCCGCATCATCCTCTTCTTCTTTTAAAATTTCAGATACTCCTAGTTCCAAGTCACCCGCTGTAACCTCTCGGTTGTGTTTAAGTAACTCTGCTTCTATGATCCAAGAGTTGTAGCAATCCGACAGTCCTTCCCACTTAACTAGGTATAACTTATAAGCCTTGGAGCGTGTTGTGGCTAGTTTCGTGTCTAACACACATTCAACTTTTTCTCTCTTTTTCTTGGGTAAAAGTTTGGTCCAGTGCCCCCCTCTTTCATGCTAATCATTAATTGACTAGTCTTTAGTGGCCTCTTTGTTTGACTCAGTCGACAGCGAATAAAGATCAGCCACGTTGAAAAAATGACTGATGTCTAATTCTTTTGGTAGATCCATTAGGTAGGCGTTGTCATTTATTCTTCTCTTAATTTTACAAGGACCAAATTTTTTGGGTTTCAGTTTGTTGTAGGTTCCCTTGGGGTATCTTTTCTTGCTCAAATGTACCATGACCATTTCTCCTTCCTAAAAGACATTTTGACATTTTTTCTCCTATGTCGGTCAGTATCTTCCTTGTATTGATCAGTCATTGGCTGCAACTTCTATGGGACTTGTTGATGTATTCCTTGAATATTTTCCACAACATATGTAGCATCCCTGCTGAGATAGGGATCTGTAGGCAAGTCCACTAGGTCAACAACCCCTTTGGTATTGGCTCCATAGACAATTTGAAATGCAAATTTGCTCGTTGATTGGTTAATGCTTGAATTGTAGGCAAATTCTGCTTGTGGTATGACCAGGTCCCACTGGTAAGGTTTGTCACCTACTAAACATCGCAGTAAATTTCCCAAGATCCTATTGACGACCTCGGTTTGACCATCAGTTTGGGGATGGTAGGTAGAGCTGAATTGCAATCTGTTGTCCAATTTTCTCCACAATACTCTCCAAAAGTGGCCTAATAATTTGGTTTCTCAATTACTCGTTATAGTTTTTGGAAGACCGTGTAAACGAACAATTTCCTTAAAAAAAAGTTGTGCTATTTGACTAGCATCATTTGTCTTTTTACATGGTAAGAAATGGGCCATCTTGGAAAACCTGTCCACCACTACAAACACTGAGTCACGACCCCTTTGGGTATGTGGCAGTCCCAAAACAAAATCCATGGAAATATCAGTCCATGGTTCCTTCGGGACAGGTAGGGGCATGTACAGGCCTGTATTTTGCTGTCCTCCTTTCTTTGTTTGGCAAACTCTACAAGCAACAACAAATCTGTTCACGTCACTCCTAATACTAGGCCAAAAGAATTTTTCGTTTACTAGTTCGAAGGTTTTATCCCTTCCAAAGTGTCCAGCCAACCCATTCGAGTGCATTTCTCTCACAAGTTTTTCTCGTCGGGATCCAAAAGGAATGCACAGTTGGGAACCTTTAAACAAAAATAAGTCTAACAAACATAACTCCTTAATTGAATGTGAATCAGCTTGGTCTTTCCCACTCAAAATTGCAATAATTTGGTCAAAATAGGGATCACTCGAGTATTCTGTTTTCATTTCTTCAAACCCAATCAGCACATTACTTATTACTACCAGTAGATGTTGCCTCCTACTCAAAGCATCTGCCACCACATTAGTTTTACCACTCCTATGTTGCACAACAAAAGTGTAGGCTTGCAAGAAAGACGCCCATTTGGCATGTTTGTGGGACAACTTATTCTGGGAATTGATGTATTTCAGTGCTTGGCTATCAGTCATCAGAATGAACTCTCTATGCAGAAGGTAATGTCTCCGGTATTTCAAGGCTTCGACTGCTACATAGAACTCTTTATCGTAAGTGCTATACTTCTATTTAGATTCATTTAGTTTCTCACTGAAAAAAGCTATAGGTTGTCCTTCTCGACTTAAAACCCCTCCAATGGAAACCCCATAAGCATCACATTCTACTGTAAAAAGTTTGTCAAAGTCTGGTAGGGTGAGAATAGGAGCCTCAGTAACTCTTTTCTTGAGCTGTTCAAATCTTACTGTAGCTGCCTTGGTCCAATTAAATATTTTTCCTCTGGTGCAGTCAGTCAAAGGAGTGCTTATACCATTAAAATTTCTAATGAACCTCTTATAAAAGTTTACTAACCCATGAAAACTCTTCACCTCAATAATATTTTGGGGGATTGGCCACTCAAGGATGGCCTTGACCTTTTCAAGATCCATGCTCAACCCATTTGCTGAAATTACACTACCCAAAAATATTAAATTATCCTTGCAGAACTCACTCTTCTCAGGGTTGATAAATAACCTCTCAGTTTGAAGGATGTGAAGAATTACCTTCAAATACTCTACATGTTCCTCCATAGTCTTACTAAAAACAAGAATATCATCAAAATAGATTATTATAAATTTCCCAATGTGTGATCTAAATACCTGGTTCATAGTTCAGATGAAGGTAGTCGGGGCATTGGATAGACTGAATGGCATCACCACCCATTCGAATAAGCCGTCTTTCGTTTTGAAAGAAGTCTTCCACTCTTCTCCCTACCTAATTCTCATTTGGTGGCATCCACTTCGGAGGTCAATTTTGGAGAAAACTTTGGCACCGAACAAACAATCTAGCAAGTCATCCATTCTTGGTAGTGGGTATCAGTACTTCACAGTAATCTTGTTAATAGCTCTAGAATCCATGCATAATCTCCATGTCTTCCCTCCCGTCTTGAGATAAAGCAAGGAGGGAGTAGCATAGGGACTCATGCTTTCTCGTATGAACCCTTTTTCTACTAATTCTGTTATTTGCTTCCTCATCTCCTCATCTTCGAATGGAGTCATCCTGTAAGCTGCTTCGTTTGGAAGCTTGGCGCTCGAAAATAGATCAATTTGATGTGTAATACCTCTTGTGGGTGGTAGACCCGCTAGTAGATTTGTTGGTGTCAAATCAGGGTATTGCTGAAGTAATTTCTGCACCTCTAAGGGGACCGTCTGCTGCTGCAATGACTTCTATTCTATGGGGTATAATAGATAGCAAACACCACTCCTAAACTCCTTGAAAAACCTCTTCCATCCCATGGTACTCAAGGACAGGGTTGTTGATTCAGTTGGTCCTTCCTCCTTGAATGGCTTTAAGATATGGCGTCTATTCCCGTGACGAAACTCATATGTGTTCTCCTTACCATGGTGAATTACATCCTGATCATATTGCCAAGGTCTACCTAAGAGTACATGGCATGCATCCATTGGAACCACATCACACCACACTTTGTCTTCATAGGGACCAATTTTAAAGTCGACTAGACAAGTTTGGTTTACCAGCACACTATGATCTTTTTTTAGCCAAGAAACACTATAAGGAAGAGGTTTAGGAATGCTGGTAAGTTGTAATTTTTGCACCATTTTTGTACTTACTAGATTGTCAGTGGATCCTCCATCTACAATTACCTTGTAGACCTTGTCCCTGCACTTACACTTGGTATGAAACATGCTTTTCCTCCTCCAATCCTCTTCAGGGGTGACTTTGTTACCAGATATCAAGGTCCTCCTTAACATGAGATTTTCACCTCTCTGTGCCTCAACTTCTTCTGGCAGAAGTTCTGCTCCCTCTTATTCTTGAGCCATCATCACCCTTTTTGGGTTTTGTAGACAATCCATTGCCTTATGGGGGCCACTGCATATAAAACACTTCAAGGGCCTCCAACCCCCAACAAAATTCCACCCCCTTCCCCTATTCCAAGGGGTCTCTCTACCTTGGGAGTCAGGCTTCAGCTGACTACTGGATTCTACTTCGCTTGTCGGTTTAGAAGAACCTCCTCTACCCTTATTCATATTACTAACCCCTCGCTCGATTGTTGCCTTGCTCCGCCTATTCAATTTTTCTTCAGCCTTTAATGCTAACTGATATGCCTTGTCCACAAAGCTCACCTTGATCAAGGATAATTCATCTTGGAGCTGAAACCTAAAAGCATTGACATACCTAGCCGCTGCATGTTCATCATCTTCTTGTAAATCAGTTCTAATATGTAACTTCAAAAATTCCTCCGTAAATGCAGATATGGATAAGTCCTTTTGCGTTAAATTTTGGTAGTCTCTGAAAAGTCTCTGTTGATAGTCGAAGGGCATGAACTTAACTTTTAGAAGCTTCAACATCTTCTGCCACAACTTGATCTTCTCCTTCCCTTGTCTCTTTCTAAGGTTCTAGAGATTCTCCCACCATAGAGTAGCATGCGACTCCATGTTAAATGATGTTATTTTAGTCCTTCGTGGATCAGTCTCCTCGATCCCTTCTATATCAAAATACTTTTCCAATTCTTGAATCCAATCCATAAATAATTATGGATTCAATTCGCCTTTGAAATACAAGACCTTGACTTTAGCCCTGGTTCCTTGTTTGGTTATTGCCTCAATAATCCTCTCCATGGGGTCTACAACTTTGACCTGACCTCATGGAACATCCAGTTCCTCCTTGGATTCTTCATAGGGAAATATCGACTTGATGGCCTCTAATCTTTGGAGTAGTTCCTCATCAGGGATTACTCTCAATTTGGCATTTCTCCTGCCTCTCCTTCCCCAGTTCAGATGGACACCCCTCTGAGCCATCGTTGTGCTCTGACACCAATCTAATGCAGTCGTTCCTCAACTGTCGAAACACACAGGAATCCTGTAGCTCCAATCTGATGTAGTCATTCCTCAACTGCTGAAACACATATGCATCCTGTCGCTTCAATCAGATGCAGTTGTTCCTCAACTGCCGAAACACACAGGCATCCTGTAGACTCACAGGTGTTACCAACTATTTTGTACAATAGTTGAACTTCCTATTGATCCACCAGTGATTGAGCATGATGAATTCTATTCTCTAGAGTTCAGAAGTTCAGTGTGTTCCACAGTTAGCCAGTTTTTTGCTAAACTTTTTTATTTTTTGTAAATATATGTTCATACCCCCTTGGGGAAATTGTAAAAAATGTCCTAGCATTTAATTTTTTATAAAAGGCTCGGCTTCTCGGACTTAATCATCAAGCCGACTAGCCTAGAGTGTTTTTTCCCTTGTTTAATGTTGGTAGTTGAATAAACGACTAATAATTTCTGAGTTTTTCACTCACACCTCCAAAGCTAGGGTAGTTGTCTTGATGTTTCGGCCTTGGGAGGTTATTAGAGCCTTCGTGTTAGTGTTTTTCAACATGCTAGGCGTTCTGATTGAGTTGTATGAACATGTACTAGGTCCCCCTAGAGTTTCATTTGATTCCGAGAATTTTTTTTTTTTTCATTTTTAAGCCATTTTTAATGGTTTAAATGGAAAAATAAAAAATGTAAAAAAAATATGATCTAGAGTCCCTTTCTGGCATGGTTGGGCTCATTTTCAAGCCCGGAGCAGCATCTCTACCGTAGAGGCCACTTTCACTATGTTTCAGCTAGTTGAAGCATCCCAGAAAGCATCATTTGGCTAACAGAGCTTTAGAATAGCATTTAAATGCTAAATTTGGATAAAATAAACTAATGTCAAATTTTTAAAAAGTCAAATTCAAAGTCAAAATTGAATATTTTATTAGTGGAGGGTGACATGGCATGTGGGCCATATTGACTTACGACCCTCTTCAAGTTACATGGTATCCAAACTTTGGTTTAAATTTGAAGCCACAAATTAATTCAAAGGAATGGTGACGTGAGGAAAGATCACGTATGGTGAAGGGGATGTGATGAGTGGGATGTGTGGACCCCTCTACATTTAATTTAAATTATAAAGTCAAACCATGGCATATAAAATGCATGCGAATGAATTGGTAAAGGGTTGACGTCAACATGGAAAGAATGGAGGTTTACGTGAGACTCACGCTAGTCTCTTAATGGTAGCGAGTGGGTAAAGGGGGGTGGACCCCTCCCACTTGGATATTTGTTTCCTTGGTTTAATATTTGGGTAGAAAATCGCGGAACTTGTGATATCACCACATCTCCTCACCTACCTTATGAAGCTCACGCGTGAGGGGAGAAGGAGACGCCGATATGGATTGATGAGTTTGGTGATGTGTTGGCACATGTTGGGTGGAGAGGGTCAATTCCTCTTCACTTCAGCTCATTTCAAACTCAGTTCATGCACACTTAACTCCGACTTGATCCTTAATTCATAAATTCCCCCATGGGGCTTGGTTTTGGTATAAATACGAGGCCTTCTTCCTCATTCTAGATGGAAGCAAGGGACCTCTGCTCATATGAGTTGTAATTGTTTATCTTTTGATGGCATAAAGTTGAGTCTTTGGAGGACAAATCTGCTGGTGTAATACTCTTTCATGGTGAAAGCTGGTTTTTAACCGAGGTGATATCTATTTAGTTATGTTTGTGGCTCATGCAATTTTGAATATCTAGCTTAGAAGTTTGTATTATAATCCATAGAATAAGAATTTGGATCTCAATTTGCTTATTTATGTGTAATCATTTAAGATTCAAGAGTTATACTTTGTAATCGGTAATACTTGTATGTTTTTGATTTTATGTAATTTCCATACTAGATCTGATCTTTGCATGAAGGTTTCTTGTGTAGCTTTGCATATCATCGACGATGGCGTAAGAATGGAGCTCGGTTACATCTTCTCCTCTTCATCGCTTCACTTTGGATCTAACTTGTTTACCATGCAAACACCCTCCTCCTCAACCTTGTTCAAAGCTTGAAACTTGAGCTCTTCCTCTTCCTTTTGAACGAAAAAAGGACAAAAACACTCAATCTAAATCTCTTTTCTTTTAAATTGTTTTGTTTTTGTTTGCAAGTTAAAAATTGATCATTAAAGATTTATCATTTATCATTTTACTTGATTCATTTAAGATCTAAGAAAGGGATGGAATTTTACATCTTAAGGCTTAGATCTAGTTTCCATTTGCTTTATCATTTTGAGGTAAAATTTTGCAAAATCTTTTCCAAGTGTTGAAGGTGTAGATTATTAGTTTTTTTTCCATCTAACCCACTGATTTGCTATTGAAAGCTTGCTGGTTTTTAGCAGGTATACGAAAAAGGAGAAGAATATGTTGCCGAAATTTTGAATTTCAAGCCACCCGGAGCATCCATATTTGATTTTGCCTTCCCCCTTCTTCATTCCCTTGCTATCCCAACACTTTAGGGAATTTTTTGACCCTATTTTTCAGGTATCAAAGGGTACTAATTATTTCAAAGCATTGTAAAAGGTTTAATAAAAAGCAAGTGGGACAAAGGCCCCCACACCCCCCTTGCCCCAGTTGGGGGAAGCCTATATCGCCTCTTTTGCTTTCTTTTTCTGTTTTAGTTTTGCATGCATAATAATTGTTTAGAGTAGTTTAGTTTGTTTTTGCTTTCATAAAAAGAAAAGAAAAACTTTGTTTAGTTTAGTTTTACTTTCGCATTCTTTGCTTTATATAAATTGCAAAAGGTAAAAAGAACCAAAGCCTTTTGAATCTCACTGAAAAAGTGGATCAAGAGCACTCTCTATCGGAGAGGTTTAATTTTTTAGATTAGTTTTGTTTATTATTTGTTAAGTAATAAAAGGAATCCAAAATCTCTTGAATCTCACCGAAAGGTGGATCAAGAGTGCTTTCTGTCGGAGAGTTTACTGTTAGTTTTATTTTTTTCGAGTGATTTGTTTATTTAATCAATCCAACCGTTGTTTTTCCGAGTACCCGAAAGGTGAAAGAGACTCTTTGGTCATCATCTAAACAACTCATTGTTATGTCTCTAATAAAATAAACCAAGACTCCTTCCCCGTATGCTCTACACTATTGCAGCTTGTCTGATCAGTTGACTATATCAGAAAGGGATACAAGCTACTAGATTTAATAGGGAAATCCACACAAGTCATTTTCTCGAGAACTCGGGAGGTTGCAAAGGTTAAGCAAATATAGAGTCTGGGGGCTACTCCAAGCAGTTTATCCTCGCCCCATTGGACACTTGGTATTACCGCTTTAGCACTTAGTTTGAAAGGATTTGACTTGTTGGGCCAAACCCACAATTAACCCATGCCCTTAATTATTCATTTAATAATCTAAATTTTACCAACCGAGACACTGCAATACTTTCACTGAAACTACACTAGCAACCCACATTTGCAAGCACTCTTTTCATTTTGGCACTGGTCTATTTGTTCTTTTTGCATAAGTGAATCACGCAATGTGTCACGAATATTGTGTATCTAATTTGAGTTAAAGTGTTGCTAAGCTTAAATCTTGTTTGCAGTAATTGATAATCTGTAATTTCATCCATTTCATATTAACTCCTAGAATTAGTCTTTTCTTTCGTAGACTAAAAACCATAGATTTTTTTCTAATAGGGACCACCCCCCTTGGCTTCGTTAGGAGTTATCCTAAACGGAGGAGCTGGGATCAGGTGACAGCACCTGGCTCTTTGCTTGGCCCTATTACCAGCTCTTTTGTACCATATTTGGGTTATCTGGGGAGCCGCCAATTGACAGACTTGTTTAAAGTCTGATTCTAGTGTACCAGTTGATCCGTTTGCTTGTCTAGCCAATATGGGCTAGCCACTTTTTTATTTGAATAATTTTGACCATGGCCCCGCGGGGTTTGTAACAAAATGTGCTAGTAGGGTATTTTTGAGTGGTTCGGTCTCCTGAGACATAGAATCTCAAATAAGGTATTCCAGGGAGTTTTTTGCCCCTAACAATTATGCTTTGCCTTCAGTCGAGTATAATTGACGAGGTTTTCTCCCGCTTCCTCCAAAGCTGGAATGCCTGATGTTGAATTTTGGGCCTTGGGGGGTTATTAGAGCCCAACTGAGTGTTATAAACCTACTAGGAATTATTTAGATAGATCATGGTCATGTCCTAAGTCATCTGGACATATAAAAAAATTTCGAAAAAATCTTTTTCGAAAGGGGAAAAAATATTTTTTAAAATTTTTAAATTTTTAATTACTTTTCCTAAGCTTTTTGGGTTAATTTTTCCATTAATTAAATGGAAAAACCCCATTTGTAATAAATCAGTCATCTAGACTCCGAATTCAGTGATTGAAGGCTCTAACCTTAAGCCAAAAATCATTCTTGATCAGCCAGCCAGTCAGAACTAACTTTCAAATCAACAATCGGACACATAATGCCTTTTTTCTCAAAAAAGTCAGTTTTGAGGAAAAAAATGAATTTTAATTAAAAATGGTTATTTTGGAGAAAATTAAAACTCTCCAAATTAATCCAAATTCAGCGAAATAAAAGGCCAAATGACATCTCACCGGGCATTAATGAGCATTGGAATTAACGAAAAGTAGGTTCAGTCAGCATTTAATGACCTAAAGAGCTTCCTAACCTAGTAGTTGTGCCCCCCTTCAGTCAGGCTCACGTGTGGGTGATGTGGTGAGCTCTCATTCATCCAGTGTTTTGATCGAGGCTAAACTCAGGCTTACACTGATGACCACTAGGCAATGGATCCTCCAGACCTGACAAAATAGGTTTCCAGACCTAGCAGTTGGCTTTCCTATGCAACAGAAAGTCTCCTGCTACCATTCACACCCCTCCTCAGCTGGGTTGTGTCTTCCACACGTGTGGCTTCATCTGAGGGTTGATTTCAATGCTGAAGGTTGGAGTGGGGGCGCCTTGCCTGGGTGGAGGACTCCCCTCACTCCCGGTTCTCCAATTTAGGTTTGGCATCTCTGTTTGGTGGCCAGGCTGGTTAGGTTTTGAGATCTAGTTTTAGGGTTTTAGCACTCTCTCATTGTTCAAATAGAGGCTCCTTTATCTCTATTCGGATGGATTTTTGTGTAGAGAAATTCTGGTGAAACTTTTGTAATTGCTTGTTGCTTCTATGCAACCATTGAAATAAAATTAAGGCTTTGGAGGCTCATGTGGTGTGATTCTTTGGATGATTGCACTTGATGGATGAGGTGATGTTGTTTTAATGCTTTTCTTTCTTGTCTATTTGAGATTATGATGTTATGCTTTAGAAGGCTTCTGTAAGCACATAAGAACAGGTATTTGCGGTTTGCAAGTTAGCTGTTTATTGATTTGCTTTTAGAATTTAAAAAAGAGCATTGTTTTATTCAGTTATAGTCCATGCTCTTCTTTATTTTAATTTGTGAACAATACATGATCTAATCCTTTGTTTGGCAAGTCTATGAGTGTTATTTTGCAGATCCTTCCATCCAACCAAGCAGAAGTTCGAGCTCAGCGGCATATTCTTCTCTTGGAGTCAAGTACACTTTTCCGGTAATTGCATGCTTCACGAGTTCCAAATGTTTTAAAAAGATCCACAAGTTTGACAATTCTCTCCTTACTTTTATTCATCTTTCAAATTAAAAAATCTTTATTTTCTTGGGATCAGGGCACGTTTGGGCTAAAGTGAACATTCATTCACTTAGCCTTTGCCCCGATTGGCTACCTTATGCTTTATTTTCAGCCTTTTAGGCCTTTTATTTACAGTCATTCCTTTCTTTAGTTCGCTGTCCACTTTTTTCCATTTTCACCCTTTTCAACAGCCCTCTTTTGCCTCTTCGTTTCCACTTTTTGTAGCCCCTTTCCATCCTCTTCTTCAACCATCTTTCGAGCTGTACTTTCATCCTTTTTTACCCTCATTTGCAGCCCTCTTTCTTTGATTTGCAGCCCTATTTCTCACTTAGTTTCCATCCTTCTTTGACTTGCCTTTTGCCCTCTTTTCACCCTTCTTCCACCCCTCTTGCCTTGCCTTTTTCTTGGCTCTTTTCTTCCTTCGTTTCGGTGAGTTTGGGTAAGTGTTTTTAGCTAGTTTGCAAATTAAATTTCAAGTTATTTTTGATCAACTAATATCATAACAAGTGTGCATCTAGAGCTCTTAGATTGCAGACAGGTGAAGGAGAGCCCAAAGGCCACAAACAAGCAAGGAGTGCAAAAAGAACAAAAAGACTACTATCCCTCTTCTTTCATCCCCTTCTTTCCTCGTTCTTCCAAGAAGCAAGGAACACATCATCATTGTAAAAGATTAATAAAAATGGCTGAGTGGAAGCAAGTCTCCTTCCTTTTCTACTTCCCCTATTTTGGGGAAATGTGTCTTGTGTTCATTTTCATGATTTACTTAGTATAGTTTTCCTTAAGCAATTAGTTTAGTTTTTTTATTAGACTTAATTTCATTCTTACTAATTGCTAGATTCATCCTTGCTTTTTGGTATCTTGTTATATAATTGTCAAATCATAAAAGGAACCAAAATCTCATGAATCTCACCATAAGTTGGATCAAGAGTGATCTCTTTTGGAGAGTTTAATAAACCACTTTCATCTTGATTGTTGTGCTTGTTTAATCAATTAATTATTTAAGACTCTTGAACTTGCAAAAACACAAGTCAAGAGCACTCTCTATTGGAGAGCATCCTAGGTTTGCACAATCCCTGCATTAGCTTCATACAGATTAGCTAAGTCTCTTGAACCACTGTCATAAGACAGGGTCAAGAGCGCTCTCTGTCGGAGAGTCTAATTAATTGTTTTAATAAAATCTTCAACACACATACCCCTTTAATTAATTAACTCCCTTCCCTCCTTGCCGGAGTATGCTCTGACCGATCCTAGATCGGAATACCCAGAAACGGCACTGGATCTTTAAACCCTACAAGAGTAATTTAATAACCCTTAAACACCCGTAACCAACGCACCGGCGTTGTAGAGATCCTTCCAAAGTACTTCCTATTAGAGGCGCCAGAACCTTCTGCTGTCTTAGATTCCCGGCTAGCTGGTCACTTGACAATATCAACCTAGGATACTGGGCGGGCCCGACATGTCTTAAATGGAGGAAACTTAGAAGAGTCTTCCGGCTTTGACAAACCTTCGTTGACACCCTAATCAAGAGCATTTTTTTTAAATTCTTAAAATCTACCAAGAGCACTTGCAAAACCAAATATTCACTAGCTTAATTCCTAGACTTTATTTCACGCATTTATTTGACTCCATAAGGCACTGGTCCTTCGTTATAATTAAGTAATCTTCTATCTCGATTAACTGTCTATGGTCTATTTTTGCTGATTATATCTGAATGCTTAAGTTACAAGTCTGGAATATTTGCTTATCTTTCAGTCTCTTGCTAGCAACGTGGATTGCTTTGATTTACGTGTCACATTCATCACATAAATTGCATAAAAACACAATAACTCCTAAATAACACCCATCCGCATCTGAAAACATCTAAACTTAACTTAAACATTGAGCCATAGAAAACTCTTTGTTAGGGACTACCCCCCTTGGCTTCATTAGGAGTTAGCCTAAACGGAGGAGCTAGGAGTAGGTGACAGTACCTAGCTCTATGCTTGCCCTCAAGGTCACACCTCTTCCACTTTCTCAAGTGAGGAGATAGCTTTCATAAGATTTATGCTGCTGGTGTGCAATCGACGGACAACAGGCCCCAAGGCCACACCTTATTCGCTTGGGAAACAGTAGTCCAAAAGATTTCTGCTAACTGTGTGCATTCGACAGACAACATCTCTGGCGCCGTTGCCGGGGACAAATCATTTTTTTCCTGAACGAATTTTAACCTTAGTTTTTTCTTAGTTTTCTACCTTTTTATAGATTTTTAGTCCAATGAACTCTCTGAAATAGACTTGAATCCATCTGGCGACTTCACTGTCAAATAACTTACCAAGGTATTCAACTAGAATAAACTCTGAAGGCTTACTCAATTTCATCCCTGAGCCTCAACAGGTTTATAGGAGGAGATTGAATAAGTTAGTTTCTCGTAGGATCCTTGAGAATCTTGGATCTGAGTCTATTTTAGACATCCAGACTTTATTTCAAGAAAATAATAATCAAAATTGCTTTTTTGACATAATGGGTGAGTATTTTACTCAACTCGACTTCTCTCAGATAGCAGGTCAACCCCATCATCTTCCAAACAAAGCTATAGAGAAGCTCCCTATGTTCACTAGCACTGATGCCACCACTTTCGCTAAGCATCTCAGAAGTTTCTCCAGATGTGTTAATGCCTTCATCAGTGATCCTGCATATCATCATGATGATGTTTACATGAAACTCTTCACTCTTTCCTTGGATGGAAGAGTTGGTGATTGGTACAACAATTTACCAGACAACTCCTTTGCTACACTTCAAGCTTTCAAAACTGCCTTCACTAGCAAATTTGGTGAAAAGAAGGAACCTAGGCATCAGTTGGATTCTTTAACAAATATAAAGAAGAAGGAAAATGAGACCATGGATGAGTTCAACCAAAGATTCATGGAACTATCCAATGCCATTCCTACCAATTATAAACCACCTGCACCATCTATCTTGGTTTATTTCATTGAAGCACTTAGGGGGAAGATGCAGTATCATATCAAAGATAAGGAACCCACTAATCTTCTTCAAGCATAGGAATTAGCAGTCAAGATAGATAGAAACATGCAGTCTTCAGGTGAGTTTGACCTTCCTGATTATTCTAGGTCCTCAACCCCTTTAAAATCAACTGAGCAAAAAGAAGAGGATTCTTATAAAAAGCAGATGATGAAAATGAAGGAAAGACTTGAAAGAATGGAAGATAAACATCTAGCTCAGATGAAAGAGATGCAGAACAAGGTCATTAGTATGGAAAGAGCGCAGTCACATCCTGCCCCTAGAACTTTCCCTCCAAAAGTAAATTGGCAAAGAGAAGCACCCAACCATGATCAAAGGCCTCCTCATCAGCTAGAGGATGCTAACATGGTTGAAACTTATACGCCTTTTTGTAGAAATTGTGAAGACTTTCATGAGGAATCTACCTGCCATTATGCATGCTATGTTCAAGAACATGGTTTTCCTGAAGGTTGTGGTCCTAGAGCATCATCAAGCGATCCTGACTATATAAATAATGTTGGTGATATGCATAATATTTCCATAGAAAGTTGGAGAGAGACAAAACAACATAGTCAAAAAATTGATAATCTGACTAAGTGTTTCAGTGAAAAACCTTCAAAAGAACAAGTTAACAACATGCAAAAGTTCAAGGGTGTGACCTACTAGAGGAAAGCAAATGAAGGACCTTCCACACAGAATACTCCTATGGTAATAATTCCAAATGATGCTAATAAGTCAACTGATTTAGGCTTTGATTTGGGTAATTGGTTGGTTAATGCTAAAATTCCAGTGCCTGTTTTATAATTATGTAAAATACCTAGACAGAAAGAAAAACTTTTGAAAATATTAGATTCCCCAATTGATTCAAGTCCTTCAACACCTTTAGAGTCTCTCTCAAACCCTCCAAAACCTTCCACCCCTAAGAAGGTCACTTTCTCTGACACCGTGGAACAAACCTCAAACATTGCCTTTGTCGATCCTCCTATAGTTCTACATACCAGGGACCCCAAGAAAATAAGATCACCCCCCTTTCTATGTATCATTGATGATAGGTGATCTTCTTCTACATAATTGTATGTTAGATTCAGGATCTAGTTCCAGCATCATGACTAAAAAGGTCATACAACAGCTTAACTTAAAAACTACAAGACCGTACCAGAATGTATGTGTCATGGATTCTAGACTGGTTGAGGTTGAAGGAATGATTGAAAATCATTTGGTTAGGTTGGCTAAGTATCCAAACATCTAGATTACCATGGACATCCTTGTTATGGATGTATCGGATAAGTGGGGGATGTTGCTTTCTAGGAAGTGGGGTGCCACTTTAGGAGGCTCAATCCAAATGGATTGGACCTATGCCACTGTGCCAGCATCCGAGTTTTCACTTGTTAAATTGTATTCCGAGAAAGAGAAGAGGTACCATGTTGAAATTCCTCAAAATCCATTAAACCAATGTGTGTATAAATCTAATGAGCATGGAATCTATCAGATTAACTCCACCTTTTTGGTCCCTATTCAAGAAAAAATTAAGGATGAAAAAGTTGATGAGTTGTGGAAGATGAATTTTGATGGTGCATACTCTAGAGCTGGAAAAGGGGCTAGGGTTGTGATAACTACACCTAGGGGTAGGATTTTCAACTTTGCTTTCAGGTTAGAGTTTGAGGCTACCAACAACGTAGCAAAATATGAAGCACTTCTACTAGGTATTGAAATAGCCAAGGACATGGGTATAAAATTGCTAAGCATCAAGGGTGACTCGGATTTAGTTGTCCAACAAATCAGGGGCCAATTTTCATGTAAGTGTCAAAGACTAAAGAAGTATAGGAATGCAATTTGGGACACCATGGAATTCTTTGATGCCTTAAACATAGAAGCAATCCCTAGAGATCAGAATAGTGCAGCCGACAAGTTAGCATTTTCAGCATCAACACTTCAACCATCGGAAGAAATGTTAGGAGGTGAATGTCCACTCGAGATAAACTTTAGAACATTTGTGCCTGATAATGTTGAACATTGGCAAGTCTTTAAGGATGATGAACAAATCTTAAAGTTTATTAACAGTATAGATGAGTTCTCAAATTTCAAAGCAAATGAGCAGGAGCAGGGTAAAGAGTATCAGGGAGAAGGTGATCAATTTCATAATCCGGTATCTCAGGGCCTTGTTGGACTTGAGAAAATCTTTAATAGACAGGATAGAAGGAAGAACAACACTGACCAGATGAAACTGGGAGACTACATTGAAGTAAACCTTGGATCAGAAAACGAACCTAAAATGATAAAAATAGGAAAAAGAAAGGAATGACTTAATCAATCTTGTGAAAGAATATAGGGATGTGTTTGCTTTTACTTATGATGAATTAAAATCATATCGGGAGGATGTCTTCCAGCATACCATCCCTTTCAAGCTTGAATGTCAAAAGGCCAAACCTTTCCGTAAAAAACTTAGGCAAATAAATCCTAAGTTGACCCCTATCGTGAACGAGTTAGAGAAAATGTTAGCAGCAAGAATCATAGCTCCTACCAGACATTCAACGTGGTGTTCCAACTTAGTTGTGGTTAGAAAGAATAATGGGAGTTTGAGGATATGCATAGACTTCAGAAACCTAAACATTGCTCTTCATAAAGACATCTATCCTCTTCCCAACATGAAGACCCTCCTCCAATAGGTCACTGGATCTAGTATGATGTCCATGCTTGATGGATTTTTAGGATACAACCAGGTTGTTATCCAGGAAGAAGATAGACACAAAACCTCATTCACAACCCCTTGGGGTGCTTTTGAGTACTTGAGGATGCCTTTTGACCTTCTTAATGCTGGGGCTACTTTCCAAAGGGCCATGGACTATGCCTTCAAGGAGTTAATTGGTAAAAACATAGAAATTTATTAAGATGACTTAACTATCTTTTCAAAAGAAAGATCCATCCGTGTTAGTCACCTCAAGCAGGTTTTTGAACGATGTAGGAAATATGGTATTTCCTTATACCCGACTAAGTCTGTCCTTGGCATCGATGAAGGCAAGCTTCTTGGTCACATCATCTCCAAGGATGGGGTCAAGGTTGACCCTGAAAGAATCGAAGCCATTAAAAAGATCCCCTTGCCTAAAAATGTCAAAGCTCTTCAATCTTTCAATGGGCACATCAATTTCATTAGAAGAGTTATCCTGAACTTAGATGAGTACATGAAACCTTTACAAAAGCTGTTGAAAAAGGATGCTAAGTTTGAGTGGACTAATGAGGGTAGGGAAGCCTTCAAATGCATTAAAAGAGCCATCACCAAATCTCTTGTCTTAGACAGCCCGGACTACTCCAAGGATTTCATGATCTTCTCCTTTGCTTCTGAGGACACCATTGCCGGTGTTTTGCTCCAGAAGAACTTCGAAGGGTTTGAGCAGCCTATTGCTTTCATGAGTAGAGCCTTACAGAATTCAGAATTGAAGTATACTATTATGGAAAAGCAAGCCTATGAATTAGTCAAATCTCTAAAACATTTCAGAACATACATTGGCTATTCAAAGGTCATAGGGTATGTCCCCCATGCTGCAGTAAAAGACATCTTTTTCCAAGAAGATTGCTTAGGAATAAGGGGCACATGGGTATCTAAAATTCAGGAGTATGACTTAGAGATTAAACCAACTAAGTTAGTCAAAGGCCAAGGCTTGGCCAAGATGTTGACTCAGACAAATGAAAAAGCAATAGACATGATTTGTGAAAACACCAGAGCCGATCCAACCATGACTCCTGCATTATAGAATCTTGATAACCATTGGTATTCAGACATCATATATTTCCTTCTCCATCTCACCTACCCGGATCACCTCAAAGGTCACAAACTTTGAGCATTAAGATTGAAAACTGCTAGGTACTGCCTTACTCAGGAAGGTTTGGGATGGAATCATACTTAGATTCATAAATGAGCAAGATTCCAGGAAGATCTTAACTGAGTTTCACTCAGCATTTGTGGAGGCCACTTTGCAGCAAATACAACTGCCCACAAAATCCTTCGAGCTGGTTACTATTGGCCAACCATCTTTGCAGATGTGCATAAACATGTTAAGTGTTTCCAAGAGTGTCAACTCTTCACAGGGAAGCAGAAGTTGGTTGCCCTTCCCCTCACACCTGTGTTGTCACCAACCTTGTAGTTTCCTATGTATGATGGATCCAGGATGGATGGTAGAGGGGCAATCAACTAAGGAGGTGGAACCAAGACTTCCTAGACTCCCAAATGGATGGTTGTCACACCAATCAAGGTAGTCTTCGCTTTATGTTATCCAAGTCCAGGACAACAAAGGGGGAGACCCAGATCTACTCCCGACAGGAGAGATCAGATCAAGTATGGCTTGAGGTACGTAAGGTGTAAGGTAATTCGAAACTATAGATCTATGGAAGATGATACTAAGTGGACTAGGGCTTTGGATGAGGGTTTCAGTCGTGTGAGGGTTGATCCAAAGTGACCTATAGGAGGACTAGATCTAGGGTTGAGGTACTAGCAACTGATGAAGATAAACGCTGCCTTGGGAAACATAACCGAGACAGGGTGAGTAAGGACAGAGTTGGGACTATCTAGTACCAGAAGGATAGACTCAATGAGAGATATGACAATGCCAGATTACCTGAGTCATCAAGGAGCAGTCAACTTTCAGGGTAAAAAGGTCAAAAGAGGGATAGCACTATGCTTGGATATCAGTGAATGTTGAGCCTTCGGTAATGGAGTCAGTATTTGCACAGTGTGAAAGTGAACCCACCTGGGATATGCCCCGATCTATGGACCCAGAAAAGTGTTTGGCCCAAAAGATTCAGTTTACAAGGAAATCAGCAGAAGGAGAGCTAGTGCTAGAGTTTGGAAAGGCAGATCTGCAGATCTAGGACAACCACGAGACTATCAGCTCAGCGTTGGAGGGGAGATGAGATCAGAATGGCCTGATCTACAAACCTAAGTCAGAAAATTTCAGGAAAAATCAGATCTGGAAAAGTCAAAATCTAATGAGGGATGCTAGGAGGCTGAAAGTCAGTTTTTTAGATCTAGGGCTACCTAGATGGAACTAGATCGGCATTGGGGATGTTCTGAGTGAGGAAGACCTGATCTACAAACCCAAGTGATTAATTTCCAAAAAAGGTCAAATCTTGAAAAATCAAAATTTCAGTAGGGGCGCTAGGGTTTCATCAGTTAGAAAGTCAAATCTAGGGAAAACCAGTCACAATTTGGAAAGCGTTGAAGAGGATTTGGTGAGAGGGATGTCCGATCTACAAAACCCAAAAATTATTTATTCAAAGATCAAGCGGTTTCCCGATTAAGTATTTTTTTGGATTTTTATTATTTAGGATTTTTTCAGAAAATTTGAAGAAAAAACAAGTACAATGGATTGAGACCTGAAAGAGAATAGACTTACCTGTAGATATTACCTGGAAATGCTTGTAGATGCCTTGATGATGATGATCCCTGCCATCCCGATCAATTTTGGAAGATCTGGGTGAGTTTTAGGACCAACGTTATGCTCTAAGTGACCAATGCCCCCCCCCTATCCTACACAAGCAAACTTCAACAATATCATATTTGTTGTACCACAAAAGAAAAATCTAGATCTGTAGACAAGTAACAAGATGTAAACATAGTTCACAATGAAGCTAATGAAAACCCCCTGATACAAGACGAAGACAATCTGAGTGAGTTGAGGTCCCCCTACAAAAACGCTCCAGCTGAAAACGCCCTCCTGTAGACAAGACAATGATCCCGAAAAAAGATATAGATCTCACAAAATATTCCGAATGCTAGGAAGCAAGAGATTTTCCAATCACCACCGAAGAACATCAGATGCAAAGCAGATCCAAAAAATATCCACAAAAAAAATCTTTCTATTATTCAGATTCAAGAGCCAAACACCCCTTACAAATGAGAAGCTCTCTCCTTTAAAAAAAAAATCTTTCTATTATCCTAGTCCAAGACAACAATGGGGGAGACCCGGATCTGCTCCCGACAGGAGAGATCAGACCTAGACACCGGAACAGATCAAATGGGACTTTAATGTATGTAAGGTGCAAGGTAAATGGATACCCTAGCTCTAGGGTTTAGGTACTAGCAACTGGTGAAGATGACCATTGTCTTGGGAAACGTAACCATGACAGGGTAAGCAAGGACAGAGTTGGGACTATCTATTACCAAGGAGACAGACCCAGTGAAAGATAGGTGACTTGAGTTATCAATGAGTGTTGGCAAAGGGAATGGGAGTGAGGTCAAGTTAGGGCTGGCACTAGCTAGGAGATCAGCACCTTGTGTGCATTGGGCAATGGAGTCAGCATCAACCCAACATTTCAGTGAACCCAACTGGGATATACCTTGATCTATGAACCCAGAAAGGAGTTAGCCCAGAAAAATTCGGTTACAGGAAAACCAGCTCAATGGAAGGCTAGCGCTAGGGCTTGGAGAAGCAGATCTGCAGTTCTAGGGTCACCTAGAGGCTAACAACTCAGCATTGAAGGAGAAATGAGGTCAGGGTGACCTGATCTACAAGCCTAAATCAGAAAATCAGTAGAAAAATCAGGTCCAAAAAAAGTCAAAATTTGATGAGGGGGCTAGGGGTGTTGAAAACCAATTTTTCAGATCTATGGCAAACTGGAAAGAACTAGCTCAGTGTTGAGGGTGTTCTGGAGAGCTTAAGCCCTGATCTATCAGCCTATCTTGTCAAATTTTAGAAAAAGTCAAATCCGGAAAACTCCAGTTTTTAGTGAGGGCGCTAGGGTTGTTTCAATCAAAAACTCAGATCCAGGTCAAACTGTCAAGAATTTGGACAGCGTTGGGGTTGATTTGGACTGTGTGGAACCCGATCTATCCATCTGTGAAGTCAAAATTCAGAAAAAGTCAAAACCCTAGCAGGTCAAATTTTCAGTGGAGGGGTATGCAGTTTTCTGGCAAAAAATCAGATCTAGGTCAAACCAGCAGGAGTTTGACTAGCGTTACAGCAGATTTAGTGAAGGGGAGGCCCGATCTATGAAACCCAGAAATGGTTTGGCCAAATATCGGACTATTCCCAGATTTAGTGCTTTTAGGGTTTTTAGTATTTAGGAGTTTTCAGAAAAATTTGAAGTAAAGCAAGGTATAATGGAATAAGATCTGAAGAGAAGAGACTTACCTATTAGATATTACCTGAAAATGTTTGTAGAAGTCTTTAACAGTGATAATCTTTTCTATCCTGATCAATTCTAGAAGATCCCAATGATTTCTATGAATGATATAAGCCACAAACCACCAATGCGCCTCCTATCCTGCATGAGCAAACGTCAACAATATCATATTTGCCAATACAAGATAAAGAAACCAAATGCTACAAGACAGTAAAACAAAGTAATCATAGATCACAATGAAACTAATGAAAACCCCCTAATCCAAGACGAAGAAAACCAAGCGGGTTGAGGTCCCTTTGCAAAAACGCTCCTGCCAAAACGCCCTCCTGTAGGCAAAACAATGATAGCAAAAAAATATAGATCTCACAAGAATTTCCACAATGCTAGGAAGCTAAAGATTTTCCAATCACAATTTGAGAACATCAGATGCAAAGCAGATCCATAAAATTTCCACAAAAAGTCTTTCAATTATTCAGATCCAAGAGCCAAAGACCCCTTACAAATGAGAAGCTCTCTCTTTTAAATAGAAATGAGAGAACCTCAATCATAACCGAATCCTAACCACTTTCAAAACAAGTGCCTAAGATTAAAAGATGAAATGTTCTAATCAATGGTTGAGATGAGCTCAACATACAACACATGGATCAATATAACCATAATTTATCAAAGTGGACTAACCCACCCATAAAAAGGTAACCCACTCAACAAGAAATAAATGAAAGCACATGGTGGGTCCAAGGAGTGTTTGACTAACTCCCTCTGGGTGTCCCTATGGCACAATAAAATAATATAATAATTAAATTCTTTGATTTTATGCCTTCTTGAGGAAATTGTGAGCCTCCCAAAAGCTCCAGAAAATAATATAAAAATGCCCAAAAATAGGTGTGGGCCCACTCAAGTGTTGTAACTGCTGGAGAAGGGGTGGAGGACATCACTCTCATCATTGTGACTCATCCCATGTCATTTCCTTGCCTCAGTAGCCCAAATCGATTTCTTCAATAGCCATTTAATCTTTTTTTAATCTGCGTCGGGAAACGTGATCCTACCAAAAAAGCCTCCTAGGGTGCCTGCGTTGTCGAACTAAGCCCACCGGGCTCTCTGGGATGGGCGTACAATGGTACAAACAAGTGGCTACACCCCCCTATGCCCATACAACGCCCTAGGAGATCCAACTAAAACATCTCCCTGCTCAAACATATCAACCTCTGAAGAAAAACTGCATCATAGAGGCAGAATGAATTTGATCATATCTACAAGTGCCCGGAACTGGAATTAAACTGTCTCATTAGACTCAGAGAGTCCAAATCCATCTAAGGTGTATACTCATACCCCTCATAGGTCTCTATCTGATTATCAATCATATCCAATAAACAATATAACCATCTGTAATTGATCAGACACCAATAATAACTCAGACTGTCATCCATCTGCTGCAAGTGTAATAGGCTAAGACATACTCTACAACTCATTTAAGTAACAATCACAACAAGTAGTATTCATTTCACTGGCGGTACATCAACCAATACTTATATAAGGCTTTATTTATTATTACTCAGACTTAGACTTTCAAGACTATACTCACTTCATAGTTGTAGCCAATTTGCTAGTGAAAGGTGAAGGGTGAAAATGACAAGGCTAAGGCAAAGGATGACTTCCAACTCAACATCATGACACTTTGCATATGGAAAGGGAATACTCACTATAACCAATGTTGGACAAACAACAACACAAGGAATGGCAATGCCTCACAAATGGGTGAGTTGTTTAGAGAGTGCTTATTCAACTTAGGCATCATGACTACATTAAGATTGATCCAAGTTCATTAGGACCATCATTTTATTCCACGGTATTTTTGGCCTATATGACCCTTTGGGACTTCACCAGTGCTTAAAAGCACAGCTAATCGTAGCTTTCATCTGGGACATATTTTTAATCATTGCTTTTTGGACCTTTTCTTATACTCTTCAAGGAGTATTGTTGCTTTTTCCCTCTTTACATATTCTAAGAAGCACAGTTTTATAATTTTCATTTTCCAGGGGCGCCTATTCAATACTTTCAATACAGGTAGTACATGAGCTTTCAGTTTTAGCCAACAACATCTCAAGTGACTAGGGGGAGTTCTGCACAGTGCCAAACATCGGGAGAACCGACCAGAATGATTTAGGCATACAATCCAACTTACCAAAGGCAAGTTTTGTCACCAACTCAGAGCCTAGACACAATATAAATAGGGAGGCTTGTCCAACAAAAGTTCTAGCGAGGAAAAGGGTCCTCCATGCCATAAGTCAAGAAGTCAGTCGGGTTAAAAACTAAACTGAAGGTAATGGATGGGTGGAGACAATGAATGATGGAGCCAACACTAGCAAGCCAAAACAATGGTGGGAATGACTACCTCTATTCTCCCTGAGGAGGGTAAAACCAATGAGTATAGATCAAGAACTTCCAAGTCTAAGAAAGGACATCAATACATAGTACAAGATACAACCAAGTCCATATAATTATGACCGCTAGATCATGATACCACAAGTTAATACATGTCACAAAAATCAGTATAAGAGCAATAATAACCATAACACAATATAAAATGCTGAGTCATAATCATGCAATATAATCCATCTGAGACACCATCTGTCCAATGAGAAAGAACTGATATAAAACTAGGCCTCAATGACTGCTCTGTAATGACTAAATGGCTACATCGGTCCTCAAATCTGAGTGTCCTGAGACTCAGTCCTAACATGGGAGAGTACAATAGTCCACTAATACAACAATGATCTGTCAAAACTGCTCATCTCAGCATCTCATTTGTAAGAGATCTGGCTGAAAAATGTACTATGTCTGAAAAATAGAATATGGTAGCCTGGCTACTATATATGTGATAACATCTGGCTCCAGCTGGGACAAGTGCTCTGCTGAAAAGAGCGCTTGAGAACCTTAGAATCTCTGGTCCTTGTACTCTGCTTCTCGAATCCTCAATCAATCCATCCAGCTCTGCAATCGCTACCAAAAATGTACCTGACTACCTACAACATGTTCAGAGCTATACCAAACTCACAGACCGGTCGTCAGAACAATATGTGGATAATATATAAAATACTGAAAATAAAGATGCATGAAACTGAAAAGCAGAAAATAAATCTAATCTATAACCATAACTTTCAATAAAAGTTTGATTTTTTATTTTGCAGGAAAACAGAATTACACTAAGAGCTTCAAAGACGAGCTTCGGGCAAAGATGCAAGGTTCTACACTACTGTCGAGAAAGGCTTATTCATGTCCTACCTACCATACTCTAACCAATTTAGACAAGTGTTAGGTAAAATCATAAATCCAATGCAACCACTTGCTGAACAAATATATTGAGATTTCTTTACAGTTAATGATACAACAAGTCAAATATAGGTTGTAAGTAATGTGAATGAAAATTGAAGCTATTGTAACTTGTTGTTTGAAAATCAAAGAAAGATATGGATAAAGAGAAATGAAATCATGCCAGGGATGAGATTGATTGTTGTAGACTTCTTCTATCCATAGATCGATAGAATCATAAAATTTATGCAAGTTTAAATTTGATGAAAGAAAAGAATACGATACATAATTCATCCCTCCTAGGCCATCATTTTTTCCCTCATCTTTTTGGTCAACATACTCAATCATTCTCTCATTATGATCAATGATGAAACAAAATAGGGACAAATTAGAAATCTTTAAACCATAAATTGAGATTAACCCCATTTGTTGTTTATAAAATGAGAAAATATGGAATTGGTCTTTATAGAGCTTTTCATTCACCCAATCAAAGAAATTAGCAAAGTTGAAAACATTATGTACCAAGGATGAAAGGAGATAAAATGCTTTACCATTGACCAGTTGGCACTTTCTAGAATCTGTACTGCATGATACCATAGAGAAGGACATCAAGAGCTGGGATGGGAGGGTGGATTGACAAATTAAAACTTGATTTGTATCACCTAAAGGTGCTAACACCAATCTCGCATGTGATATGGGACATTTTCTAGAGAAATTGGCAAGATTGAAACTAACCTCCCAAGAACTAGACTCACTATGATTAATCTCCTCTACCAAATCACCTTGATCAAAAGTATGACGGGGAATAGTAGAAGCATTACAAGAATCATTCCTTGGAGGCTCTTGATGATTATTTGGACAGATTCCAGCTCGACAGACGTGACAAAGAAGGTTCTAGGTCAAGCTCGCTCACTAGCATATCATCATCATGTGGTTGATCTTCTTGAGATTGTTTATTACATTCAACTGAGGATAAATGATCATCATCATTCATTTGATAAGGAAAAACATCACTATGTTCATTTCTATCCTCACAAACTTGGTCTTCAACTACAATATGACCACATGATTGCTCTTCAATAGAAGCTTTATTAATTTCAACCTTTTCTTCTTCTGCAGCGATATGATCAAGGTCTGAATCCAGATTCGGATAGGTTGGTTACTGACTCAAATTATCATCAATTAGGCAATGACTATGGCGTTTCTCTTTTAAAGGCTTTTTAATGACCTCACCAATGGAAGGCTCAACTATAGATGTTTCTTGATGGTGCATGTTAGGTTCCCTTCCACGGATCATATCCAAGATTTTCTCTGTGATTGCTTCAAATAATAATAATAGAGTATCTCGTATGATTTGATTGATATCCTTCTTAGTTTCACCATGAGGTTTTGAAACATTATTCTTGAAGTACTCTGTAACATTCTTATGGATTGCAGGCACGCTCATAATTTGGAACATATCAGGAGAGGAATGGTCCAATTGAGAAAGCACATTGTCGATATATTGATTATCAACTGCACAATCATTGCTAGACTGACACTCTAAAATTTTATCAGTGTTCCTACTCCAACTATCAATTAACAAATTTGTGAACATGTTATACCCAATGATGGATCCTGGTGCTAAGTGATCAAACCATAGTTGAACATCCCCTTGCAAGGATTCTCCTTGTTAGCACCTCTAGATTCCATGTAATCCCATAAAATATCCAGATGACTTTCAATAGATATATCTTTATTTCCATTGAACTGGGGCATCCTCCTAGTGTAATCATTTGGAATAGGATGAGGTGCTCCCGATATTTCAAAAAAGTCAAAAGGAGACCGTTTGTCTTGCTTTTTAACAACTCTGGTTACATGGCTATAAGACTTTGACTGGGACTGACTTCTAGGTTCATGTCGACTTACAAGTCCACTCGAGATGGTCGGAAAATCTTTATTGCATGGGTGAGGAAGTTGGTGGATATCATAAAGATTGCGATAACTAGATTCATATCCATAATCATGCTCAAGATCATCCTCACACCCATAGTCTGACCTCCATCTATTCCTTTCATTTATTTGTCTTGTATTTTCAATCATGTTTTTGGTTACTTCTTTCATGTGCCTCAGAAATACATCTGAATTCATTATGATTTATGGTATGCTCGAAGAACTTAAGATTAATATGTTGGGTACGGTCCTTAGTGGAGTCGCGGGGTGGAGTCGCCAGGTGAACCACACAAGTAATTCACCAATAAAAGATATGCCATAGGGAAAGGTGAGGTATGTTGAACCAAGGTAGGCCTCTACCTCCCTGGCAACGGCGCCAAAATGTGGCAAAGAGAACGGGAGCAGAGCCTAAGGATAAATGTTGGACCAGGGTAGGCCTCTACCTTCCCTAGCAACGGCGCCAAAATGTTATCACCTGCCTTGTAGTTGCCTATGTGAGGTGGATCCAGGATGGATGGTAGAGGGGCAAGCAACTAAGGGGTGGAACCACGACTGCCTAGACTCCCAAATGGATGGTTGTCACATCAATCTAGGCAGCCTTTACTTTATGTTATCCTAGTCCAAGACAACAATGGGGGAGACCCAAATCTGGTCTCGACAGGAGAGATCAGACCTAGACACCAGAACAGATCAAATGGGGCCTTAAGGTATGTAAGGTGCAAGGTAAATGGATACCCTAGCTCTAGGGTTTAGGTACTAGCAACTGGTGAAAATGACCACTATCTTGGGAAACGTAACCATGACAAGGTAAGCAAGGACAGAGTTGGGACTATCTAGTACCAAGGAGAAAGACTCACTGAAAGATAGGTGACTTGTGTTAGACATTGAGAGGGGGGGTGAATCAGTGTAAAGCCAATTTTAAAACTTTTCTTCACTTGTCACAATTAACTACCAATTCATCATTCCACTATTCTACCAATTTCATAATCATTTCATAAACATCTTTCACTTCATCATTCGCATATCATAAGCATTTGAATCTTCAAGAACCACAAAAGAACACAACACCATATAATTTTGTAATCTTTTTGTATTAGTTTTGGACCGGCTACAACCGTGAGGTAAAATCATTACCTACTGATATGAAGAGCACCTACTCTGCATCCAGGACCCTGCCTGGTTTTCTTAGACCCTGCTAAGAAGGGTTTGAGGTATCCTAACCTCAAAAGAAAGACAAGCTTGCTTTTACAATTAAAGCTCACTGTCACATTAACATCATCTGTCTCTTCAATCTGTTCTGCTGCTGCTCAACCTTTTCTCTGATCATCATTCTTCATGTGTAAACATGGGCAACTACTGTCATCAACATTGCTCATCTAGTCATCAATCACCAAGGTCTGCTCATCTCTGCTGTTCCTGGTCAACTACTCATCAACACTACTCATCATCTCTACTGCTGGTCATAGGTCTGCTCGTCAATCTACTCATCAATACCGCTGCTCATGAACCTCTGGTCAATCTCTGCTGCTCATCTTCTTCATTCTTATTGCTGCAACTCTGTATGGTCTGCTCACTGCTTATCAAGTCATCAATCTTCAATATCTTTATAGCTGTAGGTGTACCACTGTCATATCTTCTTTTAAATCACTCTACTTCATCATGTCATGCTCTTGTAGATGTCACACGTAAACAAGTCATCAAGGAATTTCAGCAAGCATCGCTACTGCTCATGTCTTTAAATGTCATCAATTTCTGCATATATCATCTTCTAGGGCAGTAATGCATCAACATCATGGAGTGTTCATCATAGGGTATTGGAGTGCATCATCATAGCATGCATCATCATCATGGAGTGTTTAGCATCCAACATGCATCATATAGAGTTTGCAGTGATCTTACCTTTCATTGGCTGTGCACTTTGGACTCCCTACCTGGGATATGTATGACTGCTGTAGAAGACTTCATACCATTCTTCATATCATCACTTCATCATGTATTAGAACTGTCTTGTCTTCGGCTATTAGTATTAAACCAGTCATACTTCACAACCTCATGAACTAGGGCTATGTATATGCTTCAAAGGACTGTCATCATCATCATTGGACTGTGTATATTTTTTACACAATGTCAAGCTATCAACTTCAGACTTGTGTCAACTGTAGACTATCAATACTGACTGTGTAAAAGAACCCAATCTCAGATCAAAACCAGACTTGTATGTGTTGTTGAACATACCTCTACCGTGTATGGTTTTATGCTTTCAACCTCGAGCTGTGGCAGATGTTGGTCATCATAGTATGTATTGTCATTGTGTATAAGCATGCATCATTATGCATCACATCAAGGAGTATGCATCATAGTGCATCATCATTACAGTTTGCATAGAGTATACACAATCATACCTTTTCTAGTTCACAGGCCTCACAAGGACTGATATATCACTGAAGGTACTCAAACCTAATGACACCATTTTGTTTCAAGAAAGCTAGGCTAAATATAATCAGTACATACCTCAATCGGTCCAATTAACAGTCACAAACATGTCATCAGTCTGTCCGCATCATCTGTCCACTGTCATCAATGTCTGCCAATGACCACAATCATGTCATTAGTTTGTCCACATCATCTGTCCACTGTCATTAATGTCTGCCAATGACCACAATCATGTCATTAACCAGTCACTCTTTTGTCATATCAACTTGTCCACTGCTTACAATGTTAGCCTGCTCAGGATATTTCATTTGAAGCATTGAATCACCTTCAAGATGTCATCAAGCTAATACACCTAAGTGCTTAAGCACTACTTCTATTGATCTTCTACTCAAATCAATCTGCTGCTCAAGTACATTCTTCAAAGGTCTATACATGTCAATCTAATCATATCTGGGAAATCACTTTCTGTACATCAGCCTGTCACTCTGCTCATCCACATATACTCTTATGCCTAGATATAGACATGTCAATTCTGCTGCTGCTGTTAATATTATGTCCTGGATCATGTTAACTGTTTATGTCATCTAAGATCACTCATCTCCTGATGTCAAGTATCTCTCATGACAAGTGTTTGCTCATGCCCATTTTCATCAAATCTTCCAGTTTGCTGCTCATCCCTTCAAAATCTGCTCATCTTTTCTTGTGACTGTCTCAGAGCTGCTTCATTACAATAGAATCTCTTCAAGGTCGAAAATCAGAGATAGAAAAGATATTGTACTAACAGACTGCTGCTCCCAAAAATCAGTGCTAAACTCCACACCACCGAAGTTTTCTACTTGCTGTTGTTGCCTCAGAGTACACTCAAAAATATCAGAGAAAATCATGAATTTCAGAGCTGCGGTTTCCACCCAAAAAAAAATTCGGCCACTGTGTATTTCTACGTTTTTCAACAGTCCGAATTTCCTCAGAGCTCCTGTTTTCACCCACGAAATCTTACTCAAACAAATGGTACACGTGTAGGGTATTTATAGTGATTTTTTCATGAATTTTACTGAGCCGACTTTCTAAAAATAATTTTTGTTTTTGTTTTTATTTTGTCACATTTAAGTGAGCCGACATTTCATTAAGAATTTAAATTTAAATTAATATCTTTTTCCTTTAGCTAGCCGACTTATCACAATAATTTTTTTCATTCTTTTGAAAAGGTTCTTGAGTGAGCTGCCACATCATCTTGTCCACATATGATATAACATATTCCATTTATTAATAATATTTTTATTTCACCACTTCTTTGCCACATCATTATGGCACATAGGGGTGTGTCCACAAGTCATCGAGGAACCCATCATCATGTCATGTATGACCAAGCACCCCATCACCCAACCACTAAGTGTGTGGGTACCACATGCAAGGGTGTGCTAAGATCATAAGTGCCATCATACCACCATGTAAGTGGGTGCCAAACTTTCTCATGCACTTAGGACCATCTTCAAGAATTCCAAGACCTCATTACCACATCATCATGCCATCTAACCACATCAAGAGCAAGTAATGGGTTTCATGATCTTTGTAAGGGCATCAAGGTCATCATCAAGGGTTCCAAGTCTTCATTAAGTCATCAAGGACCTTTAATCCAACAAATGTGGGTCCAAAGGCTTCTTCATCAAGCAAGAGGCATCATGGGCTTCTTCAACCACCTTAGCCACGTGAGGGGACCTCTATGGGTCAAGATCCATCATGCTACCTACTGTGGGGTTTCCAGGCCTTCCCCTAGTGTACCATGACATCATCATAGCATGAATGACCACAGAATGGGTCATTAATGCTTCTCCAACCCATCTAGGGTTTCTCCAACATCCATTAAGGCTTTAAGACCATTTCCAGGGTCTTCAACACCATAAACAGAGTCTTCAACATCTTCAACAAGGTGATGGCATCAAGATCCAAGCTTGTGGGTACAGGGACCTTGTCAACTGGGTACAAGGTGTTTCAAGGCACAAACCCACTCTGTAAGGGATCAAGGCACTGCAACTAGGACTTGGTGGCATCAATGACATCCCGTGGGGCCACTGCAAGTCCATGTTGGCATCAATGACAATTTCATCAACAACTTGAGTTATCAATGAGTGTTGGCAAAGGGAATGGGAGTGAGGTCAAGTTAGGGCTAGCGCTAGCTAGGAGATCAGTGCCTTGTGTGCATTGGGCAATGGATTCAGCATCAACCCAATGTTTCAGTGAACCCACCTGGGATATACCTTGATCTATGAACCCAGAAAGGAGTTAGCCCGAAAAAGTTAGGTTACAGGAAAACCAGCTCAATAAAAGGCTAGCGCTAGGGCTTGGAGAAGCAGATCTGCAGTTCTAGGGTCACCTGGAGGCTAACAACTCAACGTTGAAGGAGAAATGAGGTCAGGCTGACCTGATCTACAAGCCCAAATCAGAAAATCAGCAGAAAAATCAGATCCAGAAAACATCAAAATTTGATGGGGGGCTAGGGGGGTGAAAACCAATTTTTCAGATCTAGGGAAAACCGAAAAGAAATAGCTCGGCATTGGGGGTGTTCTAGAGTGCTTAAGCCCTGATCTATCAGCCTATCTTGTCAAATTTCAGAAAAAGTCAAATCCAAAAAACTCCAGTTTTCAGTGAGGGCGCTAGGGCTGTTTCAGTCAAAAACTCAGATCTAGGTCAAAATGTCAAGAATTTGGATAGAGTTGGGGTTGATTTGGACTATGTGGGACCTGATCTATTCATCTGTGAAGTCGGAATTCGCTAAAAGTCAAAACCCTAGCAGGTCAAATTTTTCAGTGAGGGCGGGTATGCAGTTTTCTGGCAAAAAATCAGATCTAAGTCAAACCAGCAAGAGTTTGATCGACGTTACAACAGATTTAGTGAAGGGGAGGCCCGATCTATGAAACCTAGAAATGGTTTGGCCAAAGATTGGACTATTCCCAGATTTAGTGCTTTTTAGGGTTTTTAGTATTTAGGAGTTTTCAGAAAAATTTGAAGTAAAGAAAGGTACAATGGAATAAGATTTGAAGAGAAGAGACTTACCTGTTAGATATTACTTGAAAATGCTTGTAGAAGTCTTTAACAGTGATGATCTTTTCTATCCCGATCAATTCTGGAAGATCCCAATGATTTCTACAAATGATGTAAGCCACAAACTACCAATGCGCCCCCTATCCTGCATGACCAAACGTCAACAATATCAGATTTGCCAATACAAGATAAAGAAACCAAATACTATAAGACAGTAAAACGAAGTAATCATAGATCACAATGAAACTAATGAAAACCCCCTGATCTAAGACGAAGAAAACCAAGCGAGTTGAGGTCCCCCTGCAAAAACGCTCTCCTGTAGGAAAAACAATGATAGCAAAAAAATATAGATCTCACAAGAATTTCCACAATGCTAGGAAGCTGAAGATTTTCCAGTCACCATTTGAGTACATCAGATGCAAAGCAGATCCAGAAAATTTCCACAAAAAAGTCTTTCTATTATTCAGATCCAAGAGCCAAAGACCCCTTACAAATGAGAAGATCTCTCCTTTAAATAGAAATGAGAAAACCTCAATCATAACCGAATCCTAACCACTTTCAAAACGAGTGGCTAAGATTAAAAGATGAAATGTTCTAATCAATGGTTGAGATGAGCTCAACATACAACACATGGATCAATATAACCATAATTTATCAAAGTGGACTAACCCACCCATAAGAAGGTAACCCACTCAACAAGAAATAAATGAAAGCACATGGTGGGTCCAAAGAGTGTTTGACTAACTCCCTCTGGGTGTCCCTATGGCACAATAAAATAATATAATAATTTAATTCTTTGATTTTATGCCTTCTTGAGGAAATCGTGAGCCTCCCAAAAGCTCCAAAAAATAATATAAAAATGGCCAAAAATAGGTGTGGGCCCAATCAAGTGCTGTAACTGCTGGAGAAGGGGTGGAGGACGTCACTCTCATCATTGTGACTCATCCCATGTCATTTCCTTGCCTCAGTAACCCAAATCGATTTCTTCAATAGCCATTTAATCATTTTTTAATCTACCTCGAGAAACGTCATCCTACCAAAACATCCTCCTAGGGTGCTTGCGTTGTCAAACTGAGCCCACCAGGCTCTCTAGGATGGGGGTACAATGGTATAAACAAGTGGCTGCACCCCCCCTATGCCCATACAACGCCCTAGGAGATCTAATTAAAACATCTCCCTGCTCAAACATATCAACCTATGAAGAAAAATTGCATCATAGAGGCATAATGAAATTGATCATATCTACAAGTGCCCGAAACTAGAATTAAATTGTCTCATTAGACTCAGAGAGTCCAAATCCATCTAAGGTGTATACTCATACCCCTCATAGGTCTCTATCTAATCATCAATCATATCCAATAAACAATATAACCATCTGTAACTGATCAAACACCACCATCCATCTGCTGCAAGTGTAATAGGCTAAGACATGCTCTACAACTCATTTAAGTAACAATCACAACAAGTAACATTCATTTCACTGGCGGTACATCAACCAATGCATATATAAGGCTTTATTTATTATTACTCAGTCTTAGACTTTCAAGACTATACTCACTTCATAGTTGTAGCCAATTTGCTAGTGAAGGGTGAAGGGTGAAAATGACAAGGCTAAGGCAAAGTATGACTTCCTACTCAACATCATGACACTTTGGATATGGAAAGGGAATACTCACTATAACCAATGTTGGACAAACAACAACACAATGAATGGTAGTGCCTCACAAATGGGTGAGTTGTTTAGAGAGTGCTTATTCAACTTAGGCATCATGACTACATTAAGATTGATCCAAGTTCATTAGGACCATCATTTTATTCCATGGCCTTTTTGGCCTATATGACCTTTAGGACTTCACCAGTGCTTAAAAGCACAGCGAATCGCAGCTTTCATCTGGGACATATTTTTTATAAGGTCAGCATATTTTTAATCATTGCTTTTTGGACCTTTTCTTATACTCTTCAAGGAGTGCTATTGCTTTTGCCCTCTTTACATATGTTAAGAAACACAGTTTTATAATTTTCATTTTCCATGAGCACCTCTTCAATACTTTCAATACACGTAGTACATGAGCTTTCAGTTTTAGCCAACAACATCTCAAGTGACTAGGGGGAGTTCTGCACAGTGCCAAACATCGGGACAACCGACCAGAATGATTTAGGCATACAATCCAACTTACCAAAAGCAATTTTTGTCACCAACTCAGAGCCGAGACACAATATAAATAGGGAGGCTTGTCCAACAAAAGTTCTAGCAGGGAAAAGGGTCCTCCATGCCATAAGTCAAGAAGTCAGTCAAGTTAAAAACTAAACTGGAAGGTAATGGATGGGTGGAGACAATGAATGATGGAGCCAACACTAGAAAGCCAAAACAATGGTGGGAATGACTACCTCTATTCTCCCTGAGGAGGGTAAAACCAATGAGTATAGATCAAGAACTTCCAAGTCTAAGAAAGGACATCAATACATAGTAAAAGATACAACCAAGTCCATATAATTATGACCGCCAGATCATGATACCACAAGTTAATACATGTCACAAAAATCAGTATAAGAGCAATAATAACCATAACACAATATAAAATGCTGAGTCATAATCATGCAATATAATCCATCTGAGACACCATCTGTCCAATGAGAAAGAACTGATATAAAACTGGGCCTCAATGACTGCTCTGTAATGACTAAATGGCTACATCGGTCCTCAAATCTGAGTGTCCTGAGACTCAATCCTGACATGGGAGAATACAATAGTCCACTAATACAATAATGATCCGTCAAAACTGCTCATCTCAACATCTCATATGTAAGAGATCTGGCTGAAAAATGTATTGTGTCTGAAAAATAGAATATGGTAGCCTGGCTACTATATATGTGATAACACGTCTTAGGAGACAGAACCACTCAAAACACCCTACTAGCACATTTTATTACAAACCCCATGCGGCCATGGTCAAAATTATTCAAAACAAAAACTGACTAGCCAAAACTGGCTAGGCACAAAGGCGGATTATCTGATACACTGGAAACAAGCATTTATCATGTTTGTCAAATGGCGGCTCCTCAGATAACCCAACTATGGTACAAATAAGTTGGTAACATCTGGCTCCAACTGCGAGACGGGTACTCGCTTGATTTATTGATCAAAGAGAGTGCCTGAGAATCCAAGAATCTCTGGTACCTGTATGTAAACAAAAGTGTCTTAGTCCCATGTATATGATATATAAAATAAGCCATGATGAAGTACCAAAAAATATTTTTTGCCTTTTCAAATCAAAGTACATAAAACAAATTTTTTTCTTTTCAACATATAATGGAATATGATACAAATGCTAATATACATGAGTTAAGATACAACATTCTACATGGATATGATACATAAAATATGGTAAAAAACAAAGTACATAAACATATTGTGGTACGAAAAAAATAAAAATACATAAAAATATAACAAGGATGGCTTTAGAAAATCCCTGGGATGACCCCTTGGTCATCTTGGAGGTTGTTTCGATAAAAGGGCTTCAAATGTTGACCATTCACGGGCAAGTTTAAAGCATCTCCATCCATGGTGTTAAGCAAAAAGGAATTGGTGCCAGCAGTATCATGGATGATAAATGGGTCTTTTCAAAGGCTGTCGAACTTCCCATGCTTCCCAGGCTTCTCCCTTCTCCTATCCCATAAGAGAACAGTATCTCCTACTTGGAAAGATCTTGGCGCCTGACTGACTTGCCAAAGGTTCCCTTCACGCTTTCTTGATGCCTGAGTGATTGATCAAGGGCAGCTCTTCTAGATTCATTCAACTCTATGATCTGATTGATCCTCTGCTCCATTTCTAATTGCTCTGTGCCATATTTACTTAACATTCTAAAGATCGAAATCTGCATGCTGACCGAAAGGGTGGCTGTGAGTCCATACACCAATTCAAAAGGTGACTTTCCAGTTGAATTCTTCTTGGTAATCCTATCTGCCCACACTGCATACTTAATCTTGCTATCCCATGCTCTTTTATTATCCCCCACAGTCTTCTTAAGGATAGTCATCAAATTTTTATTAGTGGACTCAGCAAGTCCATTGCCCTGTGGATAGTAATCTGATGAATAGGATAGGATAATACCATATTTAAAACATAAGCCATTTACTTCTCCTGAACTGAAAGCTTTGGCATTATCGGTTGTTATTTTAAGGGGAGTTCCAAATCTAGTGATGATTCTTTCCTCAATGAAATCTATTAAAACCTTCTCAGTGGCAGTCTTAGTGAGTATGGCCTCTACCCACTTAGTGAAATAATCAGTTGCTGTGAGAATCCAGCAAAAACCATTGCTAGAGTTATCCTTAAATTTGCCAATAAAATCAAGTCCCCACTGCTGAAAAGTGGCAAAGACCACAACCGGTGTCAGAGGGAGAGAAGCCAACTTCTGCTTCCCCGTGAAAATATGGCACTCTTGGCAACACTTGACATGTTTGTGAACATCTGTGAAGATAGTGGGCCAATAGTATCTGACTCTCAAGATTTTGTGGGTAGTTGTATTGATTGCATAATGACCTCCACAAAATTCTGAGTGAAATTCAGTCAAGATTTTCTTGGAATCTTGTTCATTGATGCATTTGAGTATAATGCCATCTGGGTTCCTCCAACCTAGACCCTCTTGGGTAAGGCAATATCTATCAGTCTTGAGTCTCAAAGCCCTTCGCTTGTGACCTTTGAGGTGATCAGGGCAAGTGAGGTGGAGTAGGAAGAAAATGATGTCGGAATACCAATGATTATCAACCTCTTGAAGCGCAGGAGTCATGGTTGGCTGAAGGATATTATTTTCAGCAATCATTTCAATGGCTTCTTCATTTTTCTGAGTAAGCATTCTAGCAAGGCCTTGTCCCTTGATTAATTTGGTAGGATTTATTTCAAGGTCATACTCCTGGATTTTGGACACCCATGTGCCCCTTATTCCTAAACAATCCTGCTGAGACAGGATATCTTTCACTGCAGTATGGGGAACATATCCAATGACTTTAGAATATCCAATATACATTCTGAAATATTTCAAATATTTGACTAAGGAATAAGCCTGCTTTTCCATAATGGTATATTTTAATTCAGAGTTTTGTAAGGCTCTACTCATGAAGGCTATAGGTTACTCGAACCATTCGAAATTCTTCTGGAATAACACACCTGCAATAGTGTCTTCTGAAGCAAAAGAAAAGACCATAAAATCTTTCGTGTAATCCGGGCTGACTAAGATAGGAGACCTAGTGATGGCACCTTTAATAGTGTCAAAAGCATTCCTTCCTTCATATGTCCACATGAATTTAACATTTTTCTTTAGGAGATCCTGCATAGGTTTCATGAGTTCAGCTAGATTAGGAATGAATCTCCTTATGAAGTTAATGTGACCATTAAATGATTGGAGCCCCTTAACATTTCTGGGAAGGGGAATCTTTTGTATAGCTTCTATCCTCTCAGGGTCAATTTTGACCCCGTCTTTGTTGATAATGTGACCTAAAAGCTTTCCTTCTTCAATACCTAAGACTGACTTCGCCGGATTCAAGAAATGCCATATTTCCTACAATGCTCAAATATCTGCCTGAGATGACCAACATGGCTGGATTTTTTTTTCGAAAACACAGTAAGATCATCTTGGTAGATCTCAATGATTTTACCTATCAACTCCTTGAAGGCATAATGCATGGCCCTTTGGAAAGTAGCTCTGGCATTTAAAAGGCCAAAGGGCATTCTTAGATATTCAAAAGTGCCCCAAGGAGTTGTGAAAGTGGTTTTGTGTTTATCCTCTTCTTGGATGACAACCTAGTTATAGCCTGAAAAACCATCAAGCATTGACATCATGCTCGATCTAGTGACTCGTTGGAGGAGGGTCTCCATGTTGAAGAGGGGGTAATTGTCCTTCTGACATGCTATGTTTAGATTCCTGAAATCTATACATATCCTTAAACTCCCGTTATTCTTTCTAACTACTACCAAGTTAAAACACCATGTTGAATGTCTCGTAGGAGCTATAATTCCTGCTGCTAACATTTTTTCTAGCTCCTTTTTTATAATGGGTGCCAACTTAGGATTTATTTGCCTAAGTTTTTGTCGGAAAGGCTTGCCTTTTTGACATTCAGGTTTTAAGGGAATGGTATGCTGAAAAAAATCTTCCCTATAAGCTTTATGTTTATCATAAGTGAAGGCAAAAACATCCCTATATTCTTTTACCAAGTTTATGAGGCTGTTCCTTTCCTTTTCAGAGGTATCTTTTCCAATTTTTATTATTCTTGGTTCTGTTTCCGTTCTAATGTTGATTTCTATGTACTCACCCGGCTTCATTTGTTCGACACTACTCTTTCTTCTATCCTGTCTGTCAAAGATGTTCTCTAAGGAAACAAAGCCACGTGTCACAGGATTGAAGCGGTTACCCTCATCCTGATATTCTTTACCTTCCTCATGTTCATTGGCTTTATAATTGGAAAATTCATCAATATGATTAATAAATTTCAATATTTGTTCATCATCTTGGAAAACCTGCCAATGTTCAATATTATCAGGAACAAAAGGTCTGAAGTTAACCTCTAAAAGACAATCCCCCTTTAACATCTCATCTGACGGTTCAAGTGCTGAAGCTACAAACTCTATTTGGTCGGCGGCACTATTCTGATCTCTAGGGATTGCTTCTATATTAAGGGCATCAAAAAATTCCATTGTATCCCAGACTGCATTTCTATACTTTTTTAATCTTTGACACTTACATGCAAACTAACCCTTAACTTGTTGGACAATTAAATCAGAATCCCCCTTAATACTAAGCAATTTGATGCCCATGTCCTTGGCAATATCGATGCCTAGTAGAAGTGCCTCACACTCTACCACATTGTTGGTTACCTCAAATTCCAATCTGAAAGCAAAGTTGAAAACCTTACCTTTTGGTGAAGTAATGACTATCCCAGCCCCTTTTCCTGCTTTAGAATAAGCTCCATCAAAGTTCATCCTCCACAATTCATTAAGTTTTTCATTTTTAATTTCTTCTTGGATAGGCTCTAAGAAAGTGGAGTTGATCTGGTACATCCCTAGTTCACTTGAGCAGTTGACATATTCATTTGATGGTTTCCCTGGGCTTTCTACATGATATCTTCCTTCTTTCTCAGTATGTAACTTAACCAATGAATCGTCTGATGCAAATACGGTGGCGTACGTCCAATCCATTTGGATGGATCCCCCTAAAGAGGCACCAAATTTTCTAGATAATAGCATGCCCCATTTATCCGGCACATCTATGACGAGGATATCCATGGTAACATGGATGTTCGGATACTTGGCCAATCTTACATGCTGCCTTTCAATCATACCCTCAACTTTGATGAGTCTAGAGTCCATGGCACATACATTTTGGTAAGGGCGAGTGGTTCTAAGGCCAAGTTGCTGCATGATTTTCTTAGTCATAATATTTGATCCTGAGCCTGAATCTAGGATACAGTTGTGTAGGAGAAGATCACCTATCATCAATGACATGTAGAAGGGAGAGTGATCTTCTTTTCTTGGGTCCCTAGTATGCAAGATTATATGGGGGTCTCCACAGACATTTTCCTGACTGGGTGGAAGCTGTTCTACTATATTGGAAAAAAATTCTTTTTTGGGAGCTGTAGGTCTTTCAGGTGCAACTATCTTTGAGGTAGGGAGGGGATCATTATCAACTTGAGGCTCTAGCATTTTCAACAATTTCTCCTTTTGTCCAGGAATTTTACATAACTCAAGTACGGGAACCGGGACTTTAGAGTTTGCTAACCAACTACCTAAATCAAAAGTTAGAGCAATAGAATCTGACTTATCATTTATTTCTAGAGGAATGTCAGAAATTGTTACCTTTGGAGCAGTTTGGGTAGATGGTCCTTCCCTTGGTCTTCTTTGATATGTTATGTCTTTAATATTCTAAACGTTGTTGCTATTTGAAGGCATTTCCCCATAATACTCAGTTAAGTAATCAACCCTTTGATGAGATTGGTTGGCTTGATTCCAACTATCGTTATGGTCAACATAGATGTCTCCTACATTGTGAATGAATTCAGGCTCGCTTGCAGACGTACTGGGACCGCAACCCTCGAGATAACCATGTTCTTGAACATAGCACGCATAATGGAAGCCCGATTCCTCATGGAAATCTCTGCATTCCCTACAAAATGGTTTGTAAGGCTCAACCACATTAGTAGCATCTAGCTGATGAGGAGGCCTCAGCTCATGGTTGGGATTTTTTCTCTGCCATGTTTGCCTTGCAGGGAAAGGTCTAAGAGGTGGCAGAGGTTGAGTTCTTTCAACAGTTATGACCCTATTATGAACCTCTTTAATCTATGCTAAGTTTTTCCTCTCCATGTCTTGCATTTTCTCTATCAGGTCCGTGAGCTTCTTCTCATAAGCTTCATGTGACGGTTCTTTCCCTTTAGGTTCAACAGTTTTAAGGGGAACGGATGACCTAGAGTAACCCTGGATGTTTGACTCTCCTGAAGACTGCATATTCTTATCAATTTTAATGGCCAAATTCTAAGCTTGAAGTAAAGTAGTCGGCTCCTTGTCTCTAATTTGGTACTGGATCTTGCCACTTAATGTTTCAATGTAATAATCCAAAGTGGAAGCTGCAGGAGGAGCATAAGTGGCAGGTATGGAATTTGACAACTTAGTGAACCTATTATTGAACTCATCCATGGTTTTCGTTTCAGACTTCTTCATACTAGTTAAAGATGCTACTAAATGCCTAGGTTCCTTCTTACTGCCAAACTTTCCACGGAAAGCATTCTTGAAATCTGCTATGGTAGTGAAAGAGTTGTTTGGAAAATTATCATACCAATTCCCCGCTTTGCCATCTAGAGATAGAGAAAACAAGGTCATGTAAACATCTTCATGTTTATCAGCACCCCTGGCATATGAACCACGGTGTCTGGAGAAGTTTCTGATATGCTGCTCAACAGAGGTAGAGGCATCAATGCCATTAAAAGTCATAAGTTTATCAATAGCCTTCTCGGGAATGTCATGAGGCTGACCTGCTATCTGAGTAAAATTGAGTTGAGTAAAAGACTCACCCATTGTGTCAAGGAGACAGTTATTGTTTTGAAAATTTTCTAAGTTTTCTTGAAATAAAAATTGGATGTCTAAAACAGACTCAGATCCAAGTTCTACAAGGATCCTACGGGAAGCTAGTTTGTTCAGTCTCCTACTATAGACTTTTTCAGGGTCAGGGATAAAACTAAGCAAACCTTCAAAGTTTCTTCTAGTCGAATACCTTGAGGTGTTAACTGACAGTGGAGTCCCCAGGTGGATTGAAGTCTAACTTCAGAGAGTGATTGGACTAAAAATCTATCAAAAAGGGTAAAAAAAGTAAAAAAGTAAAAAGAAACAAAGGTCGTCCAAGAACAAAAAGATTTGTCCCCGGCAACGGCGCCAAAAGATGTTGTCCGCCGATTGTACACCAGCAGCAGAAATCTTCCGAAAGTTGTCTCCTTACTTAGGAAAGTGGGAGAGGTGTGACCTTGGGGGCAAGCACAGAGCCAGGTATTGTCACCTACTCCTAGCTCCTCCGTTTAGGCCAATTCCTAACGAAGACAAGGGGGGTAGTCCCTAACAAAGAGTTTTCTATGGCTCAATGTTTAAGTTAATTTTTTTATGTTATGATGCAGATGGGTGTTGTTTAGGAGTTATTTTGATGAAAGATGATTAAAATTATGAATTTCAAGCACAAAAAAAACCAATCCACGTTGCTGCACTGGATTAAAAGATGAACAATATATCAAGACTTCATAAGATAAAGATGCATTCACAGATAAATATTTAAATAAGATAAAGACAAGTGATCCAAATGTAACAATCACGCATAGATTAATAGATCAGTGCCTTTATGGAGTCAAAGTTCTGCAATGCTTTAAGAAATAAAACCAAGTTCTAAAATAAAGCTAGTGGATGTAACGTTGTGCAAGTGCTCTTGGTATATTTTAAGTGTTTTAAATGGTCTTGTTTAGGGCTTCAGTGAAAGGTTTCAATAGCTAGGAAAATCTTCCAAGTTAATCCGTTGGAGACATGACGGCCCGCCCAGTATCTCAGGCTGGTATCGCGAAAATTGACCAGCTAGCTGCGACTCTAGACAGCAGGGAGTTTCGGCGCCTTTATTAGGAATGACTTAGGAAACTTTCTACAACGTCAGTGCGTTGGTTATAAGCACGTTACGGGGTAAAATTTTATTATGATGAGTCCTGTGAGATTAACAATCCAATGCCGTTTCTGGGTACTCCGATTTTTAAGTCGGTCAGAGCATACTCAGGCAAGGGAATCAACGAGATAAATTAATTAAGCGAGGAATGTGAGTTGGAGAATTTTGTTAAGTAAATTAATTAAAACTCTCCGACAAAGAGCGCTCTTGACTTTTTCTTATGACAACAGTTCAAGAGACTTATCTAAACTATATGCTTGATACAAGGATATACAGTGGGAATGCTCTCTGATAGAGAGTGCTCTTGACTTGGATTACGACAAGTTCAAGAGACTTTAAAGATTAATTAATTAACTTACAAAAATGTAAAAAAAGACTAATCTACCCAAGAATCTCTTTCAAGTTTTTAGGCCCTAATCGAGAGAGCATGGGGGTAAGTAAAAACGAAATAAAAGACAACTCTCTGATAGAGAGCACTCTTGATCCACAAAGTGAGATTCAAGAGATTTCTACTCATTAGAGAGAATTTGAGGTCAAAAATGGGCCTCAAAAGGACCAAAATGTACTATAAAAATCAACCAATTACATTCTAGTAGATGACATCATCCCCCATGGTTGAGGTGGCATTGCATGAGTTAAGAATGCTTATTTGTCACATTTTCTATGGTGGATGAAAACCCATAGTTAACCAAGGTAGTGGTACAAGTACTTTTAAGTCATAAAGTGAAGTACTGACAATAAAAGTCATTTCACACTTTCTCATAAAATAATATTATTGTTATTTTCAAGTAAAGTACTCACAATTCACTTTCTTATAAAATAATGTTATTGTCATTTTCAAGTAAAGTACTCATAATTCATAAAAATGTCTTTTCACATTTTTTTATAAAATAATATATTGTCATTTTCATGTTTTTTAATCTTAAATTATATATTCACTCAATTGTATTTAATATCATAATGTCAAACTAATATATATATATATATATATATATATAATCTTGTACTTTTAAAATAAATTAAATTCATGAATGATATTTGAATGAAAAAAATATGTTAGTTATACATATAAATTAAATTCATTTTTGTTTAATTTTATTTACAACTTCAAGACAAATAAATGCTAAAGGACAATTTTTTTTTGGGAATTTACAATGAATCTTAGTCACATCATTGTAGAGTTATTTTATTAATTTTATTTATAGTCAATTTAGAAAAGTAACTCAACCATGGTTATTTATATTGTGCATAAAAAGTAGTGTAGGAGGTGAGTTGTCATATATACCTACCCCATAAAACCCATAACTCACAATATTTTAATATATCTTATATTTTTGTAGTACATCTCTTAGGAGGCCCATTTTTTATCTCAAATTCTCTCTAATGTCAAACAGTTGATTTACTTATTGAAAGATAGAAATTTAGAAAGATGAAGTAATCAACTTAGTAATGAAACAAAGTGGGTTAATCTAGCAATTAGTATTCTAAGAAAGATAATGCAATTATTCTTAGAAAAAACACATATAATCTAAGCACATAAGAAGATAAGAATACTACAAACCTCTCCACATGGGGGAGGCTGAGAGTGGGGGCTTAAAAACCCCACTCAAACAAAAGATAAACTTTATTGAAATTTACAGTGTGCCTTTTGGAATTCAACCTTTGAAATGACTTTTGAAATAAAGCATGAAATTTCTTTATGGGACTTTATGTAAAAAGAAAAGTGATTTACTTTTTATTCAAAACCCTTTCTTCAAACATGCAAAAAGGGGCAAAGAAGAAGATAGAAAAGAGCAAAAAAGAGGGCAAAAGAAGGCTGAAACAAAGGAGAAAGGAGGGGAAAAAGGGAGGAATAAAAACAGGAAATTGAAAGCAAAATATGAGAAGAATAGGGCAGCGAACAAGACAGTCAGTGAGCTGCAAAAAATGGTGAAAACGGGGCAGCAAAAAAAGAGAAAAGTGGCTGTCAAAAAAGTGCAAAAAGAGGGAAGCAAAGAAAACCAAGAAGAAAAGCACACAACAAGGTGGACAGAGGCCAAATCCAACCTAGAAGAAAGGGGAAAAATCACTCAATAATCAACAAAAAGGTGGGATCAACCTCCGAACAAGGTGACCACTAGAAGCACTAGTCCCGAAACCGTCCAGGCTAGCTGGATGTACGCAAGGATGCTAGTGGGGAAAGAGAAGTAGCCACAAAATTATGTGGCATTTGGGATCAAATCTCAAGCTTCTTTCTCAAGTCAAAAAGAACATGAGACACATGGAAATATTGTGAAAGGAGAAACTTAGATTAAACTTGAAAAAAGTGACCGAAAAGATTTCTTTTACTTGATGGATGAGGCAAAGAAATTGTGATTCTTGATTTTCTTGAAAGAGAATGACTTCTTGTGGAACCTGCAGAATGAATGTTAACCATTAAAAAGCCCCTGTATATCGGATGAACCCTGAAAGCACATAGTCTTCAAGAGAAAAGCATAGATTATATGAAATAGTGCTAGATTGTTAGCCTTCAAAATTTACACAATCAAATGCTTAAGAATCCATAAAGAAAGGAACAAAGAAAGGTATCACCTTGTTGTCCGTCGATTGCACACCAGCAGCAGAAATCTTCCGAAAGCTATCTCCTCACTTAAGAAAGTGGGAGAGGTGTGACCTTGGGGCCAAGCACAGAGCCAGGTACTGTCACCTACTCCTAGCTCCTCCGTTTAGGCTAACTCCTAATGAAGCCAAGGGGGGTAGTCCCTACAAAAGAGTTTCTACGGCTCTTAAGTTGTTAAAGTGTTTTAAAGGTTGCAGATGCGGATGGGTGTTGTTTAGGAGTTATGGTGATTAAATGTGTTTGTTTATTATGAACTCGGCGCATAAGATAAAGCAATCCACGTTGCTATCAAGAGAATTAAAAGATGAACAATAATTCGGGACTTTATAAAGATGCATTCATAGATATAAATTAAAATGTTCCAAAGACAAATGATCCAAATATAACAATTATGCATAAAATAATAGACCAGTGTCTTATGGAGTCAGAGTACTGCAATGCGTAAAAAAATTAACAGCAAGTCTTGAAATAAAGCTAGTGAATATTAAGTTGTGCAAGTGCTCTTGGTATATTTTAAATGTTTTTAAGTGGTCTTGATTATGGTCTCAACAAAGGTTTGTCAAGAGCCGGGAGAATGTTCCAAGTTTAATCTGTTGAAGACATGACGGCCCACCCAGTATCCCAGGCTGGTATCGCGAAGATTGACCAGCTAGCTGAGAAGCTTAGACAGCGGGGAGTTCCGGTGCCTCTACTACAAGAACTTAGGAACTTCCCTACAACGTCGGTGCATTGGTTATGGGTTTAAATTTTATTATGTTTCTCTTGCAAGATTAAAAATCCAATGCCATTTTTGGGTACTCCGATTTTGAAGTCGGTCAGAGCATACTCCGGCAAGGAGACAACGAAGTCAATTAATTATGGGGGAGTGAGTTGCAAATTTTATTAAGTCGATTAATTAAAACTCTCCGACAGAGAGCGCTCTTGACCTTGTCTTATGACAAAGGTTCAAGAGACTTAGCTAATCTAAATGCTTAATGCAAGGATATGCAAGTCTAACTATGCTCTCCGGTAGAGAATGCTCTTGACTTGGATTATGACAAGTTCAAGAGACTTAATTAATTAATTGATTAAACTTAAAAGAAAAATAAAGATCTAAACTACCCAAAAGTCTCTTTCAAGATTTTTAGGCCCTAATTGGGAAAGCATGGGGGTAAGTAACAAATCAAAAGAAAGCAAAAAACAACTCTCTGATAGAGAGCACTCTTGATCCACCTTATGGTGAGATTCAAGAGATTTTGGTAATTTTTAGGGTTTTGCAATATTATATCAAAAAGGTAAATAGAATTAAAACCAGCTAAGTGAATAAATAAGGAAACTTTTTACTCTTTTCTATTTTATGCATAATGAACCTTTCAGAAATAAACTATCTAACTTTAATGAAAAAACAAAACCCTAACAATTGAAACTTTTCTATCCTACTTTTAACAAATTGTGAAACAAAGCATGAAAATGAGGAGACGATACAAGCTTCTCCCAAATGGGGGAAGAGGGGTGTGGGAAATGTAATCCCACTTGCTCTTTATTAATTTGTTTACAATGTTTTCATTTGCTACCTTTTTTGCTTCTTTTCTTATTCCTGGAAGGCCTTTGGAGCAATCTGCAGAAGGGGAAAGAAGAAGAGGGAAATTATGGTTTTTTAGGGCTTGATTCTTCAGAATTTCGCCAGCATTTCCGTTGTACCTGTCACAGAAGTAAAAAATCAGCAAGCATATATTTTTAAAAGATGGTAGGAAAGACAAGGCAAAAATAAAAAAATTTGGAAAATTTTTTATACTTAGAATTTTTTTTTAACATTCACATGCAAATTTTTTTTTAACATTCACATGCAAAGCATAATTTTTTTCCTAGATCTAATGAAAGAAACTAGATCTAGCAAAAGCCCTAAAAACATATCTGAATAATGAATATTGAAACTTGGAACTATTTCATGAGCAAATGCAAAAAATTTAAAGAAGGGAAAGGTAGAGGTAGAAGTTTGAAGATGGAGCTTTGGAGTAATATCTCCTTATGTTTTTTCCTCTTGGACAAAGCCCAACTTTGTAGATTTTGAAAGACAACAATGTTAGAAAAGTTCTTATGATGATGGAAATGAAATTGATGCAACTGAGCTTGTACCCTTCTCCAAACGGCAAGATCTTCTAAGACAATCAAACTTGAAACCCAGTGAGATCAAACAAAATAACTAGTATGCTATGAATATTAAACCATGATCAATACTTTATATAACTGAATACTTGTACTCATCTAGGTTAAGATAAACTTTACATAATAATCTAAATTGACAGCTGCAAATGGAAGATCTTATGTTCTAACAATAGACTTCTAAAGCTAGTTATTTGATTCACCATATGAGTAACAAATTTAAAACAAGGAAAGAAATCACCTCATAAGATAGATATCCACCAATGAAGAAACAATCCCATAGACCTCCAAAGTCGAAAAGCTTTATTCAAATAAATAATGATTACAATTTTTTGCAGAGTTTCTATGCACAAAAGTCCATCCTGATAGAGCTAAAGAAGCCTCTATTTATACAAAGAGAGAAGGCTAAAACCCTAAAACCAAACTATGAGTAACACCGGAGTAATTGAATGAGCTCGGCATGATGATTTGGAGTTGAACTAAGTTGCAACTGAATTATAACTGAGTACTGGAGTAATGAGGGGGGGTAAGGTGGCTCATCCTCCCTCGTAATGATTATCCAACCAATAGATAACCCACACTTCAACCAAAAACGGATTTGACCAAAGAGGGCAAATTTCTGACTGATAGTTCAACTGCTACACTCCGATACTTAATCTGAAACTGACCGATATTGATTGGAATCATCATAAATGCTCCGTGCCATGTCATTTAGCCTTTTATTTCGCTGAATTCGGGTTACTTTGGAGAGATTTGGATTTTCTCCAAAATAATCATTTTTATTAATTAATCAATATTTTCCCCAAAATTGACTTTTTTGAGAAAATATGAGTTATGTGGATGAATGATGATCTGAAACTTGGTGCTAGCTGGCTGGCTGGTCATGAATGATTTTTGGCTTAAGGTTAGAGCCTTCAATTGCTGAATTCGGGTTCCGGATGACTAACTTATTACAAATTGTATTTTTCCATTTAAATTATGGAAAATTTTAATTAAAAACTTAGGAAAAATTACAAAATTAAAAAATAAAAATTTTGTCACGTCCGGTAAAAAAATTTCGGAATTTTTTTCTGAGGGTCCTAGTGACTTAGGACATGACCATAGTCTATTCTAACAATGTCTAGTAGGTTTATACATACTTAGTTGGGCTCCAATAACCCCCCCAAGGCCCAGAATTCAAAATTGGGTATTCCAGCTTTGGAGGAAGCGAGAGAAAACTTCGTCGATTATGCTCAGCTATAGGCAAAGCATAATTGTCAAGGGAAAAAACTTCCTGGAATACCTTAGTTGAAATTTTACATCTTAGGAGACCGAACCACTCAAAAACACCTTACTAACACATTTTATTACAAACCCCGCGGGGCCATGGTCATAATTATTCAAACAAAAAACTGACTAGACACAAAGGCGGATCATCTGATACACTGGAATCAAACATTTATCATGTTTTTCAACCGGCGGCTCCTCAGCTAATCCAACTATGGTACAAATAAGTAGATAACACACCTCACACGGTGAATCATGACCAACATAGAGCTTCCGTTTTGACCTCCAAAGTCATCATCTTTATTAAAATATTAAGCAAAATATTACAATAGAAATATTCCAGAGTTTCTATGCCAAAAATCCGATCCCAATAGAGCTAAAAGAGCCTCTATTTATACAATGAGAGGTTGCTAAAACCCTAAAACCACACCATGCAAGGAGGGCGCAAACCTAGCTTCATAGCCATGTGAGAAAGTACAAACCAAACATAAAGAAGGAAAGAGTGAGGGGAGGCCTCCACCTAGGCAAGGTGCCCCCACTCCATCCCTAACCACTCACTCTCCATACCATACGAGCCCTCCATCATCAAAAGTGTGAGGCTCCAAACCTAAGGTGTGAAGGATAGTGAGAGGCACACGTGAGGGAAGGAAGAGTAGGCGTGAGGCCATAAGGTGGGCTTGATTTAGGTTTGGAGGAGCCAAAACCTAAAAGCAAGGGACACATGTCAACCCTCAGCCTCGATCAAATCAACGAGCCAATAAACAAGCTCCAACTCACCCAAGCATGGTCATCACTGAAGGAGGCGAATTGGCCAAGTGGATGATAACTCATTGCTCTCCGATTGCTAACTGAAGAGGACTGGTACCAACCTCAATCATCATTAATGCCCGATGCCATGTCATTTTGCATTTCATTTCGTTCAATTCGAATTAATTTGGAGAGATTTGGATTTTCTCCAAAATAATCATTTTTAATATTTAATCAATAATTTCCCTGAAACTGACTTTTTTGAGAAATTATGAGTTATGTAGCTGAATGATGATCTGAAACTTGGAGATAGCTGGCTGGCTGATCAAGAATGATTTTTGGCTTAGGGTTAGATCCTTTAAACACTGAATTCGGACCCCGGATGGCTGACTTTATTACAAATTGAATTTTTCCATTTAATTTATGGAAGAATTTAATTAAAAACTTAGGAAAAATTAAAAATCCAAAATTTAACGTGCCCGGTAAAAAAAATTGGAATTTTTTCTAAGGGTCCTAGTGACTTAGGACATGACCATGCTCTATTCTAATAATGTCTATTAGGTTTATACATACTTAGTTGGGCTCTAATAACCCCCCAAGGCCCAGAATTTAAAATCGGGCATTCCAGCTTTGGAGGAAGCGAGAGAAAACCTCATCGATTATACTCGGCTATAGGCAAAGCATAATTGTCAAGGAAAAAAGACTACCTGGAATACCCTAGTTACAATTCTACGTCTTAGGAGACCGAACCACGCAAAACACCCTACTAGCACATTTTATTACAAACCCCGCGGGGCCATGGCCAAAATTATTCAAAACAAAAACTGACTAGCCAAAATTGGCTAAGCACAAAGGCGGATCATCTGATACACTGGAAACAAACATTTATCATGTTTGTCAAATGGCGGCTCCTCAGGTAACCCAACTATGGTACAAATAAGTTGATAAGAGTCGGTAATACTTGTATGTTTTTGGTTTTATGTAATTTCCATTCTAGATCTTATCTTTGCATGAAGGTTTATTGTGTAGCTTTGCAGTTCATCGATGGTAGAGTAAGATTTGAGCTCAGTTGCATCTTGTCTTCTTCATCGCTTCACTTTGGATCTAACTTGTTTACCATGCAGGCACCCTCCTGCTCAACCTTGTTCAAAGCTTGAAGCTTGAGCTCTTCCTCTTCCTTCTCAACGAAAAAATGACAAAAACACTCAACCTAAATCTCTTTTCTTTTAAATTGTTTTGTTTTTGTTTGCAAGTTAAAAGTTGATCAGTAAAGATTTATCATTTATCATTTTACTTGCTTCATTTAAGATCTAAGAAAGGGCTGGAATTTTACATCTTAAGGCTTAGATCTACTTTCCATTTGCTTTAGCATTTTGAGGTTAAATTTTGCAAAATCTTTTCCAAGTGTTGAAGGTGTAGATTATTAGTTTATTTTTGCATCTAACGCACTGATTTGCTATTGAAAGCTTGTTGGTTTTTAGCAGGTATACGAAAAAAGAGAAGGATATGCTGCCGAAATTTTGAGTTTCAAGCCACCCAAAGAATCCATATTCGATTTTTCCTTCCCCCTTCTTCATTCCCTTGCTATCCCGACACTTCAGGGCCTTTTTTGACCCTATTTTTCAGGGCTCAAAGGGAATTATTTATTTCAAAGTATTGTAAAAGGTTTAATAAAAAGAAAGTGGGACAAAGGCCCCCACACCACCCTTTCCCCCTGTTGGGGGAAGCCTGTATCACCTCTTTAGTTTTGCATGCATAATAATTGGTTAAAGTAGTTTAGTTTGTTTTTGCTTTCATAAAAAGAAAAGAAAAACTTTGTTTAGTTTAGTTTTACTTTCGCATTATTTGCTTTATATAAATTGCAAAAGGTAAAAAGTACCAAAGCCTCTTGAATCTCACTGAAAAGTGGATCAAGAGCACTTTTTATCGGAGAGGTTTAATTTTGTATATTAGTTTTGTTTATCATTTTGTTAAGTAATAAAAAGAATCCAAAATCTCTTGAATCTTACCGAAAGGTGGATCAAGAGCTCTCTGTCGGAGAGTTTACTGTTAGTTTTATCTTTTTTGATTTATTTGTTTATTTAATCAATCCGACCGTTGCTTTCTCGAGTACCCGAAAGGTGAAAGAGACTATTCGGTCGTCATCTAAACAACTCATTGTTACATCTCTAATAAAAAAACCAAGACTCCTTCCTTGTATGCTTTACACCGTTGCAGCTTGTCTGATCAATTGGCTGTATCAGAAAGGGATAGGAGCTACTAGATTTAATAGGGAAATCCACACAAGTCATTTTCTCGAGAACTCGGGAGGTTGCGAAGGGTAAGCACTACAGAGTCAGGGGGCTACTCCAAGCAGATTCATCCTCGCCCCGTTGGACACTTGGTATTACCGCTTTAGCACTCAGTTTGAAGGGATTTGACTTGTTGGGTCAAACCCACAATTAACCCACGGCCTTAATTATTCATTTAATAATCTAAAATTTACCAACCAAGACACTGCAATACTTTCACTGAGACTACACTAGCAACCCACATTTGCAAGAACTATTTTCATTTTGGCATTGGTCTATTTTGTTCTTTTTGCATAAGTGAATCAAGCAATGTGTCATCGAATATTGTGTATCTAATTTGAGTTAAAGCGTTGCTAAGGTTAATCTTGTTTCAGTAATTGGTAATCTGTAATTTCATCCATTTCATATTAACTCCTAGATTTAGTCTTTTCTTTCGTAGACTAAAAATCATAGATTTTCTTCTAATAGGGACCACCCCTCTTGGCTTCGTTAGGAGTTAGCTTAAACAGAGGAGCTGGGATCATGTGACAGCACCTGGCTCTTTGCTTGCCCCCAAGGCCACACCTTTCCCGCCTGGGAAACGACAGTCCAAAATATTTATGCTGACGGTGTGCATTCGACAGACAACAACAGGCACACTTTAAAACGGAAAACAACCAAGTTTATACATCAAGGAACATATCCAACTCAATAATACACAATATAAAGGAACATATTCCACTCAATAATACACAAACCATTTAATTTGATTAAAATACTCAAACTAATAGAACAGAGCAAATGCTCTCAGATCCCAATACAGCACACGCAGGTCCCAATTAACATTCATGAACTACAGCTACAACCTGCAGCCACTAAAATGCATAAAACACTAAAAACAAATCTCCTGAAAACCAAAGAAAGACTCCCCTCACTCATTTGCCCAGGCCCAACCTTTTTATTCTGGAGATTTCTGCCCAAAGCTAGATCCGAAAAAGATGCAATGATGTTTTAGTCGTGCCTACTTGAACTCGGAGTGCTCCCGCCAGTCACGGATCGAAATAGTCGTTATGTTTTCAAATCCTATGCTTCGCATCACTACCTCCTCCGAGGTAGGGCTCTCTCCCACACAGTGGCTCATGATCCTCATAATGCAAGAAAAGCACCTTGTCACAAATCTCCCTGTCAAATCTCTCAAGCACCTGCAACTCCAAATGCTCCTCATGCAGAATCATCAAGAGATACTCCTCCCTCAAACCATGAGTGCCAATCAGGTCCTCATGTGACACTTCCATAAAAAAATGGTGGTTTCTGATGCTTTCAATGATGAAGAATGTGCCAAGTTCAGCTAGTAACAAAGATGCTCGAACTCCCTTGCCTTGTCTTCTACAAACATAAGAGGAAGGTCTCTATCCATGAATATATGCAAATAATCTGACTTGATTTGTTCTACAACGTCTTTGATGATGCACAATTCGGTACCAGTGACCCCTTCTGCAACTCCTCTTTGTCTCTCCTTTAACTAGGTCCCACACAAAAGATCTTTACTAAACTTATGAGCACCATCTGCTTTCATCAATACCTACACAATTTGCTTTTTTGTGACCAATAGCTAGCTCTCCAAATCGTGCAATGTCATCTCATCATCATGGTATGGTGTGAGCTGTCACGCAATGGATCAACTGACTCACTAGTTGACACCGTGCAGTGATGGGACTCAAGTGGACTATCATCCTCACGCAAGTTTTCATCTGTCAGTTTTGTCCCTTCATCCCCCTTGTCCATACATAGTTCCCAACCTACGTCATATCTAGGTACAATCATGCCTGCATCATCATACATGTCATAAACAAGATGAGGTGTGGAATCCATGCCATCTTTAGCATCAGACATAAGGAAAGAAGTTGGCTCCTTCATATCCCCAAGTCATCATAACTAGGAGTAACCGCTGCATCCTCATCATAGGGATACTCATCCCTTATACTGGTGTCATCATACTCATAGCTGCTATTTGAGTTTCCTCTATGCACAAACCATTAGTATGGCTAGGTACATGCTTCTTCTCTTTTCTTTTATGCTCAACTCTCTTCAACCTCTGCCGTATACTTTTAAAGGAATCCTCCTCCCAATCGTGAAGCAAGCCTCCCAACTTGATGTTGTAGAAATTTGCAAAAGACTCAGCTGCCCAGATTTCTTCTCCTAATGCCTGGCTCTCCTTGTATAAAGTGGTGAAATCATTCTGTGAGAACCTGTACGTCGCTCCTTAAGGAACGTTGGCAATAATTTAGCCTGTAAAAATTCTGTTACCTCCACCAGTCTGGCCTCTCATACTTCCTCTTCCTTTATCTATCACTGTCTCATGCAATCACAGGCTGACAAGATAACCTCGGAATTTCATCCATGAGCTCTTTATCCATCTTGTACAATCCCTCTTCACTGCTGTTATAATTTTTTTTTGCCTATTGTTGTAGGTTGATGTTGATTGTAAGACATGAATTTCGCCAAACATTTAGCGGTTTCTCTCTGCTGTCACTGTATTACTTCCTTTCTATTTACTACAGATTTGAAGGTAATCACATGTACTGCTGATATTTAGTTGTTGTCTTGCGAGCTCAATGGGGTATTTGCATAGAATTCTGGTAAATTTATGGCAATAAACAACCCACATTTTGACTAACATATTACATATAGGAGCTGCAAGCTGTAGGTGACGACAATGGTTGTAGTGCCTTGTCCTCTGCCCCCTCTAATCAGATCACTTTTTAAGAGGATGATACAACGGCTATGGATTTGTAGCTTCCAATATCCCCACAAATCTACAAAAGAGAGTGGGCTGACCATCCATGAATCCCACGGCTGCTCCTAAGCTGTCTAATCTGCAAGAGAAAAGGGGACTAAAACCCACGCTAACCTCCAAGTGCTAGCATCTTTTCCCAAACACACTCAAATGTTCTCGGTCCTCTCTCAAGGCTCACGGATTCTTTAGCCCCTCCCGGCCTCTTCTAAGTCCACGGGCCAGTAATAAATGGGGAGGCCCCTCTAAAACCACAATTTCATAAGAAAAGGGCATCGATCCTCTTCCAACTCCAATGAGACTCTAGGGACCACGATTTCCAAGCACACAGATTGTCAAGAAAGTGACGCGATCCCCCAATGAGAGAATTCGACACCCATGAATTCGGTCTCTCTCTCTCTACAGTAAGAAATTCGGCTCTTCCACAAATTCCGGCTCCAAGAATCCAACCAACTGAAGATGAATTCGCCCTATGTGAAGTCGCGGCTCCAAGAATCCAGCCAACAGAAGATGAATTCGCCCTATGTGAAGTCGACCTCCTCAAGCAAGGACGCCAAGCAAGAAACTCGGCCTCCAAACAATGAATCCGGTCTTTCCTCAATAAAAGTCGACCCCGATACAAATTCGGCTTCTTCTATGTTCGCAACTTCCTCTTCTATCTGTCCTCCCTTCTCACGATTTGGCAAAGGAATCAAGACTTTCTCTATTGATATATCAACTACTACGATCTCCCTCTACGAGCCAACAAGAGGTAAGCTCAACCACCTCCAATCTCTACGTCTCTAGGGGAGGTGATTCAGTCTTCTCTGATGTTCATGTCATGGCCCAAGGTGATGCCAAATTCCCTTCTGTTTGGTACCACGATATATCACAAACTGTGCCCTCTTAATTGTGTCACGATCTCCTCAAAACAGCACACTGGAAACCCGTGACTTTCAGCATGCATCTTGCCCACATTAATTTCGTCCAGTAGGTGGAAGGAAGGAAATATTTTAACGTCCGCGAGGCTAAGAATAGCCTATGGGACCGACCAACTCGCACGCTGTTTTCTGCAATTCAATCATTTGTCTGTTCATCTTGATGATGAGCGCCCCCAATTTTTCCATAGTCCCCTCAATAAATAAATCATCCCAAGATTTATCCGCCGAGACATTGGCATACCTGTCCCAGTTGTCCTTAAAGGCTCCACACTCTAAAATGAAGTGTTTTTCTGTCTCCACCTTACCAACGGTGCAAAAAATACACACTCTTTCTGCCCAAGCTTATTTTGGCATTTTCCAACGCCCAGTCTCACAACAGAGTTGATGGGAATTAGTTCTTAATTGAGCAATGAGAATCTTGGCTTTCCAAGGTATATTGGCCCCTATGTACGCCTTTTGATGCTAATTGTAGGTAGGGTTAAACTCTTCAATATAATACTTTCTCTTTCTCCCTAGCTCTTTATCTCAAGTTCGCTTGTGGAACTTATTGATAACAAAAGCTTTTATTTCTTTACTATTCGTAGGACACGTGCTCAAGCACATATCCCACTTTCTGAGCCATTTAATATTTTGCCGTGTCCAAGTCTTCTTTCTTTTGCACAATATGTTATTGAAGACAACCTTAGGCCATCTACCTTCTTCCATTTGCTCAACTCTTTTTAGATATCTTATGAGTCTCACCATAGCGATTGCTTCAATAGAGGCCACCCCCATTTCACTTAGCATGGTTTCGTATGGCACTGAAATCTTAGTTTTGAACTTGCTTGTGATCATATGTTTTTGAATCTTTTCTATTTGCTTCCACTGTAAGTCAGAGGTACTGCTGGCCCAAACTTTACAACCATAGAGAACAACCGGAATCACTAAGAGCCCAAAAAGGGTTTGCATAGTTTTCTAGTCCCATAACTTTGCCTCTTTGCACCTATTTTGGAAAGCATAAAACACTTTCCAACCTCCCAAAGTTTTTTTTTTATTGCAGCCTTCCCAACTCAAACTTCTGTTGAAGTTGATTCCGAGGTACTTGTAATCTCCCACTACTTCAAGGGTATTGTCTCCAAAGTAGAACTTATGTTGTTTATGTTTTCTTTTGCTAGAGAAAACTACCACTTTCGTCTTGCTAGTATTTACTTGCATCCCAACTGTTCTACAAAAGTGCTCAAGGGAAATCAAGTGCTCTTACAAGCCAAGAGCAAAATTAGCAATCAAAATAAGGTCATCTACATAAAAAAGAAGCCCTATCACATACTCACCCATGAGGACACCATCCCCGCCCTCTAGGTTTAACCACTCTTCAAGTTTGTCAAAATATAAGCCAAAAAGGGTAGGGGATAATGGGCACCCTTGCTTGACCCCAATATCGCTTCTGAAACTTTCGGAGATACCATCTGATGTTTTGATTTTGACTTTGACCTCCTCATATAGCCTGTGAACAGCTGCTCTAAGATGTATAGGAACCCCAAGTTCCTCCATTCTGTGCCATAGTTTATCCCTGGGAACCATGTCAAAAGCTTTTTTGAAGTCAACAAAGCAACAAAAGGCTTCCCCTTTTTTCTCCCACACTTTTTCAATGATGTGCCTTAAAATAATACCATGGTCCACCATGGAATGTTTAGGTCTAAAACCTGTTTGTCCTTTAGCATGCTTGTCCCTTTCTTCCACCCACTTGCTAATTCTATTTCCTAGCATGCTCCCAAATAGCTTTGCAAACAAGGGGTTTATCATTATGGTCCTATGGAGGGATCGTTGAGATCCCCGCTCTTGAAAAGAGGAATTGTGAGGCTAGTTGTCCAATCTGTAGGGAATCCTTGCTGAATGATGTTGTTGAAGATTCCTGTAATGTGAGGTGCAAGAGTTTTGGAACCCTGCTTTAGATATTTAGCTTGAAGTTCTACTAAATCTTTGGCTTTTCCAACACCCAACTTCTTAATACCCACCTCAATCTCTTGCAGGGTGAAAAGCTTAGTAATGGTGGCGTTGTTGACTAAGGGTGTGCACTGATTGTGAAGGGAGCAGTACGTCTTTCCTCTATTCCACAACCCAATTGGACGAGGAAATACGGCCTTTCTTGGGAAGTCCCTCAATCAAGTCTCTGCACCTCCAATGAAAGGTAAACCACACGATGAACTTGGCCTTGGTATCATAATTTCCCCTTAGGATGGAAAGATCTCTAGCTCTAATACCACTGAAATGTCCCCAAGTAGGATAGGCACAATTGTTGCGTGTTTGATGGTGTGAATTTGACAAACCATTAGCAATTTTACATTGATTTATAATTTTCAAAAGAAATTTGCATTCTCATCAATATTTCGTCAAACACATTGGGAACATACCAAAATGGGAAGAATATTGTTGGCACTTTTATTATGAATAATAGATGGTAGACAATACAAATAACTATGGCTACTATAGCAGCTACCAAAACACAACCGACAAGAACTTGGAAGTGATGCCAAACCAAAAGATGAAGCTCAAGTGAAGACCATCAAGCCTTTCACACACCTGGGGGGTCATGGCAGAAATTTTCAAGCCACTCAGTGTGTCCTTGGGGGAAAGTCTCGAGTCAAGCCTGTCACCTTGTTCTTGACTCCTCTGTTTAGGCCAACTCCTAATCGAAGCCAAGGTGGGTAGCCCCTATTAAGCTAATAAGGCTATTAAGACTTACTGTGATGGTGATGAATGTGTTATTTAGGAGTTTGATAAACAAATTTAACACAAGATATTGCAATAGTAATTAAACCCCAACATCATAAAGATCAATATATCATAAGCAAAGCATGTGGAAACATATGATGATATCAAGTAAAAAGAAACCAGTGCCAATAATGGAGTCCACAAATGAAAATGTTGTATTGTTGAAAGAAATGTTGCAAGTGCTCTTGGTCAAATTTTAGATTAATATGGGATGAGTTGATTAAATTAGGGGGACAGGGGACTCCAGATATACCCAAAGGTACAAGGAGTAAGTCTAAACTCGTTATCCAATGCGGCTCCTTGCAAAGAATATGTGGGTTGGTTGGAGTCTCTGGGACGTATTCAACACTACACCAACAAGGGTGTAGCCTAACGGTGTCCCCAGGTCGCTACCCAGTTGTTCCCGCTTCCTTTGTGGATTTTTCCATTGCAACGGATGTATTATGATCAGTGTTGCAAACATTGGCGTGGCGAAAAAATCGGCAGGGTCCAGGAAACATCGTTTCGGGATATCTCGGCAAAACATCGGCAAACATCGGAAAAAAATCGGCAAACTTAAAAAATAGAAAAATATTCATTTTTTTTTCATTTTTTTAAACATCTAAAGCAACAATAATATCAAATAAACACATTGCCACATGAATATGGAAAGAAAACCGATATATAAGATATATAAGATGTGTAGAGATACATCACACATAAAAAATGGATCATGTCCCTGAATCCTGAGTCATAAAAAATATAACAAATGTATCTCATGATCATCATCATGACTCACGAGTCATCTACAATGAAATAAAGTAAATAAACTATCAATCCCCTCTACCCCTTTTATGGGAAAAGGTAATCGCTGTGCAAATGGCCTTTCCTCTAGAACTAGAAGTGTTGATGTATTTGTAACTTCGGAATGTATTCACTTGTATATTTTATGTATTGTACCCCGATGGTTATTCCGGGAAGTATCCGTAATGTAATTGAGTCATGTCATACCCCGATGTTCCTATTGGGAGATTCAATAATGTAAACAAGTCATGTAAAGTCATAGAGGGTAACCCTCCTTATTGTTCAAGGGTTAAAGTCCCCATAGTTTCGGGGCATTAGGGTTATTAGGCTCTCCTAGAGAAGTTGGCCCTAGGTGAGTTAATGTAAGTCGAGTCATTAGTACCCTAGTGGTGGTTACTGGAGCCTACATAACTGAGTTAGGATTACTTGAGCCTACATAACAGAGTCAAATATTAAGTGAACGAAAGAATATAAATAGAGAGTGAGACTCTCTATTTATCACATACACACTCACTCACTAGGGCGCATGAGTGAGAGAGAAGAAGCTGGGATCAGAGAAAGAAACAACTATTGTCGGAGATCATCTTTATGTTTTCGGGTTTTTACTTTTGCTATTGGTGCTCATTCTATCTCTAAGGAAGTTGCGGGGTTTTCTCCTTTATGGTTTCCCCGAGGAAAATTCTTTGTCTCTTGTCTCTTGTGATTATTGTTGTGCATGTTATTCTCTCAGATAAGATCTTAAAGATCATATTGCTTAAATGATAAAAATCTAACATGGTATCAGAGCTAACCTGAGAAGAAGACACTGTGCAGCTGCAGAAGCTAGAGCTTCTTACTTTTTTGGTTTCTCTCCACAATCCATCAACAAAAGGATGCTAGACTGATTCTCCATTGAAGGGCGCATCTTTCTATCGAAGCAGAATTTGATTCCGGGCATTTTCAGTTTTTGGTGCGGGAAATTAGGGTTTTTTACAAAAGAAGAATTTTTGAGTGAGCCCGGCATAGGATTTCTCTCCTCATCAAAATCGAAGTTTAGAGACCTGGGTTGAGATTTTTAGTTGGGTGAAACTCCAGGAAAGTCAAACCCTAGTTTGACCCAGGGCCTGAAAAACCCTAAAATACTGAAACTAATAATTTTGGTAGATTCGCTATATCTTGATATTGGAGAAGGATCAGGTTCTGAAACTTTCACAGGTCGAATATAAATTCCTAATGTACACTGTGTCCAAGTTTCAGCCTCCGATTCGCTATATTCTAGGAGATATGATTCCTCCAAGTTAGGGTTTCAGCCTCTCCCAAGATTCCTCCCAAAACAGGACACCTGGGGAGAATTGCTATATCTCGGGATACGAAGGTCCAAATGAAATTTCTCAAGATGTTCCAAAAAGGGTACGAACTTTAATTTCTGTGGTAAATGTTTCAAACCCCGAAGATGAAAGAGTGACACGTGGCAGTCGATACAACTTCTCTATGCTGAACAGTCCTGAAACAGGTCACCTTGAGAAAACTCCCATAAGTCCCAATGGGTGAAACCAATTCTGATGAAACCTATGGTGTTGGAACAAGAATACACGAGGCTACCTCAGTACGAAATTTCAGACATAAACGAGCAGTACTTTTGGAGATACCGCAGAAACAGTATCAGACATTTCTGCAAAAGAAATTGGTAAACTAGGGCTTCCTGTTCCAAGAGCTTCCCTCCACTGTTTTCAAAAAATGAGTACATTGGACAGCTTTCCTTGAAGAGGTCTATCTTTCTATCCAATCAAGTCTGGAAGATTCCAAGTTTTTAAAATTAGGGTTTCTCTTACAAACCCTAGATCAACCAGCTCCGGAACCAAGACGGACACCTCAAATCGGTAAGATCTAATCTTTTGCTATTTACATTTGAGGTTCTCATTTCTAAATGACTAGTCACACCAGCTTGATGACAAGTTTGGTGAAACTGACAAATTATAAGCATGGAAGTATTGGATCTCACTGGTTCTTGAAGGAAATGAATTGGACACCTACATAAGAGGTTCCAGTTCCAAAGGGAGATGAGGCTAAAAGCCTTACACAAGAAGAACTTGGTCAAGGCCAAGAAGATCATTGCTGATTCAATCACGGATCAGCTTATACCACAAGTGTCTTCCCTAAAGACACCGAAAGAGATGTTTGATTCCTTGACCAAGCTATTTGAAGGGAAGAACATAAATCGAAAGATGACTTTGAGAAAACAATTGAAGAATGTGAAGATCCAGAATGCAGAGACCATACACTCATACTTTACAAGGGTCTCTCAAATCAAAGAACAACTTGTAGCAGTAGAAGAAGAAGTGAAGAATGCAGAAGTTGTGATAACTACCTTGAATGGCCTCCCAAGATCATGTGATTCATTCATTTGAGGAACATGTGCCAGAAGGAAGTCATTACTTTCAGGAGACTCTGGGAAGAAGAAGAAGCTCGAATCACAATAAGAGAAGAGAAGATGGGAGCAACTAAAGATCAAGCTCACACCATCCAAAGAAGATCCCTCAAGTGATGAGGAATACGAAGGACTCAACTCTTGAAGAACCTCTTATCCATCTTCATTAGAGGAAATTTCAATTTAAAATGGGCCTTCTAAAAATAATACAAATTCCATGTCATCATGTATTAGCCAATCAAAATGCTTTAAAATTCAAAAAGGGAGCACCTCTTAAACAATTTTTTAATATAAATTTGGGGATAGGTGTCATAAAAAAAACTACTTTTTTGTTCATATTTTCGACATATCTCTCTATGTTTTTACTTAAATTTTGATCGAAAGAGCTCATTGGATGCAGAATTAAATTATGCACCCAACAAGTACCCACTCGGCATACTTTTGATGGGCCCCACTACCTCAAAAACAAGAACCACTCGACATACTTTTGACGGGCCCCACTACCCCAAAAACAAGAAATACCTGAAAAAATGTGATGATGATATCATCATCACATGTTTTCAGGTATTTTTTGTTTTTGGGGAAAAGGGGCCTGTCAAAAGTATGTCGAGTGGGTACTCGTTGGATGCAGAATTTAATTCTGCATCCAACAAGCTCTCCCGATCGAAATTTGAGTAAACACATAGGGAGATATGTCAAAAATACGAACAAAAAGGTAGTTTTTTCTTCTCTTCCTCCAAAATTAATAAATATTATTTTATTATTTTAACTATTATTTTATTAATTTTCCTTAGGAGGCCCATTTTGAGTTGAAATTTCTTCTAATGATCATTTGGATAAGAAACGATGAATGAAGAAGATGATGAAGCTGAAGGCTCAAGAAGGAGTCTACCCACGAAACAAATAAAGATAAGTATTCAATTGTCATTTCATGATATTGTTTTGTTATGCATTTGTTTATATTCAGTTGATGTATTATGCATGGTAGAATGTTTGCATTAATGACATTATACTACTAATACGCATGTGATGGGTAAGTAGCTCATGGTGCTATACAACTCTCCATTGCTACTTATCTAGAATGAAACCTCTTTGCTGACATATTGGATTAGTGCACAATCTCAATGATGTCTTGGTAGAAATCGAAGGCATCTAGAAAGTTTCTGTGAGATATGGATGAATGTTGTATTGGCTAAAATAGTTGCATGATCATATATTTATGCATAAGAATTTTCCATTATGAATATACCTTATGAAATGTTTCTAACGATACAACTAATGCATTTGATTTGTAGGAAAGATCGCGTAAAATTGCCCACAAGCAAAGAAGGATGAGACTTGTTCCAAAGAACAAGTGACGAATGTTCAAGATGAAAAATAATTCGACGAATGCAGCGGCATCATTGATGCAGAACATTCCAGCTATGAAGAAGTAACCAAGAAGAAAGGGAAGACCAGTTCAAGAAGAATGATGTCTAGGATGCAGTATCAAGACCTGAAGGAAAGTTCGTAGTTCCATCATGCAGTAGATGGAAACATCGTGGGATACAAGGCAAGATTCGTAGCACGAGGCTTCTCACGAAAAGAAGGCATAGACTACGAAGAGACATTTGCATCCAATGGGAGTTGAGACCCATGACAGGCAGAATCATATGTGCAAATGAAACAAGGCCTTGTACAAGCTCAAAAGACACCCATGGGATAACACATACATGAGGAGCTTGAAGATCACCTAGAGTGATGAAAATCTTAACCTTTGTTGTAGGTTGAAGATGGAAGCCAATAGAGGATGACAAGCTCACAGATGGGTGCGAGAAAAACTTTTGAAAAGGTTCAAGATAGAGGATCTTGGTATCCAGTAACCCTAGATGGATACATAGAATATTAGTGGCAGAGGAAGCTACTTGTCACTCTAGTACAGAATATTTCAGTAGATAGAATACGAAAAACAGAAGGAGTATGATGCTCTGCTTCAAAGGGAGTGACTGCAGAAGATCCCGAGGTTCGACATGGTACGACAGGATGGATAGCTTACTGATAACTCTAGGCTTTACTGAGAGTAAAGTGGACTCCAACCTTTGCTTCAAGGTTGAAGGCAGAAGACCAGTGATGCTCCTGTTATATTTCGATGACTTGTTTCTAACAGAAAAGAGGAACTCATTAAAGTTGCAAGAAGGATATTGCTGCCGAGTTCGAGATGAAGGACCTAGGTATGATGCACTACTTTCTAGGCATGGAGGTGTGGCAAAATGCAAATGGAATTTCCCTGGGACAAGGGAAGTATGCAGTAGAGATCCTGAAGAGGTTCAAAATGATGGACTGCAAGGCCATGACCACACCTATGGCATCGAACCTGAAGCTATTGAGTGTTGCTTCATCAGAGACGGTTGATGCCACGATGTATCGTCAGATGATTTGTACCTTGATGTACCTGAAAAATACGAGACCAGATATTTTCTTTGCTATGAACACATTGAGACATTTTCACCTGATGGCTGCAAAGCATATTTTGAGGTACCTAAAGGGTACAGTGGATTATGGGCTCAAGTATGATACGAATCAAAAGATTAACTTGGAGGGTTATGTGGATTCGTATTGGGCAGGCAGTGCCATCGATAGGAAGAGCACTTCAGGGTGTTGCTTCAGTATGGGATCAAGTGTGATATCTTGGTTTAGCAGGAAACAGTCTTGCGTGGCACTGAGTACAGCTGAAGCAAAGTATGGCGCAGCTTGTTCAGCTAGTTGTGAGGCAGTATGGTTGAGGAAGCTACTGTCTGATTTGTTTGATCTCCAGTTGGATGCTACTTGTATATATTGCGACAACTAGAGTTGTGTGAAGTTGTTGGAGAACCCAGTGTTCCATGACAAGTCGAAGCATATCAAGATCAAATATCACTATGTTAGGGATATGGTGTAGAGAGGAGCAGTAAAGCTCCAATATGTTGCGACGGACGAGCAGATAGTTGATGTGTTGACCAAGCCATTGACCAGAGTGAAGTTTGAGTACTTCAGAAAGAAGCTTGGTGTTCTCCAGATCGAGGTTCCTTCCAAGGGGAGGTGATGAGTCCATGAGCCATTCTGACATGGTGAGAGGATTGGTTCCTTCCATGGTCAGATGTAAGTGCAGAGATGCTCTGATATGATTGTGGGTTGTGTTACCACATGATCAGTGCAGAGCCATTTTGATGTGATCGAGGGATGTGTTCCCACATGATCAGATATAAGTGCTGAAGGCCATTCTCTGGGAGAATGGAGGCACCTAGTCAGTTACCAGGAACACTCAGCTTAGTGTTGAGAGGCCATTCTCTAGGAGAATGGCGGCACCTGGTCAGTTACAAGGAACACTCAACTTAGTGCTGAGAGGCCATTCTCTGGGAGAATGGAGGCACCTGGTCAGTTACCAGGAATACTCAGCCTAGAGATGAGAGCCATTCTGATATGACTGTGGGATTGGCTCCCACATGATTAGATATAAGTGCAGAGCCTTTCCCCAGATAATAGATGGTGTGTCCTATCATGCCGATGGATGTAAGTGCAGAGCCTTTCCCTGGATGATAGATGGTGTGTCCTATCATGTCGATGACTGTAAGTGCAAAGCCTTTCTTTGGATGGTATATGGTGTGTCCTACCATGCCAGTAGATATAAGTGCTGAGCCCTTCCTTGGATAGTAGATGGTGTGTCTTGCTATGCCAGAGGATATAAGTGTTGTGCCTTTCTCTGGATAGTAGATGGTGTGTCCTGCTATGCCAGTAGATGTAAGTGCTGGGCCTTTCCTTGGATGATAGATGGTGTGTCCTATCATGCAGTGGATGTGAGTGCTGGGTCTTTCTGACATGGTGGTGGATGTGTTCCTCCCATGGTCAGATGTGAGTGCTAGGCGTGCCTTTCTGACATGGTGTTGGATGTGTTCCTCTCATGGTCAGATGTAAGTGCTGGGCGGGCCATTCTGACTTAGGGTCAGATATAAGCGCTGAAGAAGACCTACATGGAGGATAGGCCTACAACCAACATGAAAAAGTGTTGGCTCTGTAGAACTTCCTATGATGAGAAGAATTGAGAGATAGCACTAGTTGATCGAGATGGCAGAAGCAGTGATGATGATGATCCAACTTTGATGATGATCCAGTTTTGATGATGATCTAGTGATGATCCAGTTTTGATGATGATCCAGTGATGATCCAACTTTGATGATGATCTAGTGATAATCCAGTGATGATCCATCCTTGATGATGATTTAGTGATGACCAGTTTCGATGATGATCCAATGATGATCCAGCGTTGATGTTGATCTAGATTTGATCCAGAGAAGAAGACTTGTACCGATGAATTGTATCAAGAGAATACCTTCGTAGTTAAGAGGGAGTGTTGATGTATTTGTAACTTCGGAATGTATTCACTTGTATATTTTATGTATTGTACCCCGATGGTTATTCCGGGAAGTATCTGTAATGTAATTGAGTCATGTCATACCTCGATGTTCCTATTGGGAGATTCAATAATGTAAACAAGTCATGTAAAGTCATAGAGGGTAACCCTCCTTATTGTTCAAGGGTTAAAGTCCCCATAGTTTCAAGGCACTAGGGTTATTAGACTCTCCTAGAGAAGTCGACCCTAGGTGAGTTAATGTAAGTCGGGTCATTAGTACCCCAGTTGTGGTTACTTGATCCTACATAACTGAGTTCGGATTACTCGAGCCTACATAACAGAGTCAAATATTAAGTGAACGAAAGAATATAAATAGAGAGTGAGACTCTCTATTTATCACACACACTCACTCACTAGGGCGCATGAGTGAGAGAGAAGAAGTTGGGATCAGAGAAAGAGACAACTGCTGTCAGCGATCATCTTTATAATTTTGGGTTTTACTTTTGATATTGGTGCTCATTCTATCTCTGAGGAAGTTGCGGGGTTTTCTCCTTTATGGTTTCCCCAAGGAAAATTCTTTGTGTCTCTTGTCTCTTGTGATTATTGTTGTGCATGTTATTCTCTCAGATACTATCCTAAAGATCATATTTCTTAAATGATAAAAATCTAACAAGAAGTAGGTGCCCTTGAGGCTTGTGGGCCTCGTACTGGACTCTGACGTCCTCTAGAAGAAGACCCTACAAAATGACGTCCTCTAGAAACTGGAGAAGGTGGCCAAAATTGATGTCCTGAAGAATGAGAAGGTCGAGGAGGTAGTCCTGCTCCACTACCAGTACTAGTGTTTGTGCTACCACCGGGTCTATCTCCCTCTAGCTCTGATTGTGGCACACTCCCAGAATCGGTGTGAAACTCCTTTGGAATTGGAACATGCTCATCCAAATCCTTTGAGACTGTATGAGTCTCACCATGATCACTATCAGCAGCATGATCATCCTCTAGACAATCAGGGGCTACCTCCATAACAGGATCCTCACACTCTTCCCTCCATGCAGCAGTGGTGTCAATCTCATCCAATGAAATGGCATTCGCATCAACTTTTCTCTCATACTGCTTCACCCACAGCCTGAGATTGTAGTGGACGTAGACCAAATCATTAAGGCGTTGAGTATCCAACCTGGAGGAGGATCATAAATATTAAATATTAAATTCATAATTTATAAATAATAATGCATAAATTAGAAGGTAAAGTGGCATAAATCTATAAATTAGAACTTAATAATTTATATTATATAATGAATTTGAAAATTTGAAATTCTCTAACCTGTTGCACTTTTTGGAGTGTACTTTTTCAAATACACTCCAGTTGCGCTCGCAACCATGAAGAGCTACATGTCTAGCTGAGCACTCGAATGGCGAGCCTCTATAGAATAGGTACACAACCACCATAGTTCTCCCACAAAGTATCTACAATGAAATTATGAATAAAATAAACATGAGAAACGAAAAATAAAATTTGAAACAAAGAATTAGAAAGAGAAAATGAAATTTTAAATTTAAACTTTAATGTTGAAAGTTTGAAACTAGGTGAAGCTTACTTGGCATCAGGTTGGTCCTGTCATTTATTTCTATATCAAACCCAAATAATCTTGTGGCTCTCTTATACATTTCCAACTCTTGGGAAAGCTGTGTATGCTCAGCTTCATCAGGTACCATCCTCTGGACACACTCATAGAATCCAAACATAACCTCTCCATCAAATCTAAAGCCATAGGATTAAGCAAACGAAGGGTTGAGGTATAGCCCTGCAGCATGAATGGGGCAATGGAGTGTGTTGTTCCATCGCGTATCAATCACCACCCATATCATATGTCGTCTCTCCTGCCCCTGATCTCCCTTGTCCTCATAATAAGCACGGATGGATTCTTTGGCCCTATCCATGGCCTCATATAGGTAGCCCATTGCGGGTTTCTCTTTATCAACCAAGCGGAGAACCCTTACCAAAGGTTCGGTGATGGTGCACACCTCCTTCATCGCACCCCAAAAACTCTCATCATATGCAACTAGCCTGAATGTGGCTTGCCCCTCTAGTCTAGTGCTAAATGATAAAGTACGCCACTCTGGTGAAAAGAACATCGCCTGCAAGTCCCACATAGAATTCTAGAGTGACTGAAGAGAAATAAAGCTAGTGGCAAAGCGTGTGATGGCAGGATGCACCAACTCTTTGTCACCTGTGAACTTTCTCATCAAGCTAAGCACTGCTACATGCTTATATATGAATTTTGTGATGCTCCGTGCTGAATCAATAGTATCCTTAATCCAATCAATCCTGCCTAAATCCTCTAAGATCAAATCAAGGCAATGGGCAGCACAAGGAGTCCAGAATAGTGTAGGATACCTAGCCATAAGCATTCTACTAGCAGCCACATAGTTCGCAGCGTTGTCCATTATCACTTGGAAAACATGTTGTGGCCCAATCTCTTGGATGAACTCATCCAACAAGCCACATAGTAAAACTGCATCTTTGACATGTGCATATGCATCCACAGATCTCATGAACATAGTCCCCCTGGGGCAATGATCCAAAAAGTTGAGAAGTGTCCTACCCCTCATATCGGTCCAACCATCTGACATCACACTGCATCTTGTTAAGTCCCATGACCTTTGAAGCTCCTCCAATCTGTGAGTGCAATCAGTCTTTTCATCCTAAAGGATGGACCCTCTCAACTCCTCATAACTAGGGGCCTTAAACCCCACTCCAACTATAGTAGCCACCTCAAACATGGACACATAAAATGGGTTCTTTGCAAAGTTAAATGGAATAGCACTCCATAACAAGCATCGACCAATAAATTTGTGTGCATCTGCTTTTTCCTCTACTTTCACCATGGACCTTATAGAAGGTTGTCCACCAGGATTGCATCTTGAAGATACCATGAAAGGCGATGTGGACTGTTGTTTGGACTGGGTATCGGTATCTAGGCTTGTCCCACTAGCCCCTAATCCTGCTGCGGACCCGGATCTTGAAGCAATTTGATTCGTCATGGCCTCCCTGTATTGTTTCCTTATCCTAGTGCCCTCAATCGCTTGTGTGACCTTAGCAATGATTTCCAAAGTTGTTTGGTTGCAAGCACCCACATCATGCCCTGCTATTTATGCAAGGTGATATTTCAGCCTACTTATCCCACTTGTCATTCTTTTCCCACATAGATTGCAAGTGAGAATTTGTCGATTGAGTGGGTCAACAGGTGAGCTCCACTCCCAAAATGGATCCAAAGCCATTGGCATCTTGTATATGTATTATGGAGTTATTATGGACAAAATGAAGCTTGAATCTTGATACTTTGAACTTGAAGTTTGAACCTAAGGCAAGAAAAAAAAACGTTTTTTAGCATATGTGATTAATGAAAATGTAAAACACAAGAAGAATTCCAAGAAATATTGAGCATTCAAACATTAATTTGATGAGGCAAAATAAATAGACATTTTCATGAGGATTTATAAGGATCTACTATGTAGGGCAAGAAAAAAAATGCCAAAACGTTTTTTGGCATGCAAGCAACAAAATACATAACAGTTGAAAAAAAATGCTTAAAACCCTATAAAAATCGTTTTTGAAGATGGAGAATTACATGGCAACGTAAATCAACAAGAATCCCTCTTGGAAAAATGAGAAATGATGGGCAAATTTTTTACTTACATTCAGCTATGATAATTGTCGAAAAAAACCCCAAATGGCAAGATCCAATCTTCAATTTTGATGCTTAATGGCGAAGAAAATGTTGCCTAAATTCGTTGTTGGTCTCTTGAAACTCTCTTCACTTGCCGTCTCATATCCTTAGCTCACCTCCCAATGGACTGTTAGAGTCAAAATGAGCAAAAAAAATGAAAAAAAAACAACTTAAAGGTGTCTTTTTCCGACTCTGTCCGCGTGGCCGCTTTTTTCCATCGACTCGCAATTTCTCGGGAAAAAATCGATGATATATCGGAAAAAATAGGGGGCGATTTTTTCGACGATTTTTTGGTTAAATCTCGGCGCGGCAAAAAAATTGCGATTTATCGGACATCGGCGATAAATCGGCCAATGTTGGTAACACTGATTCTGACTACTAATTTCAGAGAGTTCATGTTCCATAACTTGATTTGCGATGTAACAAGTAGTTTCCTGATGAAACTTAGAACAAGGCCTACGAAAGGAATTACATCCTCTACCATGTTGGCTGAATCTAACTAGTTTGGAATTCTAGGCTCTAAAGTTGATACTTTCTTCTGGTACATTTGATTAGAATTTTTTTGAAAGTTCCTTGGTGCAAGAGAAACATGATTTCTCCATCATAACCAACCTATTCTGAATATGATTTAGTTGTGCAGCATGATTGGTCATTTGTTGGTTTTGATTAGTTACCAAGGTTTTCATCATTTTAGATATTTCCTTCATAGGATCTTTGGATGATTCCTTGCTCTTTGAGTGAACAACTTTTCCCTTAGACTCTTTATTATAGGAAGAAATTCCTCTTGTGAATCTAGGTATGTTGGACTTACCGGATAATTTCATATTCTTTTCAATTTTTTCGGCCAATTCTTGGGCTTGCTTTAAGTCAACAGGTTCTTTATCTCTTAACTGACACCTCAAATCTACAGTGAATGCTTCAATATAATAGATGAGGATAGAAGCATCATGTGGCTTAATGTCATTATGAAGGTCAGAAACCAGGTCCCTGAACTTCTTATTGAATTCCTCCATAGTTTCATTTTCCATCTTTTTAATGTTATGGAGAGAAGCAAGATGATGCCTTGGTTCCTTCTTTTCTCCCCATTTCTTCTTAAAACCCTCCAGGAATTCATTAAGTGTTTTATATAAATTATCAGCTAATTCAAGGTACCATTCTCCAACATCTTCTTCTAAAGATAAAGCAAAGAGCTTCATTTTTACGTCGTCATGGTCATGGGCAGGTTGATTACAATAACAACTTAAATGCCTAGAAAACTTCTGAAGACGGTATTTAACTGTGATGGCATTGTTTCCTTGAAATGTACGAAGCTTCTTGATAGCATCATTCAGAATGGCATGCAGAGCACCTGCTATCTTAGAAAGGTCAAGGGGTTTAAAATAATCAAACATTTCTTTGGACTAATGGATGTGACTCTCTACAAATAGATGATGGATATTTGAGAGGGATTGGGACCCTAAATCTTCAAGGATTCTAAGAGAAGTCTATCTATTCAATCTCCTTCTATAATCCCTTTTAGGCTCAGGGATGAGATCAAATACTCCTTCGGAGTTCCTTCAGGTAGAATACTTTGGAGGGATATTAAACAATGGAGTCCCCAGATGGATTGAGTTTCAATTTTAAATTTAAAAGACAAGATCTATCAATTTTTTTCTATCTTTTTATCTTTTTGAAAAAAGAAAAGTTAAGTCGTACTAGGGAATAAAAATATTTATCACCGGCAACGACGCCAGGAAATGTTGCCGCCTTTCACACACCTGGGGGGGAACGTGGAAAAAATATTCAAGCCACTCGATGTGTCCTTGGGGGAAAGTCTCGAGTCAAGGCTGACACCTTGTTCTTGACTCCTTCGTTTAGGCCAACTCCTAACGAAGCCAAGGGGGGTAGACCATATTTAGTTGCTAAGGTTGTTAAGGCTTAGTGAGATGGTGATGAATGAGTTATTTAGGAGTTTGATGAAAAAAACTAACACAAGATATTGCAACAAATTAAAACACAACAGCAAAAAGATCAATATATAAGATATAAAGCATGTGGAAACAGATCATTATATCAAGTAAAGAACCAGTGCCAAAATGGAGTCCATAGATAACAGTGATGTTGTATTGTTGAAAGAAAAATGTTGCAAGTGCTCTTGGTCAAATTTTAGATTAATGTGGGGATGAGCTGATTAACTAATGGGGAAGAGGGAACTCCAAATATACATGAAGGTACGAGGAGTATGTCCAAAAACGTTGTATGATGTGGCTCCCTACAAGGAATATGTGGGCTAGTTGGAGTCTCTGAGACGTGTGCCTAGAATTGATTGCTAAAGGTGAGATAAGACAATTAAAGGTGAAACTAACAATACCCGGTTTGTGAAATTCAAAATAGCCACTTCCCCAAGGAGGGCGCCCCTTTTCTATGGGTAAGACTAGTACTTTGGGTGAGAAAATGGAGTCCGATGATCATGAAAAATTTAGATATGAGGGTTTTAAATTATTTAAGAAGTGGGTTTTTAGTTTCAAAGCTCGCTGCAAACGAGAACCTACAAATCTAAAGGATGAGGGTTTTAAGACTAGAGTTTTAATTTTATTAAGATCGGGTGGATTGAAATAATGGAGATAGAAGAACATACCTTGTGAAAATATACCTAGAAATTATAGATGAATGCCGAAAAGGTGAGTATTACTCCCGCAAAGATCAAACGAAATAATTTGTTGAAGCTCCAGCTAAACGCCCAAGTGAAGTGCAGCCCTCTTCCTACCAAGCCTAGGAAAAAAATCAATAAGATCGACAAGAAAATGAACTACTGTAAACGAGAGGTAAAAGATCAGAGAAATGATTGGTCATAGCAAAAACACTCCCTGTTCAGAACAAATCCGAAAGAGAAACAAACTATGGGTCTCCCCAAATGACGCGCTCCTCCAAGACGACCTCTCTACCTACAATAAAATAATAATCCACAAAAATATGCTAGATTCTGTTATTGACTAGGCTGCACCTAGTTGGACTTTCAATGAACCGCCAATGATGAACAAGATACTTGTTCATATTCAGAGTTCAGAAGTCCTTTCAGGCCTTCATGGCCGTTTTATTTTTTGGAACACATGTTCATACCCCCTTGGGGAAATTGTAAAAAATGTCCTAGCATTTAATTTTTTATAAAAGGCTCGGCTTCTTGGACTTAAGCATCAAGCTGACTAGCCTAGAGTGTTTTTTTCCCTTGGTTATTATTGGTTGTTGAACAAACGACTAATAATTTCTGAGCTTTTCACTCACACCTCCAAAGCTGGGGTAGTCATCTTGTTGTTTCGGCCTAGGGAGGTTATTAGAGCCTTCGTGTCAGTGTTTTTCACCAGGATAGGCATTCATTTTGAGTCGTATGGACATGTACTAGGCCCCCCTAGAGTTTCGTTAATTTTCGCAAAAAATATTTTTTTTTCCCGTTTTTTAAACCATTTTTTAATAGTTTAATTAAAAAAGTTCAAAATGTAATAAAAGTCAGATATAGAGCCCATTTCTGACATGGGGACACTCGTTTTCACACTCAGAGTTTCCACTTTACCCCAGCAACCACTTTCTACATTAGTCGGGCAGCCGAAGCATCCCGTAAGGCATTATTTGGCTAAAAGTGCATAAAAATGGCATTTTAATGCTAAGACAAATTGACACAGAAGGACAAATTTGAATAAGTCAAAATTCAATTTGTTTTATGTTAATTTGACATGGTAAAGGGGTCCCATGTTGCTAACGATTTATACATCCACTCATATGAGGACAAAGTTTGGTTATAACGTAGTGAGGTATTAAGTTATGGTGATGACGTGAGCATTCAAGGGTCTTGAATATGGTAAATGGAGCTGCGGTAACCAAGAGTGGACCCCCATCCGTTTACTATCCACATCAGCATTAAAACTTTGGTTTAAGATTCCGCCGTACATTGATGAGAGTAAGGTAGCGTGACCATGTAAGAGGGTGACGTCAAGCTTTGTTTTTTTTTTAAAATCATGAGCATGGTTGGAGTAATAAGGAATGGACCCCTCGTATGTATTTCCCATTTAAATTTTTTTTATGTGGTGGATTACTATACCATATGGTTTGGAACCCGTGCTATCTCATTGACGTCATCTAGCATATGTTAAAATTGTGAGCAAGGTATGTGGGGTTCACGCTAGCCTTTATGGTGGTAGGGAATAGCAAGGAGTGGGCCTCCTTTCATCCTCATCACTTTAAAACTTTGGGTTATTTCTTTAAACTTACCATAAGTCAAAGTTTGGGAAAACAAGAGAATCTCATCTTAGAGCTCACGTCATAGCAACTCCGTATATTTGCGTGAGGTGGATGAAGATTGAGGATTGGAATTTGTGAGTTGGCTTGGTAGGTGAGTGAAGGAACCTCCTCCATACAATCTCTTCCGTTAACTGGATAATCACCCCACTGATTTTGTTGATTGGTTCAGTTCAGCTCAGCTCAACTCAGTTACACTTCGGGTTGATTTTCAATATTGATGAGGCCCCCCTGGATCTCTCTTTTCCTATTTAAGCAAGTCACTTCTCCATTGTTGAGGATCAAAAGGTAGAACCTCTTCTTGTCAGATTGTAATAGTTTTCTTCATTATTGTGAGTAAAAGGCTTTGGAGGCAATTTCTATTTGGGATCTATGAATGTTTGGATGGAGTTTACTCTACATTAGTGAGGTAACATGTATTTGTTTTCATACTTGCATATGTTTGGGATTAACTTGCTTTCAGAAGGAAATGGTATTTTTGTAAAGATAAAAGGTAATTCTTGGTACGTTACTCTTTTATTGCAAGTCAAAGAAGACTATTTGATATATGTATGATTTCATGCTTGGATCTACATTGTTGTTGTAGTCTCTTTTGGTTTACACAGGTATTTTTTAATCCCCATTTCTAGCGTTGAGAATCTTTTGCAAGGAGCTAAAGCTGGAGTATTGATGAGCGAATGTGTTCTACTTTTCCTTCAGTAAAATTGAAAAATAAGCTTTGTCACTCTGATCTCACCAAGGAGGCGTTTTCTCTCTTTTATTTCTTGCTCTACTCTGGGTTCTTTAACTTTTGATCCACAAATTTCTTAAAAGTTTATTTCAGTTTCAAACGTTTCCATATTAGATCTAGCTTGTAAGGTCATATTAAAGGTAGATCTAATGTCTAAATGTTTCTATTTCTAGTCTGCTACAAAGCTACATTTAAAATTCTAGATCTAGTTACTTTTCCCTTTTTTCGGCAAGTTTAAAAATTTTGAAAATTAAAAAAGATTGTTGAAGGATTTTTGTGCATTTTAAAG
>LPNX011040873.1:0-29899 GCA_001517045.1 Pseudotsuga menziesii | reverse complement strand
TTTTGGGGTAGCGGGGTCCGTCAAAAGTATGCAGTGTGGGTACTCGTTGGATGCGGAATCAAATTCCGCATCCAACGAGCTCTCTCGATCGAAATTTGAGTTAAAACACGATGAGATATGTCAAAAATAGAAACACAAAAAGTAGTTTTTTTCTTTCTTCCTCCAAAATTAATCAATATTATTTTATTATTTTAACTATTATTTTATTATTTTAACTATTATTTTATTATTTTCCTTAGGAGGCCCATTTTAGACCCCAAAATTCCTCTAATGTTTGATCTATCCTTTTAGTGCTTGATATTTGCTTTCCATTCTTCTCAAGAGGCAAGCAAAGATCCTAAGAAGGCAAGCTTTCTAGCTTGCCTTACTTAGTTGTTTCCTTTTTTTTATAGTTAGTTGTTACTTAGAATTTTTTTATAAATTTTGCATGTTGTCCAAAGACACTTCCAAAGTGTTTTTGGGCATTTTCACTGACATTAGCTTGCTGGTTTTTAGCAGGCCCATCAAAAAAGAGAAGGAAACTCTGCCCGAAAATAGCTTTTTTGGACATCCGAAGCTCCTAGGAGGCTTTCCCCTTAGCTAGGCATGTTTTCCTTGTATTTTGTAAGCCTTTGGATCCCAGATAACAAGGACCAAAGAGCATCTCTGCTGAAGCATTGTAACTTATTAATAAAAGCAAGTCTGAGTAGGCTCGGTAGAGCCTGGTCCCCATCCCCCTTGGGGGGATTTGTATCGGTGTCCTTTTTTTGTTTTCTTTATATGTTGTTAGCGTAGTTGTTTTTTTTTATCATTTCATGCTTTGTTTAAGTTTTGCAAAAGTAACTTGAATATTTACCCACTGCGCTATACCGAAGTACCGTAAGGCAAAAGATTTGAGCAGTGTAGTAATTAAAAAAACAATTTTGTTATGCACTGTTAAGTTAAAATAAACCCTCTCGATTTCTCGAATACAGGTTCATGGATAAGGGCTTTCCAGAGTACTGAATCCGAAAAGAGACACTTGGGTTTTATCTTTTTCTAAATCGGAAAACTTGTTCTAAAACTTTTAAAATAAACCAAGACTCCTTCTCTGTATACTCTACACCGCTGCAACTTGTCTGGCTATATCAGAAAGGGATACGAGTTACTAGATTTAATAGAAAAATCCACACAAGTGATTTTCTCAAGAACTCGGGAGGTTGCAAAGGGTAATCACTACAGAGTCAGGGGGCTACTCCAAGCAGGTTCATTCTCGCCCTGTTGGACACTTGGTATTATCGCTTTAGCACTCAGTTCGAAGGGTCTTGACTTGTTGGGCCAAACCCACAATTAACCCACTCCCTTAATTATTCATTTAATAATGTAAAATTTACCAACCGAGACACTGCAATACTTTCACTGAGACTACACTAGCAACCCATGTTTGCAAGCACTTTTTTCATTTCGGCATTGGTCTATTCTGTTCTTTTTGCATAAGTTAATCTTGCAATGTGTCATTGAATATTGTGTATCTAATTAGATTTGAAGTGTTTCTAAGGTCAATCTTATTGGTAGTAATTGGTAATTTTTAATTCCATCCATTTCATATTAAAACTCCTAGATCTAGTTATTTCTCTCATAGAGTAAAAACCCTAGATTTTACTTTTCATTAGGGTCCACCCCCTTGGCTTCGCTAGGAGTTGGCCTAGACAGAGAAGTTGAGTATCAAGTGATAGCACTTGGCTCGAGCTTGCTCCTAAGGTCGCACCCAGTGGCTTGAAGATTTCTGCCACGTTACCCGAGGTGCAAATTAGGCGGCAACAAATTCTTCCCAAAGATATTTCAGTGCAAAGGAAAAGTAACTTCAATCACAATTGCCGACATCCAATCCACAAGAACATAGGTATTTCTCACAACATAATTTTCTCTATTCCAATAAGCCAAGAGCCAAAATTCCCAATGGAATACAATGAAGGGATCACAACTCTTAAATAGATCGAGAGTGTGTCCACATTCTAACCAACATCAATCCAACGGTTGAGATTAAAACATCATCAACAGTGGAGATCTTTTAATTTTACTTTACATGGATCAACTTAGACAAATACATTTGAGGGGGGCGAATTACCTCATAAAGCCCATTTTTACAACATGATCTATCATAATTTATACAAGTTTAACACTTAGGGGACATGGGGGGGTCATTAGGGGGTCCCTCCATACATATTTCTAAAGATACAACTTCATTTATAAACTTTTATTTTGGCCATTTTGGCCATTTTGTCCAATTTCGCCCTATGGGGTACGTCCTACCTAAGAGAGCCAAAAAAATAATATGGAACATCAAATTGAGTGAAATTGATGCAAATATCTCCGAAAAGACATAATAAATCATCCAGAGAAATTTGTAGACACTGAGAGGGGGGGTGAATCAGTGTAAAGCAATTTTTACAACTTTTCTTGACCTGTCACACCTAACTACCAATTCATCATTCCATTATTCTATCCATCTCATAATCATATCATAAATATCTTTTATATCATCATTCACATAGCATAAGCATTTAGATCATCAGGAACCATAGCACAAAAGAACACAACACAATATAATTTTGTAATCTTTTTGTATTATTTTGGTCCGGCTACAACCGTTAGGTAAAATCAGCACCTACTGATATGGAGAGCACCTACTCTGCATCCAGGACCCTGCCTAGTTTTCTTAGACCCTGCTAAGAAGGGTTTGAGGTATCCTAACCTCAAAAGCAAGACAAGCTTGCATTTACAATTAATGCTTACTGTTACATCAACTCATCAATCACTTGTGTCTTTAACCTGCTGTCAACTGTCTCAGCTCATGCTCATTTGCTAATCATCAACGCTGCTCACCAATCACTGTACTCTAGTCACTCTCAGATCATCCCTGTAGATATCACTGCCACATCCTAAGCAATTTCTGTCATATCAGCATTCTGTCCACCAGCATCATCACGAGCAATCTCTGTCACATCATCAACGCTGCTCATCACATCAACACTGCTCATCATTCTGCCTTATGAGCAATCCACTGTCAACTGTCCAAATCACTGCCAGCTGCCCATAACACAGTCAATTCAATTAACATAAAGGTCTTCACAAACCAGACTGTCTAACAACAATCAACCTGGTCATCATCATCATTGTCTTCTTTACTGGTTGCTGGTCATTAGCCTGTCGCTATCATTTGTCATATCATATCAGACTGCTGTCACTGTCATATGAATGGCTGTCACTATCTTGACAAGACAATGTATGTCACTGTCTAGCTGTCACATAAAGATGCCATAACTACTGTAAGGTCAATTTGAGACTGATGCATTTCATTCCCAAGCAAATATGGATCTTTTTACAGAGCTTGTTTATGACATACTACCAGAGTTGAGCTGCTGCTAATCAGAGTCTGCTCTTTAATGTCTTCTTATGTTATCAAAGTCTTCTCATGCCCAACAAGCCATCCATATCAGAGATACTAGTCATCCTCTTACTACTGTCAAGTTTTCAGTTTAGTTCAAGCTCGCTCAAAAGAAACTTTTCAAGGCACCACCACTGGGTGTACATTTATAACCAAGCTTTTGTCTGTTCAAAGCGTGTTTTTACAGTCATGGCCCAGCCTGGCATTGCCACCACCAGTTACCATCGAATTCCTTATTATCTTGCTGCAGCATCCGATTTTTACCTCATCCCAGCAAGCTTACACCTTCACATTCGTTGGATGCACTGTAGTGCTACTGCAGTCAAGCCCTAAGCCACCTGGTAAGGAAGAAATAAGAATCTTATGTGGAAGAACTGCTCCTACATAGTCTGAAATTCCTCAGTGATCATTGCCGTTGTCACGGGACCCTAATCCACCAAATTTCCTTAGAAATGGCCGAGAATCAGAGTTGTAATTCTTGTCCTCAATCACTGCTCCTCAGTCACTCAGCTGCCCACAAAATCCTCAGTTACTCCACAAGCTGGAAATGATGAAAAACTCCTCTTTGATCCCCATGACTTTCCAAATGTGCCTACAGCCCTCCAAAACTTCAGAAAGTAATTGCTAACTCTTCAAATCTCTACCAATTAATGTGCAATCCTCATTGGTATTACAAATATCTTCATTGGCATGACTGTATCTTGGCGCTGGCAGCTGATGACAACAGACAGGAGTAACCAATTGTTGATGACAATAGACAAAGCGTCTTTCAATCATAGGATACCCATTGTATGCTTTATACTCGTGCTCTTTGCTTCACTGCTCTCATTCCCAGAAAATCACACACGGTCCAGCTTACAATTTGCCTCAATCAGGCTCTAGCTCTTACTCCACGTGGAACAAAGAAGACAGGAAAAAATTCAAGAGAAAAACGGATTTGGCTCAACCTGTGATTATATAATGCACCTCGAGCTGCTGATTGCCGTTCATCTTCTCTTATTTCCCTAAAGATCGTTACAATCAATCCGACTTCCCTTGCTCTACAATGCTTCCGAATTCACAGCTCCAGCAACGCTTGTCAGAGTCAATTCAGAGAGTCCTGGAATCAAAGCCGTCCGATGAATGCGCAATCTCACCATGAGATCGGACAAGTTTCCTATATTCAGCATCGAAGAGCAGATCGGATCTCGCCAATTATGGCCAGAAGATTTACAAAGCCATAAGATTCCGAGACTTAACTAGCAGACCCCGCGATTCGATCCCCGGCATCTTGTATGTCACAGGCATAGAGAATCGATCGATAAGGCATAATGACATTTTGACATATATTTTTTTTTCTTTTAACACAGGAAGAAACTAACTACATATTCACCATCTGGATCATACTTTTTCGAAACGAAAATAGGAGAATATATGCGATGGCACTGAGAAAAAAAATGTTGAATAGGACAACCACATTCAGTTGCTATTATTAATTGCCCAATCTAAATCAATCAGTAATCTGTCAAAGACATCTCGACCCTTATCCCAGTGGACAAACTGAAGGCAAAAGCATGAACATTCCACGTCTTAAGCTTCAATGATTTTGACTCAAAAAGAAATTCGAACTGTGTATATTTCAGTTCTTCCTCAGTCACTATATACTAGCGAGCTCACTCCTTCATGCTGCTGCAGATCTGCTAACCACGAATTTCCAAAGAACATTCCAGACTGCTGCTCCTTCTCCCGAATTCCTCAGATAGCGATTTGCTCCCACGAAATTTCAGACTGCTCCTGGAATTTCCTTCTATTCTATGGCTTTCCTCAGAGCTCTCCCACGAATTCATCTCTTACAAAATGAAATGTATGACTAGGTATTTATAGTAGATTTCCCCAAAATTATGGAGCCGACCTGCTATTAAAAAAAATATTTTAAATCTTATTCTAAGCCGACTTCTAATTTTTATTGAGCCGACATAAAAAATATTTATTTTGTATTTTAATACTGAGCCGACATAGCCTCATGCTGAGCCGACATCTTCAAGGTCATCTTCAAAAAATCCATGGACTCCACGATGTGTTTTATCATGCCATTTAACCGGTAGACCATGCCACATCATATAAATGACCCATATTTCCTTCACCACTCCTTCAGGATTCCAAAGACTTCTTCATGGGCTTCTCCAACGTTTACCAGGGCTTCAAGACCATTCTCTAGGGTCTTCAGCATCATCAGCAATTTGGTGGCATCAATGAACTCCTGTGGGGTTACTGCAAGGTGGTGGCTTCAAGATTCAAGCTTGTGAGTACAGGAACTTGTCCATGTTGGCATCAATGACAATTTCATCAACAATCTCCCCCTTTGTCATTGATGACAACAACTCATGCTCCCCCTATGAGCATGCTCCCCTTTTGTCTTCATCTCTCCCCCTTTGGCATCAATGGCAAAGGGTGTCCACATACCTGTCTCTGAAATCTCTGATCACTGCTAACTGCTCACTGTTTTTTGCTCCCCCTATCAATATGCACGATCCTAGGACCTGTCTGTATGCCTGGAGTAACCATCCTTTCTCCTTTGAGTTCATTCTCCAGCCTCATGAACTCAAGGTGTGCTAAGGTCTTTGAGAGACCTTACACTTGGCTTGCCATATGGCAGCCATCCTCCCTGCTATGATCAGCTTCTCCTATCTACAACTGCTCGGTCTTCCTCATCCATACCTGCTTCTTGACATCTGTTCTTTGAGCATTTGTTCCTTCATTTGTACTGGCTTTCCTTGATGAGTTGTCTAGGTAACTTCTCAAGGATTGTTTCCGCGTACTCCAACAATCTTGAGCTTTGTGCCCAAGGCCACTGCAACTATAACATCTCATCGTACGACAATGTGCAGCAATGTGACCGACATTGTTGCATGACCAACATCTGACTGAGCTGTTGGAACTTCCAACACTTCTTTGATCCGCTTCATTTCTCCGTGCTTGAGAGTGTCCTTGACTGTAGATATTTGTCTTCTGATCTTCAAATCTTCTTGCTGATGTGTATGGAGTACTCCTTCTTGCTTGACTTCTTTGACTGGCACACTCATGGGCTTTGTGTCCAAACCCACTGCAGGTGTAGCATCCCAATGTGTGACATGTGGCAGCAACATGTCCATCTTGATTGCATGTCCAACATCTAACTGAGACATTGGGGCTTCCAGCCTTTCTTCTTCCATAGAACCTACAATCCATAGCCTTATGACCAAAGTTAGAACAACAATAACAATAACCATTGAAGACACTTTCATACCTGGGTCTTGGAGCTGTTTCCTTTATGAAGTTGCTTTGATGAACAGACCTAACTCCTTGTTTCATCTTTGAACTTCCAAACTCCTTGTTGTCATGCGCAGGTTCCTGGGGAGCAGCTTTGGACGTTGATGGACCTGCTTCTGGAGTCTTTAGAGACCAAGTGTCATCTTCAAATTTATCTTTGTTCTTTTTGTAACCAAGACCAGTTTTGTTGAGTGGAGATCTTTGGAAATCTAAGATCTTATCTAGGACAATTGAACTATCCTGGAGCTTGACCAAGGCTTCGTTCTTCTTATCTTTCTTCCTGAGACCAACTACCTCCATTTCCAGCTTCTGGACTGTTTCCTCCTTTTCTTCTAGCTGTCTCTTCAAGATTTCTTCTGTCCTCTTGGCTTCCTCCAGCTGAGTCTTCAAGTCATGATTTACCTCTCTTGCTTCTTCAAGTATTTTTGAATCTTTATCATGGTTCTTTTGTTCTAGGGTTAGATCGATCAAATCAATCTTTAGCTTTTCTTTTTCTACTTCCTTTTCCTTCAGCAATTTCAGCCAACCTACTCCTTCATGCTTAAGTTTCTTAAGCAACTCCTTTAGTTCAACATTCTGCTTTTGGAGATTATCCATATAATCAAAGGTTGTCGTCCTAAGCACCTTGTAATCAGATTGATTAAGATCAACTTTGTTCAAGAACCAATCAGCTCTGAGATCTATGTTGCATACATAGTTTATAATTCTCTGTTTAGCTTTCAACATTACTTCATCATCATCTGCAAGAACCTTCTCAATCTCATCACACAAGCTATCATAATCACAAGAGTTCATACCTTTACTGGAGTCCTCTTCTTGTTTGAGCTCTTTTGGGGGCTTGTCTTCTGATTCCTGATTTGTCTTTTCGGGTTCTGGTCTCGCCTTCTGATACTCCCTTTCCAACTTGAACCATAGGTCTTTTGCTGAAGTGTTCTCTCCTACACTTTCCTTCACTAAGCTGGGAATACCATCCAAGAGGAACTTCAAGGCTGTAGTGTTGTCCTTCTTTGCTTCCTTCTGTGCAGCTATTTTTCCTTTCTTGTTCGATGAAGCGGGTGGATTGATAACAATTTCCCAAATACCAAACTTCTTCAGATAAGCCTTCATTTTGCTTCTCCAACTGAAATAATCTGTAATATCAAGTATAGGCACGTCATTGCTTGATGACTCTTTCTTTTCCTCCATTGTGTCTAAGGATCTCCTTCAAGCTTGCTAGGCTCGTGACGAAGGCCAGCTCTGATACCAATTGTAGACACTGAGAGGGGGGGTGAATCAGTGTAAAACAATTTTTACAACTTTTCTTGACCTGTCACACTTAACTACCAATTCATCATTCCATTATTCTATCCATCTCATAATCATATCATAAATATATTTTATATCATCATTCACATAGCATAAGCATTTAGATCATCAGGAACCATAACACAAAAGAACACAACACAATATAATTTTGTAATCTTTTTGTATTATTTTGGTCCGGCTACAACCGTTAGGTAAAATCAGCACCTACTGATATGGAGAGCACCTACTCTGCATCCAGGACCCTGCCTAGTTTTCTTAGACCCTGCTAAGAAGGGTTTGAGGTATCCTAACCTCAAAAGCAAGACAAGCTTGCATTTACAATTAATGCTTACTGTTACATCAACTCATCAATCACTTGTGTCTTTAACCTGCTGTCAACTGTCTCAGCTCATGCTCATTTGCTAATCATCAACGCTGCTCACCAATCACTGTACTCTAGTCACTCTCAGATCATCCCTGTAGATATCACTGCCACATCCTAAGCAATTTCTGTCATATCAGCATTCTGTCCACCAGCATCATCACGAGCAATCTCTGTCACATCATCAACGCTGCTCATCACATCAACACTGCTCATCATTCTGCCTTATGAGCAATACACTGTCAACTGTCCAAATCACTGCCAGCTGCCCATAACACAGTCAATTCAATTAACATAAAGGTCTTCACAAACCAGACTGTCTAACAACAATCAACCTGGTCATCATCATCATTGTCTTCTTTACTGGTTGCTGGTCATTAGCCTGTCGCTATCATTTGTCATATCATATCAGACTGCTGTCACTGTCATATGAATGGCTGTCACTATCTTGACAAGACAATGTATGTCACTGTCTAGCTGTCACATAAAGATGCCATAACTGCTGTAAGGTCAATTTGAGACTGATGCATTTCATTCCCAAGCAAATATGGATATTTTTATAGAGCTTGTTTATGACATACTACCAGAGTTGAGCTGCTGCTAATCAGAGTCTGCTCTTTAATGTCTTCTTATGTTATCAAAGTCTTCTCATGCCCAACAAGCCATCCATATCAGAGATACTAGTCATCCTCTTACTACTGTCAAGCTTTCAGTTTAGTTCAAGCTCGCTCAAAAGAAACTTTTCAAGGCACCACCACTGGGTGTACATTTATAACCAAGCTTTTGTCTGTTCAAAGCGTGTTTTTACAGTCATGGCCCAGCCTGGCATTTCCACCACCAGTTACCATCGAATTCCTTATTATCTTGCTGCAGCATCCGATTTTAACCTCATCCCAGCAAGCTTACACCTTCACATTCGTTGGATGCACTGTAGTGCTGCTGCAGTCATGCCCTAAGCCACCTGGTAAGGAAGAAATAAGAATCTTATGTGGAAGAACTACTCCTACATAGTCTAAAATTCCTCAGTGATCATTGCCGTTGTCACGGGACCCTAATCCACCAAATTTCCTCAGAAATTGCCGAGAATCAGAGTTGTAATTCTTGTCCTACTACGGCTGCTACACTGCTCCTCAGTCACTCAGCTGCCCACAAAATCCTCAGTTGCTCCACAAGCTGGAAATGATGAAAAACTCCTCTTTGATCCCCACGACTTTCCAAATGTGCCTACAACCCTCCAAAACTTCAGAAAGTAATTGCTAACTCTTCAAATCTCTGCCAATTAATGTGCAATCCTCATTGGTATTACAAATATCTTCATTGGCATGACTGTATCTTGGCGCTAGCAGCTGATGACAACAGACAGGAGTACCCAATAGTTGATGACAATAGACAAAGCGTCTTTAAATCATAGGATACCCATTGTATGCTTTATACTCGTGCTCTTTGCTTCACTGCTCTCATTCCCAGAAAATCACACACGGTCCAGCTTACAATTTGCCTTAATCAGGCTCTAGCTCTTACTCCACGTGGAACAAAGAAGACAGGAAAAAATTCAAGACAAAAACGGATTTGGCTCAACCTATGATTATATAATGCACCTCGAGCTGCTGATTGCCGTTCATCTTCTCTTATTTCCCTCAAGATCGTTACAATCAATCCGACTTCCCTTGCTCTACAATGCTTCCAAATTCACAGCTCCAGCAACGCTTGTTAGAGTCAATTCAGAGACTCCTGGAATCAAAGCCGTCCGATGAATGCGCAATATCACCATGAGATCGGACAAGTTTCCTATATTCAGCATCGAAGAGCAGATCGGATCTCGCCAATTATGGCCAGAAGATTTACAAAGCCATAAGATTCTGAGACTTAACTAGCAGACCCCGCGATTTGATCCTCGGCATCTTGTATGTCACAGGCACAGAGAATCGATCGATAAGGCATAATGACATTTTGACATATATTTTTTTTGCTTTTAACACAGGAAGAAACTAACTACATATTCACCATCCGGATCATTCTTTTTCAAAACGAAAATAGGAGAATATATGCGATGGCACTGAGAAAAAAAATGCTGAATAGGACAACCACATTCAGTTGCTATTATTAATTGCCCAATCTGAATCAATCAGTAATCTGTCAAAGACATCTCGACCCTTATCCCAGTGGACAAACTGAAGGCAAAAGCATGAACATTCCACGTCTTAAGCTTCAATGATTTTGACTCAAAAAGAAATTCGAACTGTGTATATTTCAGTTCTTCCTCAGTCACTATATACTAGCGAGCTCACTCCTTCATGCTGCTGCAGATCTGCTAACCACAAATTTCCAAAGAACATTCCAGACTGCTGCTCCTTCTCCCGAATTCCTCAGACAACGATTTGCTCCCACGAAATTTCAGACTGCTCCTGGAATTTCCTTCTATTCTGCGGCTTTCCTCAGAGCTCTCCCACGAATTCATCTCTTACAAAATGAAATGTATGACTAGGTATTTATAGTAGATTTCCCCAAAATTATGGAGCCGACCTGCTATTAAAAAAAATATTTTAAGTCTTATTCTGAGCCGACTTCTAATTTTTATTGAGCCGACATAAAAAATATTTATTTTGTATTTTAATACTGAGCCAACATAGCCTCATGCTGAGCCGACATCTTCAAGGTCATCTTCAAAAAATCCATGGACTCCACGATGTGTTTTATCATGCCATTTAACCGGTAGACCATGCCACATCATATAAATGACCCATATTTCCTTCACCACTCCTTCAAGATTCCAAAGACTTCTTCATGGGCTTCTCCAACGTTTACCAGGGCATCAAGACCATTCTCTAGGGTCTTCAGCATCATCAGCAATTTGGTGGCATCAATGAACTCCTGTGGGGTTACTGCAAGGTGGTGTCTTCAAGATTCAAGCTTGTGAGTACAGGAACTTGTCCATGTTGGCATCAATGACAATTTCATCAACAAAATTCTCTTGCCATTTTTTTGACCACACAAGCCAAATTGATTTCTTCATTGATTTCCTAGTTCATTTTTTTGTGGTACATCCTCTAAAAATAATAATAATCATCATGGCTTCGTTCAGGATGAGAACTGGGGAAAACAGACTACACAAAAGTGTCTGGAGACGTAGTAGAATGGTACAAGTGACTACTCATACCCCCTAGAACACTATGGCACCCTAGGAAAACCATAATAACTACAATCTGTAATAAAAAATATGATCTGACCAATAATAAAGTGATAATAATCACCGACCATGAAATATGGGTCCAAACTCTGAAAACTAAAACCGTAGTATTGGTCCTAGCCATGCCTGGAGCAAATATAAGCACTGCCAAACCTTTAGCCACTGCCTTGGGAACCATGTTTGACTTGGTCAACCTAGTTGACCAAGTTAAAATACCCAAGCAGAAAGTGAGATATTAAACTAAGTTGAACCTGCATGCATCCAAGGTAAGAACTACTCCAAGATGTATATTAAAACCCAACTTAAATCATGCTAATCAGAATCATGGTGACAATAATAATAATAATAACTAGTAAAATATACCTGTGCTGTTGAATAATCTTTGAATCTTATAGAAGTCCCTTGTATATGCCATACTTACAAAGTTTAATCAATTTTCTAATGTTGGGTGAAGGTGAAAAACAAAGCTAAGGTAAACGGGAAATGACTTCTAGTTGACTTTGACCATATGATCTTTCTGAATGATGATAAGTACACACAACCACAATGACATATGCATCACAGATAAACAATAGGGAATGGTGATGTCTCACAAGTGGATGAGTTGATCTGAAAAGAGTTCATTCAACTTTTAACATCATGAATACAACTCACATCCAAGCTAACAATCAAGCTCCGTGAGGATCTTTTCTAGCACCCTTGCATTGAGTACACAAGAAACTATAGGGAAGAGATCCTAGGGGACACTTAGAATTAGTTGTCCCTTGCTCCATCTCACATCAAAACCCGCAGGCTCCGTGAGGAATTAATCATTACATTTCAATAAGATGGTCAGGAGTCTTTATATTTAGCATTTATTTATCCGTTGCTTTATTTGGGCCTTTCACAATTTCATTTCATAGCCCTTTTTGAGTTGTGTCTACAGACACAGTTTGCAACTTTATTTGAGGGCTTGCATTTCTCAATATATAACATATAAAACATAATGCATGTAATGATGGATCATGTCAGACATATTGCTTCAAGTCTTAGCTGACACTCTTCGGAGAAGTAGTGGGGAATATCCATAGTCAGGACCAAACATCGGGGGCAACCGAACAGAGAGGTCAAGGCTTCAAAACCCAACTCGCCTAAGCTCAAGAACCAACACCAACAGGTTCTCTTAGCCTAGAAGGATCAAGGAGTTGGCAAGTTTTGTTGCACAACTCAGAGCCGAAACACAAAACAACATGGGATCCATCATGCATACAGGTCAAAGTGGGGAAGATGATCTTCAATGTCAGACGTCTCAATCAATCATAAGTCATGGGTAAAATCAATCATGAATGATACTGGATGGATGAAGACAAGTGATACATGAAACCAACATAGCACTAAAGTTTAAAAGTTGTGTAAAGCATGGCATAAGTAATGATCTTCAACATCATATTCTCTAATCATTCTCAACACAAGTAAATCATCAGTGGAATATATAATATAAGCATAGGTCACCATAATCATCTTAGCATAAAATGTCAAAGATGTTAATATACATCAGAGAGCAAAATCCTACCAAGGAGCAATATACTTGATCTCACCATCTACATGCCTCTACCTAATATGCCCATATGTGAACTGTGTACCATTTCTGCTGCTCTGCTCGAATGAACTAAGTCATCACTGTAGTCATCTTAGTAGAAAAGGAGATCTCAGTCCTGGCAAGGAAATACTATGCATCTACTACTGAACAAGGCTCTGAATGGATCATGTTGTAATGATGATCCATGATGTATCCCATCAATATCTTTGGCTCAAAGAATAAAGAGAAAGTGCATATGCTGCATCATAGTATCCCAACTACAATATATGTGATAGCAGGAACATTACAGACTCTTTCAAGATCAATACGTATCCCTTATTTGGAGACTATAAGGCCCAATAACCTATCTTGATTTACTCCAAACACAAACTTCTTTGGATTCAAGGAGATACCATATTGCTGACACCTATCAAATGTTAGTTTTTATAGACAACACTATAATTCCAATATTATGTGCAGCAGAATATCAAGTAGGATCACTAAAAGAATAACCAAGCACATAAGCAATAGACACAAAGAATTTGATCTAGGAAACCACAAAGGGAGAAAACCAGTGTTCCACGGGGATGCATCTCCCAGGATCGGGTGCTCGTCCCCTACTTTTCCCACTCCCTAGGGGCTGGGAGGCTCCATGGGAAATGTTTCCCACTGCCCCCCTTTCTGAGAAACGTGGGGAAACGCAGGTCTAGGAGATTCACGGATGGGGGGGGGATCCCACACGCCCCCTCCTGAAAATGGGGGCCTCCCACACGCTCCCACCTCCCTCAAATTTTTAATTTTTTTTACTTCAAAACAAAGATGGTTCATCTTAAATTTTAGACTTTTACACTAAATGGTCATTATAAATCGAAATAGAAACAAATAAAAAGAAACAAATATCAATATGATATGCTTGGCTATAATGATTACATTTACATTACACTAAACTCTTCAAGAACATAAGGATGCTAGTATGCAAATGGTGATGGGACGAGGAATTGATATTTTTATATGTTGGAGTTCATAATTTTATTGTTTTTTTTTTTAATTTTAGAAACCAACCCCCCGATGTTAGGGACCCCGACGCCCCCTTGCCTCCTCGTCCCCCAAAATACCCCAAAATTTTGGGGTGTCTCTACATGTCCCCAATGTGCTTTCCCCGCTTCGACGTTCCCGCATCCTAGAAACTTGGTGTAACACTGGAGAAAACCTAGCGACCTTCTAATAGAGATAACCAGAGCAATGTACATCCAGATATATAGTAGTCACATATAGCAAAAAGATAAACCTGAGAAACAAAAGATAAACTCCTCCAATAGTAGCGAGCCCTAGAAATTCTTCTTCTTGCAACAATAGTGAACTTCTTCTTGAGAGGAGCAAACATGCTTGATTGCTTGGTGGTAAATGAGTGAGGGCACCTTTTATTTATACTTATCATGTTGACATTTTCACTTCCAAGTGGGGCCGACTTATCTCTTTATCTTGGGTCGACTTCTCGTTTAGAGTGCAAAATAAGTGTTCTCTTCACATCTCTTCTGGGGCCAACTTTGTGAGGATGCCTCACACAGCTACTACATCAACACTCCCTTTTAGCCAGGGAGGCATCATCATAATGGACCACATTTGGATATCATCTATATATCACAAATGTCTCGAAAATATCTATATCATAAGGAAGGTCTTTCAACACAATCTCAGTCCATCGAGGAGTCAACATGCACCAACTCAACCCAGTCCATCAGGGAGTCAATATGCGCTATCTCAAACCAGTCCATTGGGGAACCTACATGTGACAACTCAACTTAGTCCATTAAGGAGTCAACAACTCAACCCAGTTCATCGAGAAATCCACATGTACCAGCTCAATCTAGTCAATCGAAGATCCTACATGCAACAAGTCAACTTAGTCCATCGAGGAGTCAACAACTCAAACTAGTCCATAGGGGGATCCACATGTACCAGCTCAATCCAGTCCATTGGAGATCCTACATGCAACAACTCAACTCAGTCCATTGAGGAGTCAACAACTCAACCCAGTTCATCGGAGAGCCTACATGCAACAACTTAACTCAATCTATCAAGGAGTCAACAACCCAACCCAGTCCATCGAGGAGTCCAAATGCACCAACTCAATCCACTCCATTGGAGAGGCTACATGCAACAACTCAATTCATCCCTTTAAGGAGTAAAAAACGCAACCCAGTCCATCGGGGAGTCCACATACACCAGCTCAATCCATTCCATAGGAAAGCCTACATGTAATATACGCCAGTATGCACCAACCTCTCCACCCTTTCACAAATTGTTCGAGAGATATCCCCACTCCTTCAGAAAGTGTCTAGGAGAATGCATTAAATCTCTCCATCCCTTCACAAGATGTCCGAGATATCTCTCCACTCCTTCTCAAAGTGTCCGAGAGAATGTGCTGGCCTCTCCACCCCTTCTTAGGGTGTCCGAGAGATCTCCCCACTCCTTCATAGAGTCTACAGGAGAATGAAGTGGCCTCTCCACCCCTTTACAGGGTGTTCGAGAGATCTTCCCACTTCATCACAGAATGTCCAAGAGAATGCAGTGGACTCTCCACCCCTTCATGAGGTGTGAGAGATCTCCCCACTGCATCATAGAGCGTCTAGGAGAATGAAGGTGAATAAACCTTCCCTATCAGTGAGGCTAACAATCATGGGACTAATCTCCTCACCCCATCACAGAGTGTCCAGGAGAAAATACTAGTAAAATAAACCTTCTCTCTTAACGAGGGAGTTAACATGGGACTAATAGCCTACTTTGGGACATGTGCTCTTCGCAGAATCTATAGACCTGCACACTTTCAACTAAAAAAGGAATCAAATGTATTAGGCGCAGAAACTTTTGTCCTGCCTTATTCAAAAACATGAAATGCAAATATTTTTCAATAAATGAAATAACAACTATTCACATGGCTGAATTCATACACATGCATGAGCAAGTATCAAGAGACTAGTCTCCCCACCTCATCACAAGGTGTTTGAGAGAAGATATGGTAATGCCAGCGTACCACTCACCCTTATCCAAGTCACATGGCTAATACTGGGGGAACACTTGTTCGATATTGCAAACTTCCATCTTCAAGTTCATCTTCCTCAGTGCTAGAGTGCCTTGCTCACTCTACATCTGAGCATCCTACTCCCTCTGCATCTGAGAAACCTAGTCTCTCTGCATCTGAGCATCTTGCTTCTTCTCTGGAGCGGCCCACAAGCTAGTCCATCAGCCAATATGAGGTATCACTTTAGGTGCCAATTTGAACATCAGCTCTGATGAATAAACATGATTCTTTACTAAAATGTAAGTATTCATCTTGGTGACAACTAGGTACATCAAGGATCCTTTCAAGCGTTTGTTTGAATCAAAACATCATCTCCATCAATGTAGCCATGTACTCATAATCATCATGCTAGATCTGCTTAGGATCTCAACTTTGTTCTTCCCTTAACGTAGGAAGATCTCATCCGGTTTCTGCCACACCACCAATAAGTGATGCAATAGGCCAAGATCCTTATCTCAAGCTCAGAGGCTAACTCTCTCTCTCTTGGAGAGGAATAGATCACCAGTATATAGCATTACGAACAAGGGATCATCAACATTATGTTTTGAATCCTGAGGCATAGCTCTAACTGAATGGATGTGTACCTCCTTAGAAATCAACTGAGTAGTTCTTGTCCTTCAAGACTATCATACTCTTAATCCATCTGTCATGACTCCAACTGGAAACTAACTGCTTTCCATAATCATCGAAGGAACGAACATCTGTAGTAGAGAGATCAACATCCATTGTAGCTTCTTGCTCCCAATTGCCAATCTCTATATTAAATCCTCTGGACCTGTGAGTTATGTGTCTACATATGGCTAGACGTATTCTGCTGTCATTGTTGGATAGTCATGATTTCCATGGAATCCATCCTTCTTCCTGATCTGTAGTCTGAGCCGAGAGTCATGCTCCTAGAAGCTTCCCGCTTTTGATCAATCTGCTCTCCCTTGATCACTAAATACCAACAAGATCTATATGTCCATCGCTTTTTCTTCAAAGCAAGTCTCATCCTCCTTCTCTTGTAGGCCATAGCATATGGTCTTTCCCTACATATCAAATTCAGTCAAATAGTTAGCAACATTGCATAATAAAATTAATTCATAATTCAATGCAATTACAATAGTTCACATAGTTATGTAAGCATCTTGGCTAATGCTTCAGCACAACATTTATATATATCCTAAACACATGTTGTAACTACCTAGATGCCTTCTATCTCCATTAGAACATACTATCAAGAGTGTGCATTTATCTCAGCATGTTAGAAGCAGATATCATTCTAGACTAGCTCCATCAAGAAGTCATGGAATGTTGTGCAACACTAGGCTATTTAAACAATCATATACATACCATGCACTACAAGAGCCTACTGCTTGCCAATAAAAGAAATGTATCTCATGTTCAAATCTGATCTACAAGAGCAATAATAACAATTGAAAATCCAAATACTTATCTTTTATTGTTTTGTGGGTGGGATTCCACTGCCTCCTTATAGGAATCGTGAGAGTCCTCTAATCTTCATATTCTTGCTGGAATCCCATCGCAATCTGGATCTTCAGAAATTACTAATGAAAATCACATCATCTCACCATGGAGAGTACTAGAAGAACTCCTTTCAACAATCTTCTGCAACTTTCTTCAAAATCATCATTCCTTCTCCTCTTATGTGGAGTATCTTCAACGATATCAATAGTTGAAGCTTGGTGTTTTCTCTTCTTTGAACCATGACACTATTTGGCATAGTGACCATACTTCTGACATTTGAAACACTAGATATGTGAAATATCCTTCTTCTTCTTTTGTTATGGAATGGGACTTGATCTTTCACCTTTATCTTTCTTGCCACGATACTTCCTTCCCTTACCTTTTTCCTTCTTGATATGAGATGTAAGGGCTTGATTTACTTCGTGTTGAGTTCCATGCAATCTGCCTCTAGCTGCAAGTCTAGTCTCTTCTTGTGTACAATTTGCCCATAATCGATCAAACTTGGGCAACTTGGATCGCCAACTAAGACTCTGGATGAATGGTTCCCAAGAGGTAGGGAGACCATTAAGATTCATCATGACAAGTTCTCTGTTTTCAATTGACTCTTAAATGGTGCTCAATTGATCTCTTAGCTCAGAAATCTTCATGAAGTAGGTAGAAATTAAGTCTAACCTTATCATCTTGATATTGGATAGTTGTCTTAGGGAAAGAGCTCGATTGATGTTGTTATTTTCAAGCAACTTCTTCAAGACTCCAAACATCTTCTTGGTTGTCTTCTTCTGAGAAATTTGAGGAACCAAGTGGTCTTTTATTGAATCTATCAAGATCCTTCTTGCCTTTGCATCATTCTTCCTCCAGTGAGTCTTTTTTGTTTCCTCTTTTGGTTCTGGAACCTTCTCATTGAAAAAATTCTTGAGAAATCATTTTCTTCCAAGATGAGGAGAACCTTAGAATTCCAAGAGCTGAAGTTGGAAGCCCCATCAAGTCTATCTTCAACCTTCATACCAATCATCTTGATTGCAGGTTGATCCAAAAACCTTAGCAAGATCTAGTTCAAATTTGAAGTTTGGATTCTTGCAAATATGATTCCATAGATAAATGTGCCCTCCTAGGGCTAGTTGAATAGACCTTTTCTCCTAGATCTGTGGACAAAACAATAAGAAAATGGAAACCCTAGTTTCTGGTACCGGCAAAATTAGGTCAAAACTAAAAGTTCTTGAAATGAGGATTTGCTTCTACAGAGAGATACGCCCTACCAAGGCAAGTTGGAGAAGGTCAAGATCGAACCTAATCGGTGGACAAAATGGCTCAAACCAAGAAACCCTAGACCTTGAACCCGATAAAGTTAGGTAAAAAAAATGAAAGTTCACCACTTTGGATTTTTCCTCCACGGAAAGGTGCGCCCTCTTAGGGTGATTTTCTCAATACGCTTTCAAGATGAAACTGAGGTTGCAACACTCTTAAGTATGGAGCCCTAGTTTCTGACAGTTGATTCTTTTAGCACTGCTCTGATACCATGTTAGTTTTTATAGACAGAAATATAATTCCAATATTATGTGCAGCAGAATATAAAGTAGGATCACTAAAAGAATGACCAAGCACAAAAACAATAGACACAGATATTGATCTAGGAAACCAGAAAGGGAGAAAACCCGACAACCTTCTAATAGAGATAATCAGTCCAAAAAGCAATGTACATCCAGATACATAGTAGTCACATATGTTAGAAAGATAAACCCCAAGAACAAAAGATAAACTCCTCCATTAGTAGCGAACCCTAGAAAGTCTTCTTCTTGTAGTAGTAGCGAACTTCTTTTTGAGAGGAGTGAACTTGCTTGATTGCTTGGTGGTAAATGAGTGAGGGAGCCTTCAATTTATACTTTATCATGTTAACATTTTCACTTCCAAGTGGGGCCGATTTGTCTCTTTAGCATGGCTGGACTTCTCTTTTAGTGTGCAAAATAAGTGTTGTCTTCACATTTCTTTTGGGGTCGACTTGGTGAGGATGCCTCACGCAGCTACTAAATCAACATCAAAAAACTTTTGTAAGTGAAAGGCATGCTGATTCTTTTTCTTACAGAAATCGGTTAAATCATCTTGATATATGGCAATCATCTTTCCAATTAAACCTCTAAATGCGTGATCCATGGCCCTTTGAAAAGTTGAACTAGTGTTTATTAACTCGAAAGACATCCTTACATATTCAAAAGTTCCCCAAGAAGTTGTGAAAGTTTTTTTTGTGCGATCCTCTTCTTTGACTAAAACCTGATTATATCCTAACAAACCATTTAACATAAATAGCATACCAAGTGGATAGCGTGAGACAAATAGATGGCGGGGACCCATTTGTATAGCTTTAGTAAGGCTCTAGGGTTAGTTCGCCCCACTCACTTCATCTTTTAATTATATTTTCGAAAAAAAAACAAATAGCACCCTTCTTGCACGGTTATATAGAACCAACCAATTCCATACAGAACCAATGTTTTCAGTTTGAGACACCGGTGACAACCGGAAACTTGTGGGAATTGATCAGATCAACCCATTTTGCCAAAACCAGTCCAATTCCAACAACTCGGGTCTGTATTATAGTAATAAATGTCCTACTTACCATGACTTACCTATACCCTAATTATTACCATAATGTACGAACAACTAGCATAAAATACATACAACTAACATACAATTCTAGTGACTAACATAAAGTACCAATGACTACATGATTACATTAAGTGCATCTGACTAATAGAAAGTATACTGTCTTTAGGCAGCATAACACTCTGATATGCATATATTTTAGATTTTACACCATTGTTTATGGAATCTCAATTTTATTAACAATTGTCTTATTGTATTGCAAATGTTCTGTTTTTGCAGAGATCTATCTTATAACCAGTTTTCAGGAGCTCTTCCAACATGGCTTAGTGAAAACAATTTGAAAGTGTATGCAAAGAAGAGTAATTTCTGATACAAATTCATTAGTTGTCTTTTCAAATTTTTGAAAAAAAAATCATATATCTCTTCCACTCTGCCTTCTTTTCCCTCTTTGTATATGTATGTCATCACCCGTCTTTATTTCCATCTATGTTACAATTAGAGTCTGCTTTACTAGTAAATGTTAGTGTCAATTGTTGAGTGTGATGATCAACATGCTTATTTCTATCGAATACATTGTCCAAGTTATAGTATGTAATATCATGACATGCAGGAATCTCGTAGGAAATTACTTCGCAACAAATGAAACAGATAATAGGTAGGCACGCCTCCTTTCCCTCATTATTTATTAAAGAGGAAAGATAAGGAAAAATATTGACTTAATATTAAAAATATTATTTTATTTAATTTATTGAAGGGACAAGTGCTAGAAGTTAATAGACTATACCAAATCACCGTTCTAATATTAATTCAGGATGCAAGCAATTGGGAATGTCTCAAAACTGTGCACTAGTACCTTGAAATTTTTTCTCTTTGATATATTTTGAATATTAAGTGGTGTTTTTTTTATTTTAGGCTATAATCATCGTGAATAATCATTATATTTGGTAATTATCAACAACTCTGCTATTACAGATTTTCTGGGAGAGGATTAGGTTGTCTCCAACGGACCTTTCCTTGCAACAAAGGAGCTCCACGCTGTGAGTTATTCTCGTTGTTTCCCTTAAGTACAATAAGCTACATTTTCGAAAAAAGTTATATGTTTTATTCCTATGCAGTAGGGTGTGTATACAGAATCCTGTACTAGCCAAGTTGGTGTATTCATGGACATGAATTATTAATGAAAATAACAAAGTTGAGTTTTTTTTTTCATTTTCATTTTTACAATGTTTTCATATGCTCTTGCTTTTAATTAAAAAAAATACCAATATAAAAGACAGATTATAATCCGAAGGAGTCAGTGGTCATTTCATTCCATGGTTTATACAACCTTTGATTTTACTTGGTCTCCATTGACAAGATTTACTAATGAACTCCCGTTTACAAGATCTAGTAATGAACTCTTTGCTAAATTCAATACAATTTTCCAAATTCTCCTTAATTTTTAGATTGACAGCTTTACAAGTGGCAATAACTAATTTTGCTATAACCTCATCCTTGTCTCATATGTTCACACACTGATTATATAACATTTTGCTATAACCCCATCCTCTTCTCGGATGGTCACACATTAAATTTGACAGTAGATACCAAAGCTAAGACTCCATCCTCTTCTCATATGTTCACACATTAAAGTTGGCAGTAGATACCAAAGCTAAGACCCCACCCTAGAAGATTCCTACACAAGAGAACCTTCTCTTTGGTCATTAATGATGTCATTTATCTAATTTTTGATCAAATCTTCGTGACTCTGCTATATACTGGACATAGGCTGATGGCTGACCCTCAACATCCTTGGGATCATTTTTAAATGACACAAACACACAATGATATCAATTCAAACCAGAGTTTGCAGCTGTTGCAGGCTCCAGGAGAGTGGAATTGATTCTTAAGAATTTGCTAAGCCATAAAAGTGAGGCTAGGGCTCATCTTGCAGTAACATAGTTATAGTCCAAGTAACAGCATTACTGGAATTTAATCCTTCAAGTTAGAATTTCGGTGAATTTCATGGTTAGTTGAATAGATTCGTTGAATTTTGGCATTAAATAATTCAAATTTTAAATTTGCTGAAGTTCAAAATTTAGCGATTATTTTTTTTAAAGCTCAGAATTTAGCGATTATTTTTTTAAAAATTTGGATTAAATTCAAATTTAGAATTATATATTTTATTGAACTTAATTTCAATTTTATCAAATATTTTTGCAATGACAATATTCTTTCGAATTTCATGGTCGTCGAATAGGAACAAGGTGATTTAGGTTATAATTTGACACCATAATGATAACTAGCTTCGATTTAAGTAGCCTATGTTGAACTAATTGAACTCAGCATTGGCAAAAACTTGGCAACGATCATCAACTAGGAAAATTGGAAAAAGCATGAAAATTTTGGTAAAACATGATAAGCATAAATGGAACCTGAAAAACTTGGAAAACTGGACATTGAACTTGGAAAATTGGACAACTTAAAATGTAATAAAAAATGTAAAAAACAAGAAAAATAAAAGATTTCTGTAACATTGGTTGTAGCATCCTTTTCATCGAAAGAGTTTACAAAGTGGACAATGCCCATGATATCGTTCCATAGTTCAGATAGTTCTTGTATTGACAATTCTTCAGATTCTTTTGTTAAATTATACTTAAGCACAGTCGTTCATGTTAAGTTTCAACAGTTCTAGTTCACTTGAATTTAGTAGCTTTCGAGAAAAATAAATTCTCAAACAAACATATAGGTTGTGTGGATTATTCATCTTAGATATTCAACTTCGCAATTTCTAATTTTTTACAACCTTCAAATAAAATTGACTACAACTGACCTCCACAAGCTAGCAACAGTGGAGTGTCGTGCACATATCAAGTTATGTAAAAAATTTGTTTTTTTACTATGTAAACTTAAGATACCTTTTATGAACACTGTGCTTCGATGAATTCTAATGCAAAATTCAAAATGATCACTTTGCATTCATGTATATAGTTCCAATAGATACCATCATTTTATTTTATAAACTTCTATAAACCCACTCCTATTCTCTATTCTCTACAAGTTTCAGTGAACCTCATTTACTCACTCAGAATATCAGCATGGACCACAACCCACTACAAGTTTCAGTGAACCTCATTTACTCACTCAGAATATCAGCATGAACCAATTTAATAGTTAATAGTTGTTTTAGGAAATATACGTATGAATGATTAGGATGGTTTAAAATAAATGTGGGATAAAGAAACAAGCGGGTTTCAGTGAACCCCATTTACTCACTCAGAGTATCAACCTGGGCCAATTTAATAGTTGTTTAAGGAAATATAGGTATGAATGTTTAGGATGGTTTAAAATAAAAATGGGATGAAAAAGCAAGCATATTGGATTAGGGTTATTTTAATTTAAACTTAATGTTAATTTAGAATAATCTTTTGTTATAGAAACAATGATCTTGTGCAAAGGAAAAAAGTGGACCTTTATGTGCACAAAAGTTCCAAAACATATAATTTGCATGTATTAAAAAAAAAACTTAAAATGTTTCTTATTGCAAAATCAGAGAATTTTTCAGGCCTGTTTGGAACCCATTTCTTGTTTTTTTTAAAACTTGGTCCTCTAACTATTTGTTACTTAGACTCTTAGGATCGAAGAAGCTTCATGAATTCTCATAATCCACAATGCTTTAGATATGAATAGTTATAGGCATTAAAAAAATGTCATTGTATACTAAATAAGAGCCATGTGGTGGTAATGTCCTTGACATTGCCATAGCCACAAGCTGTTGCAAGATGGGAAAAGAGAACAACAAAGCAAAATATAAAAATCCTAAGCATCAAAGAAAAACTGCCATACCACAAAAACTTTCCATTTCTCTTTCTTCAATAGAAGTAGAGTATCGAGTCACACTTAATGCAAGTGAAGAATCATTGTCGATTTACCATATCCTTTTTATATTTTGGACTCCAATAGTAGCATCCAACTACCCTCTAGTGTGAAAATTAGAGTGTTATCAAGCTCGCTAGAGATCCAAATCAACATTAGTGCAACAAACACATTAAGCTACACATGCACTACAACAAAAAGATTATTTAGGATCGCATTCTTGAAGTGCTCTTTTTACCTACAGATGATCAAGTTGCTGACATTTTCACAAAGTCTCTTATAGAAGCGAAAATTTCCAAACTTCAATCTATGTTAGGAGTTCAAGAAGTTGTCATTAAGGGGGAATAGGATTTAACTCCTCCTTAGTTCTCCTATTGTTTCATCTTTATAAATCCTTCAATCCTATCGCAAGTTATTTTTAACGGGGGATATTAGAATATTTAGACACTTAACAGTTAGTTCAGATCAACTTGGTCTAATGTGTTTTTAGGTAAATTTTGTTTCTTTAGTATGTGTTTGCACTTATGTATTTCAATTGTCACAATATGTTATAGATATAAATTGATCTGATGGTTCATCGTCTCCTTGATCTTAATGACTATATTCATTCATGAATTAACACTTGATTGGTCCATAATCTCTATTTAAAGAGCATGGAGGGCCATTTTCTAATGATCGATTGTGAGAATCTCATATGTAAAATATTTTCCTTTTGCATTAATATATTGCTCCAAGTCACCACATTGGATGGAGCCATGGATTGTTTCCCTCTCTGAGGGTTTTAACCATGTTATACATGGGTGTGCCAATATGTGATTTGTTTTTGTGAAGGTTTTTAACCATGTTATACATTGGTGTGCCAATATGTGATTTGTTTTTGTGAATGGTTTCTTAAGGTGTTGACCTATGTGGTATTGTTTTAGTCGACGAGAAAAATGGTTATTGTATCCTCAAAGCTCAATCCCCTTACTCAATTTTTCAACATGAGGGTTAAAAGACCAAAAAACTAGTTAAAAGGTGAAATTGATGCCGATAGAGTGATAATTTCCATTAACTCATGATATTCACTAAAATTATTGCAATAATTTGAATTTATCACAATAATTTTTTAAGATGGAATTATTGTGATAAATAGCATGGATAATATCGGCTTGGGTATAACTCCCACAATATTAATGATATATTGTTGACAAGTGTAACACCACGATATCAATGATATATTGTTGATACGTGTAACACTGACAATTACTCATTTCCAAAGAAATGTTTATAGGTGTAAATGAGGCAATATTAGACCTTAGGAAGGATTATTTTGATTTAAACAAAATGAGAAATAGAAGTAGAAGGATTCTATTGTAAGAGCAAAAATATAGTAACTTTTATTTTAGAGTTTTTTCCACTTTTCTCTAGGATGGTAATCTTGTCAATTGTGGTCATAAAGCACTTACTAGAAAGGGATGGCCTTTTTGTAAATTGATGGGGTTCACTTATCACATTCCCAGAAAAGGTTTTGACCTAAATAATAGGTGTTCTTAGATTACTATGACTCTAGTAGATCATGCTCTAGGTTTTTACTATGTCTACAATCCAAAAACTTTTTTGTGTAAAATACACAAGGGTAGGGATGGAGAGAGATAATAGAGAGAATTTAAATAAGTTCTCTATATTATCTATCCCTACTCCCAACCTTATGATTTTTATTTACATAAAACATTTACAAAAGGTTGTATAAAAAGGATGGAAGGGCATGTATAGATGATGTCATATTCTCTTCCTCATAGCAACAAGAAATAAAATATAGTCAAAATACTCAACTAGGTCCAAAGAGAAACATATTTTATCAATAGAGCTCCTTTAGTTAGAAGCATATGGAAAACTTCATCCCACCACTTAGAACAAAAGGAAGACAATGAGCTAACCTCATGTGCAAAAAAATACCTTGCGCCTAATCTTCCATAGCATAAGTAAATCTATGATTCTCAAATAATGCCAATACCATACATGTACAGGGTGAAATTTTGTTCATTAATCACCAAATACAATAGACCACTCAAAAAAACTACCCTAAATCACCATTGAGCATTGATCCTCAAAAAACCTAAAACACTACTTGGCATATTGAAACTCCCAAAAGATGTGGTTTATAGTCTCAGATCATTGAAAAATGGGATGGATGCCATCAGAAAGCCCTCTTTTTGGCTAGCCTTTCCTTGGATGTAATACCTTGATAAATCACTGGCCATGCAAAAATCTCAACTTATAAGAAAGTTAATATGACCAAACATTGTGCAAAGAAAAAAATCTATCTATCCTATAAATCCTTGGATATTCATCGAGCATTTAGTACTAAGGATCAAAGATGCATATGATGAAGTAGAAAATAAAGATGACAAAAGTCACACCATTGAAGTGGCTAGACAAAACACCAACTTAATTCTCTCCATAAATGCCCAGGCATTCCAATGTTCAATTTATACAACTTAGCCTATGGGATAATCCCTCTTAGATTAATCAAAGGAAAATCAAAAGAAAGGAGACCATACTCTTAAGCAAGAGCACACAACTCCTTCTAAGAATGAGAAATTGAATACCACAAATCACCCTAGAAAAAATTCGCATCCTACTCAATCTATGAGACAAAAAATAAGTAGCTTTGCCACACATGAATTCTAAACCCTCCAAATCCATATGGGATGGGAATCTAAATGCTAGATAGCCTATATTCCCTCCCATTGCAAATGATTAAAACCAACAACCACCTTATAGGAAACTCATATGCTTTAAAAGATGAAGGACCTAGACACTTGAAAGAGATGAGGAGACATGTTGATATTGGACAATATAAAATTCCCATGAACTCTACCTAAATGTTACAATGAAAGCATATGTTGTTGCACAACCTAGAAGCCAAATGATTGCAAGCTAAATTAGTTTCCAACCCAACAAAACTATGGAATTCCAACCCAATGTTTCACTACCAGAAGGAAACCCAAAGACTTTCCTTAATACTAACCAGCGATTTCCATCTTTGATAAGTACTAGTCCAGTTGGAAGTGTGTCTAGAATTACAAGAACTGAAATAGGACACACTTTGAAAATAATACAAGGAATTGAATTTAGGATCAAAGTACAAATCTCGTACCTGGTAAAGTTAAAGGTGAATCTAGGAAAGTTAGTGTTTAAGTGTCTTAAAGTATTGACCCTTTGTCATTTCATGTTTGCTACACCAAGTGTTTCCCTTGAACTATATCCTGCTGATGAACTCGGCACTCAATGTTGCCCCATTTCTCTACTTTGACACTATTTCACTAGTCCAAAGATGTTTTACTATGTGCACAAATAAAATAACAAAGCAAAGACTTACAACTCTACATATTTCTAGTGTAACGATCTACTTCATTTATCACATCCAAGCGACCCTTGTCTATATGTAGCCAATGCTATCCAAACAATGCTTTGTTGATTCTAGGTGGAATGGGATTCTTTGGATGCCTACTTCCCATGTGTTGAATTATCTAAATTTTGTTCAGTGACTTCGTCAACTTCTTGCTCGTTTCGCTGCTAAGACTTCTTGATTTGTTTAATTGTTGTGAGTGTTGGTTTTTCCCTGAATGCCCAAAACAATCATTACATGACCAATTTTTTGGAATGCAAAATCATAAACAAACTTCTCTTCTTCTCAAACTACCTGTCATGCCGACATGGCTTCACATATCAACATTCATGGATATTGTAACCAACCTTTCTCAAGTCTAGTGAAGAGCACCCAAAATAAGCTATGATACCAACTATCATAGCAAGGAAAGTTGTGAAGGGATCTTTTAGAAATTCACTTTCGGATCGAATCAATCTAAAATACCAATTGCCAAAAACCCTAGGGAAACCACCATCCTAGTGCCCCAATTTTTTTTTCAGTCCCTAGCTGTAGTGCGACACCACCTAAATTTTGACATGGGGACTTATCCACCTGCATCTACTTGTGAATGGACTACACCGAGATTCACCTAGAGATCAACCATACCTCCACTTTAGGTTACAAATTCACTCAAACTTGCAGTGCCAAATGAACTTCCCATGTCCAGTTGTAGAATTAAATCATTAAGTGTTGTCTTACTTAAGCATTGTTATACTTATCCATTTTACATAACAAAAATTGAAACAAGCCACAATCAGACAGCACAAGTGTTCGACTCTCAACCCAAGTGTTATAAATATTTTCTTATTGAAGAATGCAATATACAATACAATGGGGGAGATCTTGCACAAGTCCATGAACTCAATACAGAGAAGGATTTATCCTTCCATTGTATTTGTTTATAGTAACCAAATAAGACTAGTTGTTTCCCATCCCTTTCCGCCTTGCTTGGCTATGACACCTTTGTCACTGCCTATAATACTAGCACTTGCAGTTCTCCAATAACCTTGGATGTCGCAACAACTCTTCCACCGACCAAGCTTAACCCTGTGCCTTATCTTTATATGGAGAGTTATGCCTTTGGGAAAACTTTCAATTCAGACCTCTACCTTGGTTGTTCTACCCATCCCTTTCCAATAGTTCACATCTCTTGGTTTGTTACTTCAAACTTGATGGCTAAATCACATCTTGTCTTCTTGCTTCCTACCTCCAAGTTTAAGTTATTTCCTTTGTCATTTGGTATGACCTCTTTATATAGAGGGAGACATACCTTGTTGATTCTCTTAAAGTGGACATCACCTACTCTTTGAACATCACAAGTGGATTCCCAATGTGCAATAACCTTTGCCAATGGTTACAATGTTTCTCCAAGGGACCAATGACGTCCACTTATGCTTACCACTTTACAACCGTTTTTCCCTCATCGGGGTGTCTTACCATCACATCCTAGGCTAAGTGGTGGGCTATGGCCTTATTCTAATTCCAACCAAACCCTTCCATTGCACCAAAGGTTCCTTCCGTCTTTCCAACATTCCCTTACACAACATCTTGTGTCCATAAGTTGAAATTTGAAAACCTTCATTGACACCTTGTTCAAGTCTATTTGATGCCCATGCGAATTGTTGAAGCTTATTTATTGAATTCCCCTTTCTCTAATCCACTTTTTTGAATGCCTATTTTCTGAAGCCTCTTTTCGAATGCCAAGCTACCGTGTATGCGCTCAATTTGTCGTTCTCCAGCTCGATATTTCCTTACACACTACCTAGAGTTCCTAATGTGTCAATATTTTCCGTAATTGTGCATGGGTGTGCCAATTGTGATGTGCCCAAGCCCAATGAGGTTCATCACCATCCTCAAGGAAAGGACATTAAAATATGTTTCTAAAGTGTGTGTGTTATTTGAAATTTAACATGTTTTTCCTAGTAAAAGCATTTCTATTCCCCCTCTATTTGCTAACTTGGTTGCTTTGAATTTAGGTTTGGTATGATGATCTTTGTGGTTTAAACTACAATAACTACAAAACTTCCATTTTTCCAAATGCCTCTCAATATCTCCATTTTTTCAATTGTCTCTCAACATCTCCATTTTTCACTTATTTTAAAATACACTACGCAAATCCATTACCAATGAAACTATACACACAAATAGATTTGATTATGTAGATTCCAATTTTATAGTTCTTAAAAAATATTAATATTATTTACTATTTTTAATTTATTTTTATAGCCTAAACAATTTTTACAAAAAATTATATGTTGCACTAGCTTAGACCAAGATACACAATCTAAAATAAATAATTGTTTGATGTGCTAAGATCCTCAAAGCCCTAATGCATGAGGCTTGTAATTTCATGGTTATATATATATATATATATATATAT
>LPNX011040872.1:0-38829 GCA_001517045.1 Pseudotsuga menziesii | reverse complement strand
CACTCTGTTGTCTCAATGTTTGCAACTTATCTAGAAATGGCTTAATGCTTATAATTTCATATATGACAGGAAGATCTCGAACTCAAAATGTCGAAGAGGCAAAAGAAGAAGGCCCCTATGGTTGAGGAGGAGCCCGAGCTGGAAGTTGTCACCAAAACCGAATTCATCTATGAGGACACCAAGTGTATAACTAGTGTAGAGCCTGAGTACCAATGGGGAGAGATATATAGGTTGATCACGCGCTGAGAGGTTCCTAATATGGGCTTGGAAGAAGAAGGAATATACGAAAATATAGAGAGATCTTCACTGATGAAGATTGCCACAAGGCCAGAGCTCTTCCCATGCTCTGAAGTGATTGGTTGGATTCTGCCCCACGCAGATGTAACCACTATGATCCTAGAGAACGTTGACAAATAAGGCTATGCTGCCTATAGCACAGGATATGTAGCCCTGGCCTACCACCTGCCAGAAGCACAAGTATTTTTTTCTGATGACTAGTTGAAAAACATCAAAATGGATTTGATTGAGACCCTCAAAAGAATGTTATTATCTGGAAAGCATTTCAGAACCAGGCCTATGGGAGAATATGACACAGCAAGCTTAAGGGCCCCATACAGGTTCATCGCCTTAATGCTTAACAGGATTTTTGGGAGAGCTCATGTCAAGAGCTTTGAATTAGAGTGGATACCCATTATGTTTTATGTTGCAACCCAGGGAACAATTTTCAACTGGGCTATCATAGTGTCAAACAGTCTTTCAGCCTGTATGGCCTCAGCTTTGGGAGGAGTGTCCCAAAAGAGATCTGAATTTTATATGAGTTCCATACTTATTGATTGTATATTGTGCAATCAACCTTTCCCCGGTCTTAGGTGCATCTGGGATAGGGAGAGGATGCCAGTTTATGTTGGTTACAAGCCACTATGGGCACACAAATACCATAGTCATTACCGTGAGGTTTGTGAACAGTTCATCATGCCCTTGTATACTCTGATTTTTTTTAAGGAATGCGACTGCATGTCAGAAGAGGGATTGCAAGTAATCGAAGAATATGCAGATTATTTCCTGACTGAGGATAGACTCTACTTCTCGATGTTTGGAGGCTCTAGAGCACCCTCCCTACTGCCCAAATATGCCACAGACTAAATCATTCATAAAGAGGCAGTTAGGCAAGTATTCCTAGATGGCATTGGAATTTTTTTGTTTGAACATAAGAAGACTGCCTATCCCCCTTTGCCTTTCAAGTTAGGGAGCTATAAGTTTAACAAAGTAAAGAAGGCAGATGAGTTTGTAGAGGAGTTGGATAAGTTTCATTTTGTTGAAATGCCCTTTCACAGAAATGATTCCCGCAGCAAAGTGGCTGAACACTGCAAGGAGCACAACATCCATTTAGAATACACCCACCATTGGGATAGAGAAGAATATGCCTTCCGCAATGCAGTGAATATGACGACCTTGAGGAGAAGGTTCAAGGAGAAGATAACCACAAAATGTGGGAAGGGACAGGATGAATAGGCCAAAGCTGATGAAGAAGCCAAGAAATGAGATGAAGAAGCCCAAAGGTTGGCCCAAGAGGCTACAAGGTGGCTGGAAGGAGAAGAGGAGGAAAAAAGAGAAGCTGCGCAAGAGGTAGCCAAAAAAGCAGAGGAAGATGCGAGAAATGAAGAAGAAGAAAGAAAAAGAAAGCTTGATGAGGAGCTTAAGAGACAGGAAGCAAAGAGGGTGAAGCTTACCCAGTCAATGACAGAACAGTCACCCTCTGACACAGTTGGCGGTCAGACCCAGGCCATAGAGAACCCTGAGGTTCAAGACCCAGAAGTACCGGCTGCCAGCATACCTGGACAGTCTATGGTCCCCACACTTAAACTGGTCCCTTTTGTACAGAAGGTAGGGGAAGAAATCTTTGATTTTAATACCATCTTTTATGACAGGGAAACCAAGAGAATAGTGAAGAGGACTGAAAAGAAGGTTGCAACAGGAGGTCTGTCCAGGAAAATGATAACAAATACAACAGTTGTATATGGGACAGACCGAGATCCCAGATTCACCATCAGAGTAGGAGCTGCATTAATCCATGCTTCGGAGGATAATGTGGACAAAATAATGACATATTTGGAGCAATCCAGTAAGTCTTCTTCTCATCTAAAATACACCTTGACAAAGGAAAGAGAAGAAAGCGACAAGTTGAAGAGGAAATATGAAGACATGCAAAAGGAGATGAGGTCTTCAAAGGATGAACTACAGATTCTCCAAGCAGAAAGGAGGTCTATGGAAACTACTCAAGAGTGTCTGGAGAGAGTGCAGCAACAGTATCAAGAGATAAAGGTGGAAAAGGAATAGCTGCTGGGAAGGATAGAAGACTTAGAGTTGCAGAAAACCACCTTGGAGACAAATGAGAATCAAGCTCAAGAACAAGAGGCTAGACTCCAAGAACATATCACTTCTCTGACAACTGCTATAGAAGAAGCGAAAGAGTAGCAGGTTGAACTCCATCCTTTCAAATAACATGTGCTGGCACAAAAGGCCAAGATGCTTCAACTACAGACTGCCATAGAAGAAGAGAGATGTAATTTTTTGCAAATAGACGGCCGATTAGAGGAAATTCTGGAGACTTCCTCTTATTTTGTTGATAGATCTCAGGACGTTCTGGAAGTCCTGACAGCAAGAATGGCGAGGTTGGAAAATAATGAGGAAACTCTTGCAAAGCTGCCCTCAAAAAGTCGACAGGCCCTGCAGCAAGATTATGACTTATTGGAGTTTGCTATAAACACAACAGAAGATTTCAAAAAGAATGTTAGAAAAATGAAAGGAGCTTGCTCATAATTCTTCAGAAGGGTCCTGATTACCTACAACCGATGCCAAACAGAAGCTGAGCAGAGGCTAGATGTTTTTCTAGACCACAACTTGTTTCTGGAGATTTTATACAAGAGGTATCAAGAGGAGGAAGCAAAAACACAGCACATTAAGGCCCTCGACGACCATATCTTAAGGAGTGAAGTAGATCATTCGGCCATCAGTGTGCAGCTTTTGGAGGATCAGCTTCATTTAAGTGCGGCCAGAATTGAGGGCATCAAGAACCAAGCTACTAAGTTTGAGATAAATATTCAATTTTTGGAGCCTTATGCGTTTGAAGGCATTGCCTCTGAAGCTTTGGCGTGGAAGAAATTATTGAATACCCAAGTGGGGCCCTCCTTGTGAATGATCATTCACTTTTGTAATATGTAACGGTTTTGTAAACATTTGAGGAAAGTGAAATTTTGGGAGGCGAAGAGTTGGGAAGCCCGAGGGTTATTTGTGGGAAGCCCAATAGTTTTCACCCTTTTTGTATAAATATAGGAGACTAAGAAGAAGAAGGGGCTTTTTCCTAGTTAGACATGTAAAGAGATGTTGTAAGAAGAACTACTTTTTTTTGCAATAAAGAATTATTGTTTGCCTGTTGGAGAAAGTTTGGTGGGATGTTCAAATGCTATGCTATGGATTTGTGAAAGATGAACTATTTCATTTTTCTAGTTTGTCCGTTAACTGTGAGATCGTTCTAACTCTTAGAGCCTATGTTCTTGTTTGAATGATTTATGGTTTATTATGTGAAATTACCACCATGAGTAATGCATGCTGTTCATAAACAATTGGCTATCTGATTGTATAAATATCTTTAATCATTCATGTGTTGTAGGAAGGAATATCAGCTATCTGTAATTTCTCTTTATAATGCCTGCACAATAAGCATTACTCATAAATAAGTTACAATTTGGCTCCCCGGGGATAGATAGATAGATAGGTAGGTAGTTAGTTTTACTTTCTTCCTGCATATGTGATTTAGATGTTTGTGAGTTCTAAGACGAGAGGTAAGAACCTGCGCATCACGTTGTGACTACTCCTTGCATCCTTTATCACCCTGCATGGTTAATTAGGCACGTGCATATCATACATTAAGTCAAAAATGCAAATACACACGGTGGACCGGGCCACAACCGGTAAAACCTTTGTTTTTTGTTACTTGACCTACGGTAGCCAGACCGTAAACCGGATGGATTCCCTACACCAAACAGTGATGGGCTGTTTGGGAACGTTGACTGGGGAGAATCCCTTGCTGTTGTTGCCTGCAATTTTCCAGGACTCAACAGGATGCAATGGAGATACATGCAAATATCCATTTTATGAAAGGATAATTAAAGCCCAGGTGAGTAAGGAGTAGTCTAAGGTATAGCTAGCTAACCCTGTCAAAAGCCTTTGAGAGGTCGATCTTTAGGATTTTCCCTTTGGACTTCTTTATTTTTACACTATGCATACCTTCTTGGGCTACTCCGATTGCTTCATGAATTTGTCTATTCTCCAGAAATCCGAACTGTTCAGGCAAGATGATTTTTGAGAGAAAATTCTTTAGTATTTGTGCAATCGCCTTTGAATCCACTTTGTAAGTGATGTGACAAAGAGATATAGGCCTGATATACTTGAGACTATTTGGGTTATCTTTTTTGGAATAAGGGCTAATAAGGTTGTGTTGAGTGGAGGATGTAAGTGGCCATTTACCCATGATTCTTCAATCAGATGAAGGAGGTCAGGACCAATGGTGTCATAAGCGACCAGTAGTCCATCCATCTGGTCCTAGGATTTTGCAATCCTGTCCTCTCCAGTTCTTTTATTTGTCCAGATTGGTTTGAGCTTTTGGTCGTCCAGGTCCACCATATTAATATTCTGGAGGAGATTGCTGAAGAAAGTGGCCAAGGGATCTATTCTCGCTTTTGGTACCCATATTTCATGCACACCTAAGTGAAGTTCATATCTCCACCTATAACCAAGATTTCGCACCTTAAAAGGTGGGAGGATTGCAAATCTTCCCAACAAGCTACTCTCTTGTTGTAATGCCCATAGATATTTAGGATGTTCAGGGTTAAGTTTGCCTCAACCCAGAAGATCTAAATCCCCATGTCAAAAGGAGAACCCCACAATTTTGTACAGTGCAACGTAGACTGGTTCCATCCTATTGCTATCCCACCTAAGAGACCTCTAGTACTATGAGCTAGGAAAGTGAAATTGTTTGTAATTGAGGACAATGTCTTTGTAACTTCTAGTTTTGTTCCTAAATTTTCCTGGAAGAGGACTACATCTGGTTTTTGAACCGAGAGAATCCTCTTTAGGGAAAGTTTTTTCTGGGTACTTTTCAAACCCCCACAATGGAGGGAGAAAAATTTCACTTGGGAACCCCTTTAGGGGCTTTCACTGCTCTAAGTTCCCCAAAAAGAGTTTTATGTATACCATTCGCTTGATCACTAATAGCTTTCAGCTGAGTTGAGGAAATATGTGTATGTCTTCCCCGCCCTTTTCCCCTTGTAGGAAGAATAGGGTTAGTTCCAAGTCCGAGGAGGGGGACTGACGAGACAGTCAGAGCAGGGATATCCCTTGTTCTAAGATGGAACCGAATCATGGAGGAGGTGGAGGGTAAATCCGGAGAGGCTTCTTATGGGGAGGATAAGGGGATCGGAGAGGGGGGTGCAGGAGGAGATGGAGAAGCGGGAAGGAAGGTAGACACCTGTGAGGGGGGAGGGAAATCATGCTTGCATGGATCTATCAATGGGGAGATTAAATCATTCAAATGTTCATTTAAAGAAGAAAAAGGTGACATATGTGGATATGGATGCAACGCTTGTTGAAGAGGAGGATTTGCTCCATATGTTGTGATGTTAGGATTTTGTTCCTCTGCAGGGTTCAAGGGTTGACTTATCACAGCATCTTCACGGTGGTGGCATGCTTCATACTACCCTTCTACAAAACTTCTTGTTTCTGGAGCCTCAGATTCCTTGGAAATTCATCTCTTTCGGGTGGAGGTTGGTGGAGGTCCCAAATTGAATTTCCTCGCCAAATGCCCAATTTCATGACATCGGTGGCATCTAAACGGAATCCCTTCATAGTCTAGAATTTGTTTTCTTTTTATGGAGCCCCAAATTAGATTGATGTTCTCCATAAGATCGGTTCGAATGTTCAATGAAACCAGAATTCTTGCAATCGTTCGACAGTGAGTCTTCAAAAAGGAAAGTTCTACTTCTAATAAGAACCCCAACACATTGCCGAGGCCCTGTAGTGAATCTGGGTTCCAAAAATCCCATGGAATACTCAGAAGATGCATCCATATTGGGATTGTATCCAGTCTTTCACTTTTTGCATCAAATAAGGGTGTCCACTTATTTAGCATTATAGGCATGAGGACATAGTTACAGTTTTGATTCAAAACTTTCTCTGTGTTGTCCTTGCAATTAAAGAGGAACCCAAACCATCCTTTGGAAAGAGGAGTGTTTTTTGGTTCATAATGAAGCAACCCCATCTAGTTTATTTGAACCCATATTTCAATTTCCTCCTGAGATGGGTTCCACCCTCTAAAATTCCTTACTAACGCCACATCCGCCATCTCCCCCGCTTCTTCAATTGAGATGTTAACACCGCAAACAAGGTTCAAAGGTACATTGTTCGAGGTAAGGCGCTTGTTTTTTCTCTTCCTGCTAGGGTTCCCCCCCATTGTTGCCTTCTAGAGATCCCTCTTTGGAGTCCCTACCACTATGATCTAAATCTGACCTCGGTGGGGTTCCATTAAAATCAGTTGGCTGCAAGAATTAAGCAATAAACCCTTTGGGATTGGAAACATCGCTAACTGGAGGCCCAGAAGAAACCCGTTCATAAAGTGTGGGTAGGGATCTAGGCCATTGACTTCCAACAAATTGAGATCACTAAAAAACCTTGCTCTGGTGAGGTCGTGGGGTTTGGATCCAGAGAAAAGAGGGCTTCATTGTACACAATAATGGCGTCTGTTGGTGGGATATTTCAAACTGAGAAAGGAACGGAGGGGAAAAGTGAAAGAAAATTACCTCCAATTGCTAGGTCCAATAGCCTAACTGCTAACTGCATCGATGAGTGGCCTGCACCTTGGTCCAGAGAGCTATCTGAAGACCGTCACAAACCCTATCCTCCATAAGTGTTGTGGTTTTGAAAATGTTTCCAATTGTCGATTTTTGTGGTAGCAGCTGATTTGGGTCAGGGAAATCTACCGTAGTGATAACTAGGGCAGTGAAGACAAACATATCTTTCCACGAGTCCTCTGTGTAATCCAAAGATTCCCCTTTGCCACCGTACGCCATGTGACATAGAAGAAAAAACTCTTATGTGGTGATATACTTATCTATTGATGAATAAAAGTAAATAGGACTACCAAGATTTGTAAATCATGAAATTAAATAGTGTTGAAATTTGATTTGTGCATATGTTGTTGATTTTAGTTAGACATACACATGTACGTTTTATACTTTGGGTTGGTTACTTATTAATATGAGGATGAAGGTATGTATAGCAAGTCAAGAATTGAGCAAGAGGATTGTCTCTTGAGGAATTACAACGAAGAATGACACTCCAAAAAGGTTAAGTAAACAATTTTTACTTATGCATTATTTTTTTTAAATTAGAGGTATGTACGATTACAATGATATTCTAGGAAGACCTTGTAATATTGTGCAAAGAACATGTTAAAGGATAACAAAGTTGGAGGATATCACAAAATATGTGAAAAAAATCAATGAGAACACTAATAAGGAATGAAGAAAAAAAATTGACGAACATGAAACACCGAGGACGGTGTTAATTTCTAAGGGGGAAAGGATGTAATATCCCTTTTCTACCCCGACCTAAAATACAGACATAAGTATGCAGTATTGTAAGTATAAATTCTAACTTCCTAAAAATTGTGAATTCAATTGACAGAGTTAGGAGGTTGAAAGCTCGACACGAGAAAAAAACGATTGGGGACGAATCCACCAGGGGGAGGGTTGGTTGGATGGAAATATGTGTGTTTTATATGATGGGTGTCATCTAAGTGCTATAGGAACCTAAAGAAAAAGATAAAATGCGTACTTGATAACTTAATATTTTAAGTGTCTTGCGAAGTCGAAGACAGTGGTGGTGTGCCACAAGTGTTTAGCATAAAACTAATTATTATTAAGAATCTTAAGATAGACTAGTGACCATCCTATAATAATTACTATATTATTCAGACTAAGGAATCCCAAGAAAGATATCATTAAAGACCTAAAAGAAAATAAGATAAGTCTTTCATATATATATTATAAGGAACTTTATAAGAATACATATTAAATTGCAATTATTTAGTATATCTTGCACAAAATATGAGGGTGCACCTCTCTTTACATTATGATTATAACTACATTTAAAAAAAAACAAAAAAATGTAATTGCAAAATAATCAACTTATGAATTTTGTTATGGCTCGTATCATTCACCCATTTGGAAGAGGTGGAGCAAGGAGGGAAGTGTCCACCACGGGAGAAGAAATCGATGCAGATCAAGGAGGACACATGAATGTATTCTTCTAAATTTTAGTTCATTGTATCCATTCGGAATGACAGCATGAGTATAAGACTATTTTTCATTTATTCTATACCAAAAAGGAAGGGATATGAGATAGTTCTGGGCGATCGATTAGGAATTTGGGAAATACAGGATCATGGAAGGGTGGAGCTCTTAAAGGAATTCGAGCCTTACGCCCTTAGAAAAAGAAAAAGAAATGATCGGGGGGATTTTGGTTGAACTGTACTGAAAGGGGAACCTATTCATTGATTCGGAGCGAGAGCTCAATCCCTCAGTCATGTATGCGTTCCAAACTTGTAAGTGATTGTGTTCCAATCTTGTAAGTGATTTCATCCTAATCCATGTGTTCTATGCTGGTGTTTTCGATCCTGTATGCATTCCAATCTTATAAGCGATTCTATCCTGATCCTGGTGTGTTGTGATGGCATTTTCAATCATGTATGTGTTCCAATATTATATGTGATTCCATCATGATCCAAGTGTGCTATATTGGCGTTTACAATATTTTATGTGCTTCCATCCTGATCCGGGTGTTTTGCATTGGCTTTTCCAATCTTATCCATTATTGCGTTGGATATCTTTTACATATCCATGACTGCGTTGGATGATATTTTGCATATCCATGACTGTGTTCGATGATGTTTTATAGATCCATGATTACGTTGGATGATCTTTTACAAATCCATGATTGCGTAGGATGGTCTTTTACAGATTGATGTCTCCATTGGATATCTTTTACATATCCATGACTGTGTTGGATGATCTTTTATAGATCCATGATTGCGTTGGATGACCTTTTACAGATCCATGACTGGTGTGCATTTTAACATTTGTCCATTATATTTATACTGTGTTTTCCTTGTCAGCGATGGATGATCTTTTATAGATCCATTACTGGTATGTGTTTTCATTGTCTGTGTTTCTTTTATATAGATCTGGGAAAAACGGGTTTGAAATTTAATTCGTAATTTGCGTTTTTGATAGATCTAGAAACATATGTTGTATGTGTTTTGGATGATAAATGTACGATCCATCTATGTATGCATTCTGTTATATGCGTTTGATTTTACTTACAGATCTAAGAACCTCAGTATACCTTTACTCCCTTGACTGTGTTTCAAATCCTTATCGAGGAAGTTTGTGCCTTGAATCCTTGTATGTGTTTGATTATACTCGCAGATCCAAGGGATTTCTAGCTATGCGTATGGATTATTAAAGTATTTAATGGTTAGAATTACTCCTAGCTTGAGTGAAAAGGGATGTTCACTGGAGCTTATTACTTAAAGTTAAAACCTTGCCTTGTCCAGTTGGGTGGGAATCTGATTTTTATAACCAAGTTACCTTTTGAACCTTCAATAGTTTCTCATTATATCTTGCCTTAGTGGCTTCGTCGCTCAGCTCGGGGTGACTTTAGGCAGAATAACATATGCCAAATAGAGTCAATGGTGGAAGGAAAGTCGACATCCATCTTTTAGTCGCTTAAGTCATACTATATTTTAATAGTAACCCTTAATGGTTAGATTTTATTTAAGGAAATATTGTATTATTTTACACGCTTATTATGTTCTTCATTATGTAGCTTATGATGGTAAAGTTATTTGATGATTTATAATGTTCCTAATAATTTATGAACAAACATGATTGTCTACAAGTGTGATTCCATTGAATGGGTTTAAAGGGTAAGTTGATCAAGCAACTTGTTAATACCATGGTCTTGACATGGAAAGGATTTGGACTATATGATGAAAATATTGTGGAACTAATTAAATAGTCTCCTTTTACATTTATACTTATTTATGAATGCTCATATCCTTTAATGTTCCCTTTATTAGGGAAGACATAGAAATACTTAGCCTATTTACTTTTATTATTGCAAAGATTGAAGCTAACTCATATTGTTGTTTTCTCAATAGCTGATTCAAGAAACTCATACCCCACTTCCTACAAGTTATGCCTAGGAGATCAGGTATATTACACTTGTTGTGTGCTTAATACTTTTGGTTCGTCTTGTCTTTTTCGGGTTGTTTTTATTTTGTTAATTTTTTTTATTGGCTGAAATGGTTTTTTGGTGTCTTCTCTCAACTAACTTATTTTAAAAGAAAGAAAACTAGAGTAGTTTTTCCAATAAAATCTATACCTTAATCAAATAACAAAAATTAACATATTATTAATTTACATTCATTATCAAACCAAAAACATATTGTTAATTTATAATCATTGTTAATCCAAGTATATATATGTGTGTGTGATGGTGATGATATGAGTAGTTATGAAGTAAAATTGGGCTTCCATAATAAACCACTTTTATTTTAAAATATATGAATGATGTTATAATAATTTTTTCTCTCCCTTATTTAAAAAAAAATGTAAATTTACCCCAACTACACCACTATTCTATATCTTTCCAAATAATGGAGAAGGTCGAACTTGTAGTCAACTGTCTTGAAAGAGACTTGATATGAATGAAGCTGGCGTTCGAAATTCGTAAAACAATAACAGAAATCGTGTCGAAAGAGGTCTGGACGACAAAAACAAAGCAATGCTAGTTAGGATGAAAGAAGGTTTGCTTGTTAACCGAGACCATGTTGACAATATTGTTTCTCACCATTATGCTAATTTTTTTGCATCCGACGCATGGAAATTTGGGCACCAGCACGCAAACTTTTGCCCCCATTCTGCATGCAAAACCAACATAAGCGTGGGTCAAAAGAAAACTTACTCTTCTTTATATCTGGCCTCAAATAGTTGATCCATGTAAACCTTTACCTTTTTCCACACGAGCAACCCTTCATATCTCCGTGTTGAGGATGCTTCCCCAGTTTGTATAGGAGTAAGCTATTTACCTGACGATTTGCACGGGGTTCACTAGACGCAGTTCAGTGATAACTTACTCAGTTATCCATCAGTGAAACCAAGACCCACCAAATTGTGCTTCTTCAGCTTTAGCCCAACTACTGAACAAGTATTACCTGAAGTTTTATCAATAGTAAGCTGTAATTGTTGGCACTTGTCTACTTCTTTTTCATTAAAGAGAAACTTGTTTTATATATAATTGTTGGCGGTTGTCAACTTCTAACCCAATGGTTGCCCACACTTTCCTTTCATCAATGAAGATTCTCCACTGAAGAGAGTAATAAGTAGAGCAAAGGGAAAAAAGACTACCAGAATCCGTATCAAGAACAACTTTCTATGTAAAACCAGCTTTGATATATCAATCTTACCACCATAGTATCCATGTCTGCCCAGCAATTTTGTCAGAGTAATATGGCAACTTCTTACGCTTAGCAAATTAACCGGTTATTGTCCCAAATATATTCCTTACCCGTTAAGGATTCATATCCAGCCACTGTAAAAACAGTGTTCCCCTACTCAAATCTAAAATCTATTAACAAGTGAACTCAACAATGAGCATTGATTCCTCTGTTTCAGATATTATGTAAAATCACGGCTTTTAAATTATATTTGCTTTGTTCTCAAGATGGAGATGCACTTCGGCACCTACCTACATTATTATTTGAACAATTACAGCTCACTCTCGATGGAACTTAGGCAATACCTGTTCAGTAGTTGGGCGAACCTCGGAGAAAAAGCAAAATTCAGTGGGTCTTGATCTTACTGAAGAGTAACGGAGTAACCTATCACTAGACAGAGCCCCAGTGCAAATAGTCTGATAAATAGCTTACTCTGTTTGTATATACCCACTGGCAGTGTCCTACAGTTCTTTTTATAATCATTTCCTTGTTTGGGACACCATAATATGAAACATGGCAATCAATAATGTAACCATTTTTTCTTACTCAAATCACGAAATACAGTTAGTCGATTACCATACCAGCCATAAACGAATACACAGAAAATTTAAATGAATCTGGTTATGACCATATCTGCTAAGACCAAAAACAAATACACAGAAAACTGAAACGAATCTGGCTATGATGAAAATCTAACCAGACAGAAAGAGAGGAGATTTTAGTGAATAACTTGTGGCAAAATTGTCAAAAGATCCTCAACCAACATTAAAAAGCTTGTTTAGAAATTGTTATTTTGGAAAACTTTCAGAAATAGAAGACCCAATGGAAGAGCACATTGAAGTCCAAGAAGAAATTCAAGAGAAAATGATAATATAAACGAAGAATTTAGCATACATGATATTATTGATTAGTTTCTTTTCCTTGAGAAAAATGATACATTTGACCAAAAAATATAGAAGATATATTTGTAATGTTTTGACTTTAAGATTTTATATTAAGCATAAATTTCCATATATTACTGTGAATATGTTTATCATGATATTTACCAATATATGGTGTATTTTGTGTTTTGTTTAAGTAAAATATCACTTTTATGAAAAATAATATCAAGGGCGCCCGCAAGAAGTTGCTACCCAATTATGATGCAATGGGAGCATGCGAGCGGAAAAAAACAAGAATGTGCATGCACCCTTGGACGTGCACATGCACTCCTACTTTGGCAGTGACAAACCTACATGCTGAATCCCCGTAGTGGACAATAGTAGTGCACAGGCGGCCCTAATGGTGGGCACACGTGTAAGTACGTGCACGCATATGTGTGTGCACGCATATGTGTATGCACGCAGGTGTTTTGTGTGTTCGCATATAAAAACGCCCGCACATTCCTGTGTTTAAAAAAAAAAAAAAATAGTGAACCATTTTGTTAGTTCACAACCCACCCGCAAGCACAAAAGGAGGCAAAAATGATGTCCAAGGAGGTGAAAACGACACCCACGAAGCCCAAAGGAAGTGTCCAAGGAGCATAAAATGACACCCACGACGTTGGAGTAAGGTAGATGGAGTAGTATTTGCATTTTTTTGTTTATTTTAATGGTTTTTATTGTATTTAAAATAAAATACAAAATTAAAAAAAAATTGCAAATGAATTGAAATGGTAAAATTTTGATATTATGATTACAAATTACCTAAACATAATGACAAATACCAATGAACCATCCCAAGAAAGGAGTGAAACAAACCAATCAGAAGACCCAAACCTCGAATTAAACGAAGAAAACCCCGAAGATGAATTACACAAGGATTTAAACCAATTAAGAATATTGAGTGATGAACTGAAGAACACTAGGGAACCCTCTTGGGTTTCCTTCGCCACATCACTACAAAACATAACAGAGTCTATCAACATTTCCCATAGTGAGATAACCAATTTGAGCCAATATATGGCTCAAATGAGAGAACATTAAGGCACTGTTATGTCCAAAGAGGATAGAAAAAAACTGAATATCACAAAAGCCCAACTGTGGAGCAAATTTATAGATCCAAGAATAGGACATCCTCCATATGTGAGGAAGAGGCAAGTTTGTATGGACTGGTGTAATTACCAGCCATGGAGAGAAAACTGGAGGAAGAGATGGTTCATGGTTTTTTATAATCCTCCATGCAACAATGTCGAGGTCCCACAGTATTTTCTCAAGAAACTGTGGGTTGAGTTTGTGTTAGGATTCCAGGTGAACTACTTTGACATCACCGAGTTCCATGGCGTCATTTTTGGCTTAGCCCAAGATCAACTTCATGCCCACTGGAACCCACTCAGAGGACCTCTTGCACCTAGGTGAAAGCCAAACCTGCTTCCTCAACCCCCTGGGTTAGGTATTTCACTAGATGAGATCCATGATTCCATTAGACGTGCCATGTGGAACCTTCTTAGGCATACCACATTTGTGGCTATGTCCTTGCAGAGCGAGTAGGACCACCCCAAGATACACACTTACTCATGATTTACTGGTGGTGGGTGAGGGAGAGAAGCTACAGGTGGTAGCTAAGATGATCCATCCAACTCAAAAGGACTAGTGCCACATCATTGTTCTCATTGTGGGAATCCATTCCATGTTCCCACATAAGAGCATGCCACAGAGAGATACCTACACTAGGTTAGTTATTGTTTTATTTAATGTTCAAGTATTGATTATACATTATGCAATCTCATAATTTCTAATAAATTTATATTAGAATCAGATGTTGATGACTTCATTTATTTTAATGTACAACTATTCATTGTTGAGTCTCCAACACCTGGGTGGGAGGATGTTGGTTCCTTCAACCTAAATGGAGCCAAGGCAGCTGCAGAGGACATCGCGGCACCATACACACACGTATTTTTATTTCAGTAAGCAAATTTAATGTTAGTAGTTAATATTTCCATCCAATGTAGTTAATATTTAGTAATTCAATCTAAATATTTTTGTGCAAATCAACAGGTTTCCGCAGGAGTGAGTGACCAACCATCCCCATCGAGGATCAGTAGATCCCCTTGTGAGCAGGTATCTTGTAATAAAGTATAAATTTCATTTCATTTTTTATGGATTAGATTTGTATAGTTATATTTTTTATATACTAATATGCGAGGCCATGAATATGTATGTAGCTTCGATTACATAGGCATTCTGGTGTCACTATCTCTCGATCGACTTCATTTTTCCCACCATATATGCCAGGTGTAGCCCCTGGAATACATGTCCCTTTCCCTGCATCCCTCCCCACCTCATTCCATCCATTCCTTACCTCCCATCTACCACCACACTTCCATCCAACTCCCCCTTCTTCGTCACAATGAAGGCTCACTTCCCCCACCCCACCCATCCACCCCCTCGCTTGCAATTTCCCATATTTCCACCTTCCCCCCTCCGACCACAATACACCATCCATCCACATTCACCCATCCCTCCATCCCATCCCAGACCCCAGTCCCCTCCCCCATATTACCACACCACCCTCGTTTCTCTTTTCCAAGGTGGCCCATTCCATTCTATATCCAATTGGGGTTTATCATCATACATTGCCACTTCGCCCACTGCAGTCCATGCCCTCTCTCACCATTCCCCCTAGTTTTGTATCCAACATCGATGTGGCTACATCCTCCACTATGCCATCCACCCTAGCATCAGAGCAGGTTTTCCAACCCACTTCTCCACCTGTGATCCCCGAGGACCAGTCGACTGCTCCACCTTCCAACTATGAGGACCAACTGATTGCTCCAGCTGCCAACCCCTAAAATTGTCCTATTTTGTTCACGGTGAGATTGATTATTTTATGAAAATATCATGCAATATTAACGAAAATTAACATAGTCTAGAAATTGTATGAGTTTTTTTATTGTTTAAATGTTGTAGGGTGGCATTACCAAGAGACTTGGATCATGGAGGAGGGTAGCCCGCTCGCCACTTACTGTCTCATTTGAGGTGATCTATTTAAGATTTGAAAACGTAATTTTGATTTTTAAATTGTGTTTTACACTTGTACAATTTCTTGTAGGAGTTGACATTTGATTGTTTTCATTTCAGAGACCAAGGGGAGGACCTGGTCGAAGAGGACAGAAAAATCGAGCTTCCTCTAGCTCGAAGAAGAGGAATATCAATTTTGGAGGTGCACCTGAGAGATCCAAGGGTGGGCAGGAGGATTGAGAGACCATCATATGTACACTAGCCATGATGTGGCATTTTGGCATGAGTTGCCATATTTTGTATAGGACATGAGTTGCCATATTTTGTATACAACATGAGTTTCCATTGTATAGACATTGGGAACGATGTTCCATTTTTCACTGCTATTGTATATGATTGGAAATTTGTGTATATTAATATATCATTTTGCACTTCTTTATATTACTTTTCCTTTTATTACAAATTTTCATACATTATTTCGAATGCAGTAGTAGTTTACAAATGATGCGCTTTCAATACTTATTGTTGACGAAGCAATAAAGTATGTATGTTCACAATAAAATGCATTAAAAATTTAACAATGTAGGTTAGTTAACAAAAAAATACACAACTACATAAACATGTACAATAACAATGATAATTTTAAATACCAAATACCTGATCTTGTAAATCATAGTGCAAATAATTTTTCAATTTAGCAAATTTTTCCATGAAGTATTCTTCTTGCTACCAAATAATTTTTTCGATATCTTTTTCTAGTTTTCCAAGCCTCCCTTCACCCCTCATCCCTTATATTTATTTTCTTGGGTTTTCATAACTAGCTTTGGCCTTGTTATTGTATACCTAAACTGTAAGGACCTAGACGTAACTAGACACCTAACCTAAAACCTTAGATTTCTACCCTTCCAAACCCTTCCTCCATTCTCCATCTCCTAACCTACTCTCTTACCTTTCCACATCTCCTCTCTCATTTTCTAACCCTAAGATTGGAATCTCATACTCCTATCCTCGACCTATAGGATCATACCTTCACCCCCTTTCAAAACTCCTTCTCTAGCCTTAGCATCCCTCCTAGGACTCTACAAGTCAAGCTCTATGAAATCCTAGCTACCAACAACTCCTAGATAAGAATCAATTCTAACTAAATTTGGTCACTCATTCTAAAAATAATCATTACAAAAAGCACACCAAGTAACCTTAGGGTTTTTCAAATGCCACAATTCCTACCAGAAACTAGGCTTTATAATCAATGAGGAAATGCTAACCCAAACGGTGTTTTGGGGATAGCATGCATAACCTAGGGTTTAGAATCAATGATGAAACCCTAAACCTACGAGGGAAACCTTAACACCAACCCTACCTAACCATTTCTTGTGGCCTCTTATAAAGTACCTTGTATATGAGCATGCCTAGGAGTGTAGTCATAGGTCACATATTCTTTATAGACTAATCAAATGAAATACTTCAAAGCTTAAGCATGGATTACTTCACATAATCTAGGGTTAGAGCTTCATGAGAAATCCTTTTATAAACCATAGTGAAATAAGTAAAACATAGCCCATCTTCCACAACTCATACATTAAAAAATAATGAGAGAAAGAGGCTACATAATAGGCTTATGCCTATAGTTGGTAAGAATAAATTAGCATGCAATAGATGAAGGAATGAAGGAAAGGATGGGAAATGAATGCATAGAGAGTATCAACCCTAGATTTAGACCATAGTTACCATGCAAGCATCATAGTAAAGAGAAGCTAAAAATTTATTACATGTGTTTTGGACTTACATTGTCCATATCAATAGGCCTTCTACTCCATTTTCTAACCTTTACTAACCCTAGGAATGTCTATAAAGCTAGACTATGATACTACCATTAGGTAGACATAAAACACACCTAAACCATTCTATTCTAGCCTAACCCTTGCTAAAACCCTTGCCCTAGACTCCTACCTTTCCCTTTCTCTAAAGCAAGGCTTATTCCTTTCATTTCCACACTACTTACACCCCCATGGATATCCCTATATCTCTGACTGTAATATCCATTTTGGAAAACCCTATAACACAACTAACTCATCCTAAGATACCCTAACTTCTCCCTTAGCCATAGCCCTAACCTCCTAGCATGCTAAGACCCTAACGCAAGGCTAACTTCGTCACTATTTTGTCCTTTAAATTCCTCTCTGCTTGCCTAATTTTTTACTATAATATCCTATTTAGGGCATCCCTAATAGCCTTCTTACCCACCTATCCTAGCCTAAGGTCATTTCTTTTCCTTCCTATCTTTCTCACTCACTAACACCTCACCTCAAATTTGTCCAAAACCCAACTTAAAGTGGCACAAATACACCCTAAAGGGATTGTATCTAAACAATCATTCCCATCCATACATAAACAAATTTGACAGTGGTATATAAACATCCATAACTTAGAAAAATACAAGAAAAGGCCTTGAATTGCTTGCAAGTCATTATGTCATTAAAATCCAAGAGAATATACTTGTCATTATTCCTACTTGACTGGAAATTACATCTTGGACTGTCATAAGACATTTTCCTTGACTAGAAATTTCATTTGGCTTAAGAGTCCCATTGGCTTGGAAACTTGGCACTTATAAAATTGTTTATCACTGATGTTTACTTAAAATATTGTACCTTTGTCTTGACAAGCTAAAAAGTGAAATATAGGACTATCATAATGGTAAATGCTTGGCTGGAAATAATTTTGTTTTGACAGTACCTTCACTAATTCAAAGTGCCATTTCAACTCTTGTTTATCAATAGTACTTGCATTTGGGGTTGTACACTCATTTTGGCAAGCTGGAAATTAGTTTTTTAGACTGTCATAATCATTTTGACTTGGCTTGAAATCATTTTAAGTTTGATAGTCTTATCTTCATGAAAAGTGGATTGATTGGGGTCTATGTCAATGTATGTCAGTTGCAAAAGAGGTTGAATTTGTACGATATGATGATAACGTCCGACCAACACCACTAACATGCTTCAACCACATGCATCCAATGTAGTTCAAGAAACCCTAGCTACATTGTAGTGCAGGTATGTATCTTCTAGGTATATGGTTCTACTAGTTTCTAGTTAAGTGAGACTAACAAATATAATGATATAAATATAATGAGTTCATAAACCCTATTTTGTAGTTCTATGTCTAAATATTGGAACCCTAGATTTTATGTTTGTGGTTTCTAGTTCAAGAAACCCTAGCTTTCTTGACATCTGTTCTTATAGATTAGGTATATGGTCTAGGTATTTTTTTAGGTTTGTGATTTGTAGTTCATGAAACCCTAGTTTTTTTTTCCTATTTATGCATGTAGCTTAGGTAGGTGTTTTAAGTATTTCTACATAAGTGAGACTAACGGAGCACATGATCTCAATGTATGTGAATTTCTACTTTATAAAACCCTAGTTTTTAGTTATATGTGTAAATTGATAAACCTTAGTTTTTAGGTTTATGCTTTGTAATTTGTGAAACCCTATTTTTTTGTTATTTTCTCTTGTAGATTAGGTATATGGTCTAAGTGGTTCTACATAAGAGAAACTAAAATAACCCAGAAGAAAAAGCACGTGTGAGGAGGGTGGAAAGGGAAACTAAGAAAGAATCATTGTGGAAAGTGGTCCAAGACATAAAATTGTTCTTCCTTGACAAATAAAAAATGAAACAAGTTCATGAATATGTGTCTTCTATAAACTTAGACATCGAGTTAAAATAAGAGGGATAATAAATTGGCTAGGAACCATTACGATATGTACAAGAGATGCAAAGGGAAACCCATCATGTTTTCATTAAGGTATCCACAATATAATTGTTTTCCTCCTTAGGGTTTATAAACCCTAATCATCTTTCATCATAGAAGCACGTTGGCCTTTCAGACAAGTCTAGCACAGTTTTGACGTCAACATGTCTATCCTAGGATGATTCCTCAAACCCTAGGTCTTTCACTATTGCATCAACACAAGCACCAAGACCTCCATGGAAAATCAACTAAACTTAAAAAAATATTCTTCTATGCAAGGAATCAAAGGAAGCTCGATACTTATCAAGTTAAGTTTTCCATGGTCTTCCCTAACCTCCATGTATCACACAAGAATAGGACTGCAATATCACCAAAGATGGTATCTCTTTTATTTGTATTTTCTATAGGGTTGTAACCCTAATTCTACCTCCTTTTCCTTCACAACAAGAGCTACGGATTCTGCAAGACAACCATCAATTCCTCTAGTATTATATCTCCTTCTCCAAGTTGTACTTACATATATAAACCCTAGTGTCCTCATGAATATCCAAGTCTCCTCATGTAATGCATTCCTCTTCTAGTTGTGTACCACATCTTCTTGTTCCCAATGCTCTTCAACAAATGTGTCAGAGGTGGTTACAATGATCCAATGCTTATCCTCAATATGTGTCCCAAGGTGGTTACTATGCTCATTTTCTACTCCTCAACATGTGTGTGAAGGTGGTCACTATGGTCCAATATTTCACTTATATTCATCCTAATATCACAAGGAAACCCAACAAAATAAACCTTAGTCCAAGTGTACATTAACACCATGAAGATACATCCCCTAGGGCACTCTTTCCAAGCATATAACATATCCATAATCTCTTATTACAAAAAATTACAACATCAATAAGTCTACTCTTTTATTTTCAAGATATATGTTAAAAAAAATATTTTCAAGATATGTGTTAAATCACTTAACAAATTCAACCCATAGTTTTTCCAAATTATAATTCATAACCAATGCTAGAATATAACTGATCATGAAGATAATATAACTTGAAATTCAAATCTACAAGTACACAATATTTTGACAACAAGAACAATTCATATATCACCAAACATTTTATGGTTGAAAAGATGGTCAAACATTTTATAATTTAAAAATTATAGAGCTAGTAAGATTCACCAAGGATTATACACTTTAAGAAATTATGATCCTTAAAAGTTTCCATGCTTAGGCTTAAACAGGTAGTTTTAGTAAAATATTCATATTTGATGATTGCAATGTCCAAATTAAATAACACAAGAGTGATTGGATGTACAATGAAATTCACTGGGCCATACAAAAGCGGTGGAGAGGTCCCACTAGAGGTAATGACATCCCAGGAGACCAACGGAGTCGATGGATCATCAATATGACCTCGGGTTGCCGAGTTATGTCGAGTTGAAAGTCACATGAAAATGTCGTTCAGGGACACTTGGTGACTCTCGATCCAGGAGAAAAAAAACAAACGGGGCAGAAAGATTGCATGTCGTTGGCTTCAAAATTGTGTATGGATAATGTCAATATGGGAACACTACCAATACTGGCACGGTCGATGGTTTTGCAGAGTTGACCCACCAATGCGAGAGTTGCATTGAAGGAAACTGAGAAAAACCCTAGTTTACAAAACCGATGCATAATGAACTCACTGGGCCATGAAAACACAATGGAGAACTCCCACTAGAGTTAATGGAAATCTAGGAGACCGACAAAGCCAACGGATCATCGATACAAGCTCTGGTTGTCGAGTTATGTCGAGTTGAAAGTCGCATGAAAATGTCATTCAAGGACACTTGGTGACTCTCGGTCCGGGAGCAAAAAACTAAATGGAGCAGCAATATTTGCATGCCATTGGATCTGACAAGTGTGTATGCCCAATGCCAATATGGGAACACTACCAAGACTGGAACGATGGAGGGTTTTGCAGAGTTGACCGACCAATGCGAGAGTTGCATTGAAGGAAACTGAGCAAAACCCTAGTTTACGAAACCGATGCACAATGAACTAACTAGTCCATGTAAATAGGGTGGAGAGGGCCCACTAGAGGTAATGAAATTCTAGGAGACCAACGGAGTCAACAGCTCATCGATCTGACCTCCGATTGTCGAGATGTTGAATTGAAAGTTGCATGAAAATGTTGTCCAAGCACACTTGGTGACTCTCGGTTTGGGAGTGAAAAACCAAACAAAGTACCAACATTTCATTTTGTTGGATCCAATAAGTTTGTATGGCCAATTATGATATGGTAACACTACCAAGACTGGCACAGAGGAGGTTTTTGCAGAGTTGACCCACTAATGCGAGAGTTGCATTGAAGGAAACTAAGAAAAACCCTAGTTTACAAAACCGATGCACAATGAACTCACTAGTCCATGCAAACAAGGTGGATAGGGCCCACTAGATGTAATTGCATGCAAAGAGACCAACGGAGTTGACATCTCGTCGATTCGACCTCCGGTTACCGAGTTATGTCGAGTTGAAATTCGCATGAAAATGGGGTCCATGCAACCCTCGCAATGGTGCACCGGCCCTACAAAACCCTATGTCGAGTGTCCGAGGGTGGCTTTCCCATGGAGGCCATGCCCAAACACAGCTACAGGAAATGTTCAAAATTTAACCCTTCATTACCCTTCCAAAGGGTTCTATCCCTTACCAAAAGTGTAAAGTTAAAATTTCCCTTCAAAAAAAATTTAAAATATGAATTTTACCCTTCCAGTCAACAAGGGCATAATTTATATCAACATTTCAAAAGAAGGGAAACATTTGAAATTATCCATCCATATAAATTTGTCAATATGTTGAAATTCCTATGTTATAAAGTTCAACTCATCATTCAAAATATTGGAAATATAATAAATTATAATCACGATGGGTGGCATGATCATGGTGTAATCTCCCTCCATCATTCCAAACATTTGTGGTTTCTCACAACATTTTTCCTCAGCGCCACCAAAATACATCTAAAAATTACTTGTCTTTACATCATCTTCTCTTTAAATTCTCATCTCATAGTCATAACTAAGGATTGTTATGCATTGTAGATCCTCACCTTATAGTACGAATTGACGCAAAGAATAAGAGACAACTATAAGTAAGTGTTATATTAAATTTACCATGTAAGTCCTTAATTAACACTATCAACTGAGATTTGACACGTTGGATTGTTGTGATGTGACACTCTCTTGTATGTACGAATTTTTTTTAATGTATTTTTAGTTGTGTATTATTTTTTCTTAGGTTCCCAATCCTTATCATTCTTACATCTCTCCACCTCGGATTGCACGTAAATGCCCCAATATGGTTATGGCATAGTATATGTAGTTTTTTTGTATAATGAAGTGTACTCTAATTGGAAAAAATCCAATATAATAGTTGTTATGTTACTGAAATGTAAAATTAATGATACACATGTGACAACTTAATGCGTTCAAAATAAGTTTTATTGAAAATTTATCATTTTTTCATGTAGATATTAAGGAGTTCTGAATTGTTTAAAATTGTAAAAATTTGAATGAACAATATTTGTCTTTTGCATTTTTTTGGTGAAAGGGTTCAGTTAATTTATTCTTGTCAATTGAAGTACAATTATTATTTTTCTCTTCAACTCTAAAGGGCTCAGAAAATCAATACCCTTCCAAATTAAATTAAGACCCACCAGGGATCTAATGGATGAACCGTCAATTCCATTGGGATCATGGCATGGGATTATGGCCAGGGTGCCCTCCCCCTCGACTTCGCATGACCCAAGTGTGCCTCTAGGCCATATTATGAAAACTAGGGTTTTGACCAAGTAGAGTGTAAGCACAATTACCCAATCTCATTTAATATAGCCATATAGATCCTCTTTGTTCCTAATTGCCTCCATCAATCTCTCATGCTATGAATAAGACAAGAAATAATGTACGCTAGTTGAGTTCTTGTTTGACATTGTCTGTATATGGATGTTCATGTCAACAATCAAGTTTGTGAAGTGATAGTCCACAAAACTGAGTCTATAATCCACAAATACATGCCCACTAGTTCTTCTTGATTTCCCATCTAGTGTAAGATATTCACCCTCAACCACCATCGAGCCAATAGGAAATTCATTTCCTTCATCATCAATCAATGGTCCGTTCAGTATTTTCTTACCTCGAATGCATTGTGCCAACCAATAATATGTTCATCATTCATTGTATTTTAGGGTAAAAACTACATATATGTGTCCTGGTTGTACAAGATCTAAGATATGGTCATAGACTATCGAAATCACTAACTCACCCTCCTCTAAGTGGGTTGTTTCAATGACTACATGTGGGTCTACTGCAAGTGACACACAATCCCAATCATCAACCCAATCCATGCGTTCGCATTCATCCCATTCACCACTGCTACAAGGGATGCAAAAGCAAGCAAGTTTTCACGTCCATATTTCAAATAGGGGGTTGTTTGAGCTTGGAACCAAATGAAATCCACGTGTTCCTCGTACTGTGCCACAACTATAGGAATGAGATCGATCTATGTCAACCACATACCAAAAATTCCTGACTAACCTTCCTTCCCCTATTAATGTATGTTGCACTTTATTTCAATATGACATTGTTGTAGAGCACCATTGAACTATGGATTCTACATATTTGATATGGGGGTTTCTGGTAAACCTCATCTCCTCCCTTCGTAGTGCGGTCTTGATGTATGCACCAGCCCCGTCATGCTCACCTTTTCCATGCCCAGTCTAAAAGTAGTTTCATATATGCGACACATTGTAAGTCTTATGTAACATACTCATCCATTGGAAGACTCGGGCATTTTCAACTAGACCACACAACCATCTGACCATATCCAATGTTGATCCATCTGTATATCTCCCTTCTTTAGCTGATCATAGAAAATTTGAAAACAATGTTGGACATAATGCATATCATGGTATTTGTCATCACTTATGTAAAATTTTGTCTCCTTATATGTTATCCTATTGTCAATGCTACTCTCAGGGCCATGCCTATACTTAATATGTACCATGAGGTTGACTTGGTCAGAATGGTAATATTGACTCTAAATTTTATTTTTTGGCTGAAGGATGTAGTTTTCTACAAAATCCACAATTGACAATATGGTCCCAATGGGAAAGTTGTCCCTGCATTTTCTGTACTGCTCATCCTGCCATCACGCTACATGCACATGTTGAACATACTGCTCAGTTTTCTTGTAGAACTATGTCAAAAAATCACATACCCATACCTATTTCCATGAAAACAAGGGTCGTATTAGAATATGACCTTTAAAGAATGTATATTTAGAAACTAAACATGTAAGAGGAAACAAATGCAATAATCATTTGCACCTATGACTTCACCAATGAAATATTTTTACTTTCCTTCTCACTATCTGATTGATCGGCTACATACTTGAAGCTTTGCATCTCCATGCTCATATTTCCAAAATGATGTTCATCTCTTCCATGAATGCAACGGTTCAAAATATCAAACCCACTGCACCTGGAACAATTCCCATATAGACATGATTTTCCATAGTATTTTTCTCCTTCATGCCTTGGACACATGATGCTGACGATAAAATATCTCGATGCATTCGGTGGTATTACAGATTCATTGCAGCCTTGCTCAAGGTTAGTATGCAAATCACAAAATATATGTTTATACGTGTAGAAAAAATATTCATATTCTACATGGTATCTACAACAGCATGTGTTTCGATCAATGCATATACGAACATACCATGGTCTACATTTCTCAAAGGACCTTTGGCCCAAGTTGAATTGTGTGTGCACATTCTTGAATCTCTCATAGAGTTCAGTTTTTGTTGTGTCAAGGAAGTGTTTGACATGGGGTTCATGTTCTATAGAACCTTTTCTCAGCTTTAGCACATCTCTTTGGTTAGATGAAGGTATGGTATGATCATGCTAGAAATTTTGTACGAAGTCCTTAATAGCATCAATTAGCTTCATATCTCGACGAGGAAACCTACTGACACAATCCCAACAATATTTTCCACCTGGAGTCTAAATATTTTCTCTTATAACAGAGTACTTCTTAACAGTTTTTCTCTTTAATTTAAGTATGTTAGAAGTGTGTTAAAGGAGGTGACGTTGTCATGTGGACTTGCTTACAACTAACTCTGATAACACATGATGATCCGTACAAAGATCTTTAGGACGAGACGTCTTCCCAATCGCATTAAAACCATATTAGAGATTTCTAACAATATGATTGTTAGCCTCTGAAATTCTAACCATATTTATGCCCAGAATTCTCGTAACAACAACTAAACAATTTTACTTTAACAAACATAGTAATAATTGATATTTACCTGCATCGCCTTTGGATTCAAAATATTCCTTCATTAATTTGCTACATTGCCAATCGATAGTGTGTTTGGGAAACTTACCTTCAAGTCCTGAAAGATAACTTTCGTCCACATGGATACATCTAGGAGTCCTTTTTCTTTCACTAGATAGTCGAGGTAGGGAAGGTGGACATGAGCTACGAATCCCATGGCTTCTTCGTTGTGGTGCTTCATTCACACATTGGTCCATATTGGAAGTGTGCTTGACATGGTTGTGGTCTTCTTAGAGAGATTTCAAATTAATCATTGCTCCTAGGTCCAACTCTTGATACTCAATGTCTCTCAATATACCTATGTCTTCAAGAGCTTCAACATGGCTCGTTGATGGATTATTGGTTGGAGACTGTGTTGATGTTGGAATTTGAGTTGGGTCGATTGGATGCAACCGCTTCACCTATGGTTTTGAAGTAGAGTTTATTATGTCATCAAATCTGTTAGGATCGGTTGTAGTATCAGTGGAAATGTTTGGACCATGTCTCACTCTCTCCATTTCCAACCTATCCTTTTCTCTTACCTCATTTTCCTTTTCAATGGGAATATTCCTTCTAGTTTTTCTTACTCTGTTACGTGAGTTTCCCATTTCCAAAAGTTTCTTTATCAAAACTATGAGGTCTACCCCTTCATAAGAAGCAACAAATAAGGTATTAGTTCCATTGTACAAGAAACATGGCGCGTTCCAACATAATTAACTAAATTACATATATGTTGGTATGGTAATTATTGGCATTGATACATAAATGCTGATTAAAGGTTTATCTTTATGTTCGAACTAAAGTTTCATTTATATACTATATTTGAGTCAAATAAAGAGATTCAAGTTTCCAGGTATTACAACTATAGGATTATGACTTCCTTTGTGTTCAAAAAGTATTAGAAGTCACAAGAAGATGAGTGAAATATTCTTCATTTCCAACACCTTCAGACAAGATGACATTGCATGTAATATGCCACATTAGTTGTGAGTGAAGACACAAGTTGGTGTTTGGATGTCTTGGGAATAAATTACACTCTTTAAGTTACAAGTTAACTAAAGAGAACAAATTGACTAATTACACAATGAGGAGGGTGCAAATACCCTAAAAAAAGAAGAAATCATTGAGGTAGAGATATCCCTGTCAAGCTCAAAGGCATGTTATGATAAATCTAGCATGAAGAGGAGAGCATGGAAAAGTTGGTGAACTATTCAATATGGACCCTCTCCCATGATTGATTCCAAGTTTTTTATACAAATTGAAGAGTCTCAATAGAGAACCTCATCTATGTCATCCTTGTGGGAAATCAAAACATATTCATGTGCAAATGATTATTGGTCTACATTGCATACTTCATCTTGTATAGAGAATATGGACAACTTGGTGAAGTATCCAATATGGACCCTCTCCCATGATTGCTTCAAAGGTTTTTTTTAATTTAAGAGTCTCAAGAGATAAATTCATCTATGCCATCATTGTGTGAAATCAAAATATATTCATGTGCAATTGTAAATTAGTTAACATTTCATACTTCATCTTGTATGGAGAATATGAGACTTGTTTAGATGTGAATTTGGGAATTATTCTTGTGAAATTAATTGTTGTCTATGAGAGAGATATTGTTGTAGGCATATGATAAAACATAAATCAATGAACTAATCTGAAATCTTGTGAATGAAAACAATTATTTACAATTCACCATACCTATTCAAAATTATCTCTTCTTGCAATGAAAACTTGTAGTTTGAATGTATCCACTAACTTCCAATACCACTGAATATGTTTGTTAGATTCCAAGAGTGATCTTCTATCCAATTGATAAAAGAGTGTCTAATTGATGATTGAGTGTGAGCCAAATTACAAACTTCAGTAGCACAAAATGCGCGAACAGTTGTAGAAAACCCATGAAAATTGGTAGCAATCCCAGGAATCCATATCTCTATTTTTTTAACTAGTAATAGGTGCACACATGTGTATTTATGAGCGTGCACGTGTGTATAAGAGTTTACACATGTACCAAAACATATGCACAAAGAGGCCCTGTGTGTTTCTGCCTAACATTTACTCACTAACATTTATCTCATTTAATGACTAACGTTCTTCAACAATGTCTTGGTATTCACACATGTATGAGTATTTTTACAATGTAGTCTTCACCAATACTTTCTTCTTAGGCCCATCGGTGCCATTATGAGGTCTTAGGCTCCTTACCTATGGTTAGTGAATGGTAAGGGAGGCCTCCAACACTAACCATCATCACGATTATTGTAGTCATCATCATCGTAATCATCATCATCGTAATCATCATCATAATCATCCTCATCATAGTCAACCTCATCATCATCCTCATCATCACCGTTGTCATCATCCTCAAATCAAACTATGAATGGTTGCTTATTATATATACATAACAAGATAGATAAGGCTCTGTTAATAAGTCGTCAATCATGTACAGAGAAAAATGTAGAGAGTGCTTGTGTGAGCTAACACGTCAAAATCCTGGATGTGAGTTCCATGAATAATTGAAATTGATAACTACTATCAAGAATGAAGAAAGAATCAGGCTTTGTGGACTCTACAAAATCCTTCATCTTTCAAATTTTATAGATGTGATGTCGAAGGGTCCACGCTGTATGGAGTATAAAATGGATTACTATAAATACTGATTACTAAATCTTGAAAATGGGCGAAATCTCATTACCAAATATTGAAAACCATCAAAATATTTAATACACATATTCTTTACTTTGAAAACACCCTTTCGTAAAGGGTCATATTAATTCTTATAAGGGAAACCTTGCTATGTAAAAACCCTACTTGCTTGGTCATATTGATTGCTTTTACGGGTAAATTCTGCATTAACTAAGAAATATCAATTAAGATTCAAATATTTTTAAATAAAGTTAAAGAAAAAGATATTAACATTATTTTAAAAAGTTAAAGAGAAAGATATAAATTTCACATTTTATGAGACTTAAATATTATAGATATAGATAAATAAATATTTATTTTTAAAATAAATCATATCAACAAAGATACTATACTTTATGGATATGTTTATATAAAAATGATATTAGTAAGAGATAAAATTTTATAAGTTCGACATCATTTATATAATAAATTCATTATCTTCAAGAACAAAATCTCAACTAATCAACATGTTACCCCCTAGGACATCAGACAAGACTAAAGAGAGCATAAGATGAACCTCATCGTCATCATCATCATCATCATCATTGTCATTTTCATCCTCATCATTATTGTCATCGTTTCCATCATCATCACCATCATCATCATCATCATCATCATATTCATCATCCTCATCATCCTCATTGTCATTATCCTCCTCATCATCATCATCAGAATTGGTCATCATCATTTTCATGGTCATCATGATCATCATCATCATAGTCTTCATCCTCATCATCATCATTGCCATCATCCTCATCATCATCATCACCATCATTGTTCATCGTCGTCATCATCATCATCATCATCATCATCATCATCATTATCCTCATCATCATCATCATCATCATAGTCATCATCATTGTCATCATCATCATCATCATCATCCTCATCCCCATCATCATCATTAGAGTCATCATCATTGTCATCATCATCATCATCATTATCATCACTATCATAGTCATCATCATCCTCATCATCGTAATCATCGTCATCATAGTCATACTATTTGTGATCATCAACATCGTCATTGTCATTTTCATCGTCGTCATCATCATCATAGTCATCAACATCATCATCATCATTGTTCATCATTATCATCATGGTTTTCATCATCATGGTCATCATCATCATCATCATCATCAACATCATCATCCTCATCATCGTAATCATCATCATCATCATCATCATCATCATCATCATCATAATCATTTTCATCATAGTCATAGTCATCATGATCATGATCATGATCATCATCATCATTCTCATCATCATCATCATCATCATCACCATCATTGTTCATCATCATCGTCATCACCATCGTCATCCTCATCATCCTCATCATAGTCATCATTGTCATCATCATGCTCCTCATCATCCTCATAATCATCATCATCATCATCATTGTCATCATCCTCCTCCTCATCATCATCATTGTTCATCATCATCATTCCATTGCAAATTCTTGAAAATAAAATCAAAGCAAAGTTTTAACTAAACCTATCATCATCATCATCACCATTATTCATCATCATCGTCATCGTCATCATCATCCTCATCATCATCACCACCATCATTTTGCATCATCATTGTCATCGTCGTCGTCGTCATCATCATCATCGTCATCATCATTATCATCACCATCATAGTCATCCTCATCCTCATCATCGTAATCATCATCATCATATTGATACTATTCGTGATCATCATCATCATCATCATCATCATCGCCATCGTCATCGTCATCGTCATCATCATCATCATCATCATATTCATCATCATCGTCATGTTCATTATCATCATGGTCATCATCATCATCATTGTCATCATCAACATCATCATCCTCATCATCGTAATCATCATCATCATCGTCATGTTCATTATCATCATGGTCATCATCATCATCGTCGTCATCATCAACATCATCATCCTCATCATCGTAATCATCATCATCATCGTCGTCGTCGTCGTCATCGTCATAGTCATAGTCATCGTGATCGTCATCATCATCCTCATCATCCTCATCACCATCATTGTTCATCATCATTGTCATCGCCATCATCATCATAGTCATCATCATCACCATCATCATCATAGTCATCATCATCATTGTCATCAGCCTCCTCCTCATCATCATCATTGCTCATCGTCATCATTCCATTGCAAATGCTTGAAAATAAAATCAAAACAAAGTTTTAACTTAACATATGCGTGCACGCGTGTTTAACACGTACACACTTAGAAGCATGATTGCACTTCTACTGCGTGCGCGTTACATTTTAAACTACACGCACGGATGATTTAAATTTAGAATTTTGGCGGGCACCTTTTTTCCAACCTATGTGGTGGATGACTTGGCTACTTTGATTTTAGGTTCGGGTTGCCAAACCAAGTGGTTTGGACTTTCTTATGACATAAAACATGTTTTGTACCACTTCTCCTGTTTCATGCATGATTTTTCATATGCAACGCTTGTCCACTGCTAATGAAAATTCACACACTTGTGTAACTCTCTCTGTAGAATATGAATATGTAATTTTTATTTAAATCTATTATCCTTTTCTATTTTTTATTTAATTTTAAATGGACTAACGTTAATCTAACACAAAAGGTAGGCTATTTGCTTCAGCTATAACTTTTGATTGGCTTAGCTACTTAGAAAATGAAAAAGAACCCGCACAAGAAGACACAAAGACCTGCATCCTAAAAAACAATATCATTCATTGACTATGTTAAGACCAAGATTTCATGGACCAGTGCTCGACCTTGTCATTTTAGGGCATCACTGACTTCCTTAATTTAATATATATATATATATATATATATATATATATATATATATATATATAGCATAAATAAATATGGAAAAATAATGCTGCACTAGGCACACATGTTATCTACAACTCTATATAATTTTTTTCACAAAATTCCACCATTTGCATACCAAACGAGTGGACCAACTCAAACATATTCATTGTTTTTGTGGTAAAAAAACATACCAACCTTAGAAGAACCTCATTTTTGGGGATTTATAACTAGTTTCCATAAATAAAAGTTATATATTTCGGAAGGTAATCTCATTGTCCACGTTTCATATTCTTATGCCATATTCCAAAAATTTGTGTAGGTACCTCTAATATTGTTTTTTGACGTTCATATTTTTTTTTTTCCAGAATTCAATTGCAACGAACGTGTCATAAGTGACCAGCATTAGCTTGCACCAACCCTCAAATATTTTCATTTTTTATGAATGAAAAATGTTAAAATAAGCTACAAAATTGTTTGAAATGTTTTTACTTTTCTCTATCTTTTAATCAATTTTGGTCTTAAAAATGTCATATTTATGATGAAAGTTAAAGTAAAACTTCCAAAATGCATATGTTTTTTACTATAACTAGCTTCTAAATGCACATTCATTTGCTAAGTGTTAAAAATTAGTGTTATTTAAGTATAGTCATCAAAGCATGCATCCAAGTAAACTTAAAAAATGTTAAAAAGTCTTGTTCTTATATTGGATTTAAAATATCTAGCATTCTAATTAATCACTAATACATACTTGGATTAAAATTTGAAAATTTGAAAAAATACATGATTTATATAAAATTTGACATGACAATTTTTATAGTTTTCTTCATTCAAGCTGTTATATTAAAAAAATTACACCACCTAAAAAAATATTATAGATTTTAGACATAAATGAAAAAAACGAGGAAAAAACACATTTAAAAATATAAAAAAACTTAGATACTTTATGACTAGGAAGATTCAATATTTCAAGAAAATACCTTGAGAATAATAGGTTGCTATTATTAGTACCAAATTTGGAAACAGAGGTAAAACAACTACTAAATGTGACCTCCAAAAAAATGAGAACTTGTGCGGTTCTTGTTCTATAGTATATGGTGTTAATCATGGTTTAAATAAAATCTTAATTTAAATCATTATTTATTATATATATTTTAGGTAGTAAAGATTATCACATCAAAATAAAATTTAAGTTAGATTTTTTATTGGTATTGGACAAATATTCGTATTTTACTAGATTTTGCAAAATGAAATTTTAACTTAACACCACTACTCTTTGGGGGAGTAGCTTTGGAATTCAAAGTCTAGAGACCAAAGTTTGTAAACCAAACTTTTAATTGAGTGTCTTAGTCAATAATTTAGTACTTTAAATGTTTATTGGATTCGAGGAACATGGCATGCCCCTTCTTTTCTCCCACTACTATCTTCGTCATCCTCTGGATCCCTCTCATCTAAGTCCTTAACGTAAGAATTCCTTCATTTGTCTAATCTTGATTTGAGAGAGTGTGAATCATTGTCTAACTTAATTTGTGAGGTTTCCAGTGTCCCTCGTGGCTATCCAATGGTCAACACCCTTATTCTTGAAATTTTTTAGATCCTCTCAAATGTGAACTTGCATAGCATGCCATTTCACATTCTCTCCCTGATTTGTTGTCGCGGTCTGGATAACCTTCATTTAGCATTCCCAAACTTGTTGAAAGTCTGTCTAGATGGCTTTGATCACCTAGAGAAAGAATCTTGTTCCCCTTTTGGTATTTTCTCACATAACCCATGAATATGCCCTTATTTGATCAAATTTGAGATTATAGCTCCTCAGTTAACAACATTAGAGCTAAAAGGATACGTTTTTATGTCTCAAACATATATTGATTGTCCACATCTCGCCCATTTGAGTTTGAAGGAATGTGTTATTATGTGTTAATATGCATGCCCTCGATTGAATATTTGAGTTTGGAAATTCATACAATGATTCAAAAACACATAGAAGACGAAATACATATATTTTGAGTGATGGTCATATTAGTGAGAAGGAGAACATGCAGCGTGTAGACTTCAATACTGGAAAATATAGTTTCATGAAACATCCGATTCTTGTGTTTTCAGGATCAATATTTTTAAATAATGTTACCATGTATTATTCAGAAAGTGTTGTATTGTATCAAAATTGTTTAAATTTAATGTTTATTACAAAGTAGTGTTGAGAACATCTTTATCTTCAATTCACATAAATTACTATACAGTGTGAAGTGCGACCTTGTTGAAATTTAACATTTATATTTTTTTCTCTGCCATTACTGAGGGTGACATATCATTTCAATATAAATATATAGAAACATTATCCTATATTCATTTAATTAGGTTTGGTTCTTTATTGCATTTTTTCTCCTTTAAATTAAGTAATCAAAACATTCTTCCCTGAAATAAGTGATTCCCCTCTACAATAAAAAACAAATGCATTTTAACACATAACCTTTATAAGTGTTAAATATTAAGAAACATTATTACTCACTGAGATCAACATAAATTCTTAAAATACTATCAATATTTAATGCCAACTTATTGTAAATAATTTACTTCAGTGCTACTTTTTTTAGAACAAAATATTTCCTCTCACAATTGTAAAAACACTTCTAGGTTGGTTTGTAGTTTATCAAGATATTCTTTTTCATCATAGAAGTGTTTTCTTTAGATTTGAGAATTGTGCACCTATTCTAGGACAAGATATTGCTCTTCATTTTAATTTTTGAATGTATTCAATTTTTCCTTGGACATTTTATTGCACCTTACGGGGCAATTGCTAGTTAATTAATATAGATGCATTTGCGGATAGCAAATAAGACAGCCATTCAAAAATGTGAAGTGTACATTTGTAAAAAATATGAAGTGTACATTTGTTGAGCTATGATAAATCTTGATGATATGTTAGCTCAACTCTAAATCCCAAATATAATATATATACATATTGGACTAAGAATTTATTTAATATTTTATAATGTGTAAAAGTGAATCTTGATGATATGTTAGCTTTTAGCTCAAGTCTAAATCCCAAATATGAGACATATACCTCTATTGTACTAAGAAGTATTCAATATCTTATCATGTCTAAAATTTAATATGTAGATAAACCTAATTTATTCAATATTAATGTGTAAAATTTAATACTTAGACAAAATATAAATGATTTAATATTATTTTAATGTTTCCCTGGCCATAAACATTTCGACACATGTTGCGTCGTCTTAACGAATGAAAATTGAACAGGTGGGCTCCAATTGTCTCTCGACACACGTTTTCTATTTTTTCCTTTTTCACACTATTTTTTTCACGTCGTTTACACAGGGTTTTCATGCCCATTTTTTTCACACTGTTTACACAGGGTTTTCACACGTATTTAAATTTTGTTAAATCATCTAAACACATAATACAAATTACATATTGGCACATATTGCAGAGGGTTTTCATGTGGTTTTTTTCAGGCCGTATTTAAATTATGTTGAATTATCTAAATACATAATACAAATTGCATATTGGCACATATTTAATTTGTCATTTTTTTGCAGCCAAATCACGGTTTTTTTTTCTGATTTAATTTTCACGCCATATTTAAATTTTGCATATCAGCGCATATTGCACAAGTTTTTCATGCCATTTTTTTCAATCTGTATTTAGATTTTTTTAAATTATCGAAATACATAATACAAATTGCATATTGGCACAAATTTAATTTGTCATTTTTTGCATCCAAATCACTTTTTTTTTTCCTGATTTAATTTTGATTAAAATACAAACTAATATTATTTAACTATAAGTTATTATTTATAAATAAATATATAATTTTAAATAATTCCAACAGTTTGATTTATAAAAATATGTTTGTGAGAGCTTTAAAACGTTCAAGCATAAGCAAAAGTTCATCTATGTCTTTACAATTTATTGTCTATACAATCCTTGTGGCATAGTTTCTGCTAAGATAACAAGCCAGAAATAATAGCACGGCATAAGCAAAAAATCATCTTAAGCATTTAATAAATAAATCGATAATAACAAAATTCATATAATATGATCATAATATATTTTGACATACATTTTGTAAATAAAAATTACATTTAGACACCCATCTTTAAATTTAACTTAACTGTTTTTTCACTTGAAATGTTATTATTAAAAAAATACTATTAATTAAAATAAAAATCAATACATATCAATGAGAAAGAGGTCTTCCACACTCTCACACCTTCCTCACTTCCGATTTTCAGTTCGTATTGAGGAAGTAGGTACCTACACTTATGAAACAGGGTTCCTGCACTCTCAAGCTTTTCCAGTTTTCGATTTCCAGTTCGAGATTTCGGAATTTTGAAACTTGCAATTCTGGATTTAATTTTTATTAAAATACAAACCAATATTATTTAACTATTGTTATTTAACTATAGGTTATTATTTAAATATAAATATATAAATATATAATTTTAATTGGCACACATTGCACAGGGTTTTCACACCCTGTTTTTTTTAGGATGTATTTAGATTTTGTTAAATCATCTAACTACATAATAAAAATTGCATATTGGCACATATTTAATTTGTCATTTTTCCAACCAAATCACTTTTTTTTTCTGATTTAATTTTGATTAAAATCCAAACTAATATTATTTAACTATTGTTCTTTAACTATAAGTTATTATTTATATATAAATTATATAAGTTTTTTATTTCTAAGTTCATTTATTTATTGTTTTATATTATATAAATTATTACGCTTTATATCAATTGATAAAGACATAGATATGAGTTCACTATTTGTTTTTATTTATGAGTTCATTCATCTATTTTTATCGATCTGTTTTTATTTTTGAGTTCATCCATTTATTTTTATCGATCTGTTTTTATTTCGGAGTTCATTTTTTTATTGTTTTTTATTTCAGTTTTTTTTAGTGTATAAAACAATAAATGATAATTATAAATGTACAAATGAGGCTAGAAATAATCTATTATGGAAAACAAAAAATAGTAAAACTTATCCACAAACCCTCACAAAATGACCAACTATGTACTCAGGGTAAACAAAAAAAAATTGAGATTTGTAGCTACTTGGCCTTAGTAAAGACATTCCACAATATAGAATTTAAAGGAACTTGATGCTCAGTAACTCCAACCAAAAACTATTAGATTTTAGATTGAGTTTTTAAAATTAAATATTTTCTTTGAGTTTAGTATATTTGAAAAAAAAGGGTTAAAATTTCTTTAAACATTGTGTGGCATCTTTTAAGTGGTGCAAAAGTCTATTTAAATATTAAATAATATATTTTATTATAAACTTAGGATTTCCTGAATTCTAAATGTCGGAATCGGAAATCAGGGAATTAGAAATTGGAACATATTTTCAGAATCCAAAATATGATTCGTTTTTTTTAAATAATAGGATTTCCAGAATCCCAAAATATCATTTACTACACTATTAATTTATGCTATTAACATTTTTCATGAACATATAGCCATAGATTCAAAGAAAATTTATAAAAATATATAAGTTATTAAATTTTGAGAAATTAATTGTATTTAGTTAAAATATTTATATTTAAAAAAAAACCATTAGCATGTAAATATAAGTTTAAATAAAAATGAACTTGTATTAATTTAACAATTAATAAAAAAAATTCAATAATTAACAGAAAAATCTCTCAAAACAAAAGAAAATCCAATCATATTAATAAAAAAACATAGGATTTAAATGATTTTACAATAAGAGCTCCAAAACAAAACTTCCGTATTTTATTTACAAAACTTCTCAGATCCGAAACGCCTCATCGGAAATCAATTTACCTTTCTGCTTTCCATTTTTTTTATACATCAAAATAAAATTACATAAATTTATGATAGATATATATTGATATTAGCCACATAATCAGTGAGAAAATACCCATTCTTATATAGTATTCAGGAAAAGAGATTGATAGACACATATAGTCGGTTCCCCTTTTTAACTCACCTCCGCTGTTCAATAAAAGCTTTGAGTCTCGATACATCTCGGGCTCAGGGGCAGTGATAAATTGAATTTCTTATTATTTTACATAAATTTATGATAAATATATATTGATATTAACCAGATAAATCACCATCAATTCACCAAATAACTCATTTAATTGAGACAATGTCAATCAATAATGCCAAAAATGAGGTGTCGATCACAAAAAGAATGAATATCAACTCATAAAGAGATTCGACATAGCTCATTGCGATAACCCAATTGATAGATGGATATATGTATCCATAGTAAACTCACACGCCTACAATAGTTTTCACGTGTTACTTACGACAAAGACATGCTTCTGGCATCACACACTACAGAGAGGGCGTTGGGAACCTTATAAATATTCACAAAATGTTTCAAAAAAATGAGTTAATCAATATCGATCAATTCAGGCCCTAAATTTGGAAATTTTGTTAGCGTAACGATTTATTAGGTTTAGGTTTAAGCAAGAATAAGTCGCTTTCTTAGGTTTGGGTTTAAGCAAGGTCGCTTGAAAATAAAAATGAAAAAACTAATGAAAGAATAAGTTAATATATATTAGTATTAATCTATATTACTATTTATAGGGCATTGAATTGAATATGTGGTGAATAGGTATTTTGGAGTACACGTTCATTATCACAAACATGTGATTTTTCTGGTTTCTGACCTCGGAACGAAAAAGGGCGGAAATTGAAAAACTGACAAATCCTAAGTGCAAAAAGTGATCTTGTTGACTTCTGCAATGCAAAAATAAATAACTCGGAAAAGTTCAGTTGCAAATAGACTCAATATATCGATTTTTCCTTTTTTTAATGCACTTCAGTTACATCCCTAAATATGCATTCTCAATTTCAGAACTTATGTCTCGTAGAGCACAGGTGTCCTGTGTGTTATGACCGGTGTTGTACATGAATGGATTGATTTTCACTTGTATATTGATTTGGACTCTATCCGTTGTCCTAAACAACCGATCCTAGAATTTTTTCTTTACAGGGTTTCATTTTCCTTTACTACAATTCATTACTCTCAATTGGAAATATCCCTTGCTAAGATTTTGCTAAAGTTTCAATCCAACAGTTTCTTTCAGTTTAAGCTAGCATTTTTTCCAAGCCTTTTCTACCTTTAGGCTCTCAATTTTTGGGGTCAATTTGGTTGTGGTTTTGTTTGACTACTGCTTCAATCGATGAAATACACTTTTCCTATGTCCCTTCATTCACATTAATGTTTCATCAATACATTGTTGCTCCATTAATGCACAAAAATGTGTCATTTGATTCAGACATGGCCCTAACGCTTCATTTTTTCTCATCTTATGATGGTCTCCAAGATCTTCTTACAATACTTGATTTACCGCATTTTCTGTTTCACCGCCTTTGCTTTCCACATATAAACAGGCCTTCACGTAACCATTATTTCTTATTGTTTGCCTTTATTTTGCTTACATTCATTTTGTTGCGTTTGCTTTACACTCAAAGTTTTGCATCAGAGGATTTCACTCCTTAAATTTGCAAGTATTCCTTAGTTCTTCTTAATTGTTTTGAATATTCATTCAATGTGCTTATTATATGGTGAAATATCATTCCTCTGTTTTAATTGAATGTGACTCTTCTTCTGTTTCAAGAATATTGTGTAATCTTAAATCACAGAAGGGAGAGCTAACTGAAATATATATATA
>LPNX011040860.1:140491-183086 GCA_001517045.1 Pseudotsuga menziesii | reverse complement strand
TAATTTATGAACTTAGTGAAATCACTAGTAGCAACTGCAAGTAGAATAGGGAACTCGGTTCAGAAGAATAGTACTTCTCACACCGAGATACTGTGCTAGATTATGGTCTGGTGATACCAGATGTGGAAAAACACAGTACTACTAACAGATTTAACTTCTGATATTCTGAAATACTAACTTTACTGAAACTAATTAATTACCCAGACATATAAATAAACATAACATGCATCCATTCATACTCAGTAAACATAAAGAAATAAATTACAGAACCTGTTTAAACTGTGGACAACAACAACAATGGGAGGCCGTTCCTCCCTACCAACTCCTGGAGAGCGCTCAGACAGCGACTTCTCAGGACCCCCGAGCTTGCTCTGGTCTCCCTGGCTGGAACTAGGTGCAACAAATCAGATACTAGTCTTCAACTTAGTATTAACTCAGAACTAACAGTCAGTTCTCTCAGCCCAAATAGCTGTAATAAAAACTCAAGTTACTGCAGCAATCCACTCAAAACACTTCCTTACTATCTTTCCCTCTTTCCTAAATGAAATTCCTGGATAACATTCACCTGAATGAATTCTTTCTGGAATAAAATCTGAGCAGCCTCAGCTCTCTTCATTGAGTACTTTTAAAAGATTACCTAGGTCTTAGTTGGGTTAACTGTCATTTAATGAGCCACCTGATCAGATCCCACTTTCTTGGGGAATCATGACCCCAAATATAGGGAAGTTGCCACCTAGAACTTAGGAAGTGTTTGAGGATGCTGCCACTTGTCCTTTTTCCTTTCCACCTAGTTCCATCCACCAGTTTGACCAGTAACCTCTTTTAACAGCTCTCCCATGCTGTTGTCTCCATAATTTATTTATTAATAATAAAATATTCTGAATTACACTCCATAACTGTTGACTCTGCTGAGTCATCAATCCCTACTTAGGATTAAGTTTAACATAATGTTTCAGAAATATAATAAAACAAATTACATAATTTTACAAAATTGGGGTATGTGACAAATGGTGTGATGTAGGAAAAGCAGACCTAAAGTCAGTGGAAGTGGGGAAGGTAGAAGAGTAAAGATTGGGAAGTAGCAGGTTAGAAGACTGTAGGAGTTGAACAAAGAGAGGACTAAAGGATAGAGTTTTGCGGCTAAGTCAGGACTTGTACAAGCAGGATGAAAGATGTTACCGCGGCTAGTTATGGCCTACGATTAATGTAATACAAGATGTTTTGTGGCCAGTATGGCCTATCATTAATGTAATAGAAGATATTTTGTGGTTGTTTATGACTGTAATAACTGAGATGCACTCAACCAACCTTCTACATTCTTTTAGAAACTATAAATAAGAGGAACCCTTTATGTATAAGGGTTAGATTGATTACGAAATGGTAAGAGTAGGATTATTGTGGAGAAATCATACAAGAGTATAATAGTAAAAGGATTTTAAGCCATAGATATGCAGCTGTGTGCATAGACCATTTTGTAGAGTCATTATGTAGCTGGATGCGCATATAGTAGAGTAGAAGAGTCGATCCAGGCTGTGAGTGGATCAATAGGAGTAGAAATAAAGCATAAAACATAGATCATGAGAGCAAGAAGAGTCTAATCTAGATAGACACATCTCAAAATAGTCTGTAAGTTGTAGACTACAAGGTTCCATATATTTCTCCTGCCAAATGAAGAGAAAATTGGTGGTTTTTACCCAGATGGATTTCCACGTTATTTACTCGGATGATGGATGTTGAATGTTGAGTGTTGAATATTTAACTATTAATGTCAAATGTTCGATTATCTTGCATTATTATGGTTATTACTTGAATGAATGTTGCAATATTGATGAGAGAATTGAATGAGTAAATGGTTAAAGCATTGTGGAGCACTTGATATCAATTCATGTTAAAATATTATTAAGTTTATAATACAGCCGCATCACAGTCATTTACAATTAAGGAATGAGTTGTGTCGCACTATTTCCCCAATTGTTAAGTTGTCAAGGACAAGGTTTTGTCACATGCTAGCTGTGTCACACTGTTGTGCCACCTTCGAGTAGTAAAAGACTCCATCCTCTCAACTCTGTCAAGCACCTTGGCCACATGCCAAGGGACTGCAATACCTTGTCGGTTGCGGAAACATGGTTCTGGAAGTTACACATTAATATATCTCGGGTGAGACTACGCCTTCCTTGCAGGTGTTTCCAACTGAGCTTGCTCCATTGAGCCGATGTCTTTTAGTGTTTTGTGGTGTTGTGTTGTTGTTGAACCTAGGTCACAACAGAGAGGAAAGTAGGCAAAAAATTACAAGTTATGAAGGGATGCCATATAACAAGGTTCCTTTGTTTGATGGAACAAACTTTTCCTTTTGGAAGGTTAGAATGAGAACCTATATAATGTCCTTGGGAGCTGATGTGTGGGATGTAGTAGAGACTAGCCATGTAAAGCTAGTTATGCTAGCCTTTAGATATGACAAGCTAGAATTTAGTTTCAATGCAAAGGAAATGAATGATATTCTAAGTGGTCTTGTAGAGGCTGAGTTTGTTAAAGTAATGAATCTCAATATTGCGAAAGAAATGTGGGATAAGCTTGTAAATAGTTATGAAGGAAATGAAAAAGTAAATGATTCCAAACTACAGACATATAGACTAAAATTTGAACAACTAAAAATGAATGAGGATGAGACAGACAATAAGTATTTCCTAATAATAGAAGAAACTTTAAATGCCATGAAGGGTCTTGGTGAAAAGTTTGATGAATACTTCTTAATTCAAACAATTCTAAGATCTCTTCTTGAAAGATTCATTCCTAAAGTCTCAGTAATAAAATAATTGAGTGATCTCAAAAATCTACTATGGACCAACTCCTAGGAATTCTGACAGCCTATGAAATGAGGATTGGTAAAGAGAAATCCACCTCTAGAGAAGATTCTTTTAAGGTAGATAAGGATGTTGATTCTAAAATGGATGTAGATGAGGGAAAATTTGTAAGGAGGCTAAAGAAAGGTCCAGGTAAATACAAAGGTAAAATTCCCTTTAAATGTTTTAAATGTTGTAAAATATGTCATTTTTCTTCCAAATATCCCCTCAAGCACAAGAGGTAGACCTATGATGATGATGATGAATGTTATTCATTCAGTAAATATGGTAAAGAGGCTAAAATCACAAAAAAGCATGTGTGTAAATGATGTTGACTCTTCACAAGAAACAGATAGTGATTCATATGGTGAAGATGAAGTGAACAACTTTATGCTTATGGCCATAGATGAATTTGGAAATGAATTTTTAGAAAGTGACCTGAATGAGGAAGAATCCATGGTGGACATGGAAGGGGGACTAATCAATGCTCTGGTGGAAATTGACAGGCTCAATTCAAAGAAAAGAAACAAAAACAGTTACTGGTGCATTTTGAAAACAATGAAAAAAACCAAGTGAAGACATTGCCCTATTAAAATTGGAACTAGAAGAAACAAAGAAGATAGATGAGCTTCTCAGAAAACAATTAACAGAAGGGAAAAATATATGTGAATATTTGGAATGAACAGTAGTGGCATCTAGGAAAGAGTTGAAGAAATTTCAAGCTCTGTACCATAAGAATGTGTCTAGTATCAAGGCTTCAAAGAAATTGAACAACATTCTTAGCAAGAAAAGGTCTACATGGGTAAAAACAGGTCATGGCTATCAAGTAGGTTCATGTAGAAAGAAGTCAGAATATGAACCTACTATGCAAACAAAAGGAAATGAGGCAAGTACAAGAATAAAAAACTTAGATCAGAATTATCAACCAAGGAATGTTCAAAAACATAGTCAACAAAAGTAAAGACCTCCAAGATTAAGGTACAAAATTTTGTTCTATGGTTATTGTTATTGTTTCTCTAATTTTAGTCTCAAAGATGCAAACTATGCATTTAATTTTAGAAACATGCAATCAAAGAACAGTCAAGGGCTACAACATAGAAAAAGACAGTCATCAAGCAAACAAGAACTGTATACAAATCAGAGAATAACTCATGATAGAAATAACAATCCTTTTGATTTACTGTAAGATGAGTGAGAGTGTTATGTTTGTCATAAATTTGGACACAAGGCTTCAAACTGTCATCTCAAGGATTACAAAACAAAACCAAGATTGAATTACTGTGCTGGAAGTAATAAAGTTTGGAAGAGAAAAGAAGATAACAAATGTGGTTTAATCCTTTCTGTTTAGAAGAAAAAAGGACCCTTGTACATTGGCAGTGGATGTTCCAAACATATGAGTGGTGATAAAAGTAAATTTATGTCTCTAAGTGAAAATAAATCAGGAAATGTAACTTTTGGAAATGATGCTCTAGGGAAGATCAAAAGAAAAGGAATGGTCAAGTTGAGTAATGGAAAAGGGAAATTCCAAGATGTGTTGTTTGTAGATGGACTAAAAGATCATCTTCTTAGTTTCAGTTAGGTTTGTTACAAAGGATGTGAATTTGATTTCACTTCTAAAGAATGCAAGATAAAGTTTATACCCTTAGGACAGCTGGTTGCAAAAGGTATAAGAACTGAAAACAATCTCTATGTTCTAAAAGAAGAACAAGAAGAATGTCATCTAAGCAAGTATAATGAAATTTGGCTTTGGCATAGGAGACTTGGACATTTAAGCTTTGATCATATAATCAAACTTGTAAACAATGGGGTACTAAGAGGTCTTCCAAATATATCAAATCCATATGACTCTGTTTGTAAACCATGTCAAATGGGAAAACTTACTCGCACACAGTTTAAATCCAAGAACTTCACATCAATGGACAAACCACTTCAGTTAGTACATATGGATTTGTGTGGACCATCAAGAAAAGAAGGCACGAGAGGAGAAAGATATTTTATGTTAGTCATTGATGATTATTCTAGACTTACATGGGTTTCTTTTTTGAAAGAAAAATATGAGGCACTGGAAAAGTTCAAAACTTTTAAGTCCTTGATTGAGAATCAAACAGGAAAAAGACTAAAGGAAGTAAGATCTGATAGAGGAGGATAGTTCTGTTCAGGATACTTCAAGGAGTTTTGTGATAAAAATGGAATTAAGAGGGAATACACTATTCCAGGGACCCCACAGTAGAATGGAGTCGTTAAAATATAGAATAGGTCAGTACAACAGATGGTAATATCAACAATGAATGAAAAGAATATTTCTCAGACATACTGGGTAGAGGAAATTCACATAGTTGTTCATGGTATTAATGAATGTCACCTATGAATCTAAAGCTGAACAGTGACAAGACTCCCTATGAACTATGGCTTTGAAGATCTACTTCTATCAAATACTTTAAAGTCTTTGGAAGTAAGTGTTATATCAAAAATAATGATGAACATATTGGGAAATATGATGACAAGGCCGATGAAGGTATCCCCTTAGGATATGATGGTTACAGTAAAGGGTATACTTGTTATAATAAGAGGGTGCACAAATTGGTTGATTGTATTGACATCAAGATCAATGAAGGAATCCGTATGAAATACATGCAAATAAGCAGTGTGGAACAGATACAGAAGATACAGTTGAAGTTAAAGAAAAATAGGTCCAAGAATTAGAACAAGAATATTTCGAGTCAAATGATGAACATGAAAACACTCAGATAGATTCAAGGCAGTAGACATAAACAAAAGGACCTTCCATAATAATTTATAAGAATCATCCTAAAAGTTAGATAATTGGGGACAAAAATAAAGTAGTGCAGAGAAGAAGAAAGTTGATCAAAGCTTCAGAACAATCTCATATTTCCTTCCAATCTTTGATGGAACCTAAGAATTTTTAATAGGCTAGTGAGGATGAATATTGGGTTAAATCCATGAATCAAGAGCTTGATGAGATTGAGAAAAATAACACCTTGGAGCTGGTTCCTAGACCTGTAAATAAAGATGTAATAGGCTCCAAGTGGGTGTTTAAAAACAAGATGAATGAACAAGGACATATTGTAAGGAACAAATTTTGATCGGTGTGTAAAGGGTATACCCAAGTTGAGGGACAAGATTTTGATGAAACCTTTGCACCAGTAGCAAGATGTTGATGAGACTTTGATGAAAATTTTGCACCAGTAGAAAGATTAGCCTTTCTCAATGCAGATATAGAAGAAGAATTCTATATAGAGAAACCTCAAGGGTTCCAACTGACATACAATCCTGACCATGTCTGCAAACTGAAGAAGGCTCTATATGGATTGAAATAAGCACCAAAATCCTGATATCAGATATTGGATAAATATTTACAGGACAACGGTTTCAAGAAAGGTACTGTTGACAGTAACCTGTATATCAAATCTGAAGGTGATACTTTACTAGTAGTTTTGGTATATGTGGATGATATTGTATTTGGATGCACTAATGATTATTATTTGAAGTGTCTTGGTAATTCCATGCAATATAAGTTTGAGATGTCAATGATAGGAGAATTGTCATGCTTTCTTGGTCTTCGCATTATCCAGAGCCCCGAAGGCTTATTTCTCTCCCAAGAGAAGTATTTGAAGTAGATATTGAATAATTTTCAAATGGAATACTCAACACCTGTCAATACACATATGGTTGTTAGGTGTAAACTTAGCAAGGATGATCCCTCAACAGATGTAGATCAGAGAACATATCGTTCAATGATAGGAAGTCTATTATAGATCACAACATCTTGTACTAATATCATGCAAGTTGTTGGAATGGTAGGAATATTTCAATCTGCTCCTAAGCAAAGTCATTCGGTGGCTGTGAAGATGATATTGAAATATTTGAAGGGCACAATGAATTATGGTCTCTGGCATCCTAGAAATCAAAATCTTCAATTAACTGCATATTCAGATGTTGATTGGGCTAACTGTTTGGATGAGAGAAAGAGCACAAGTGGAGGTGCATTCTTCTTAGGTGATTCTTTAGTTACATAGATGAGTAAGAAGCAAGGCTCAATATCCTTATCCACAACAAAAGATGAGTACATTGTTGATGCCACCTGCTGTACATAAATTATCTGGATGATTCAGACACTGGCTGACTTGGAGGTAAAATATGATGACCCTATTCCTCTGCAGTGTGATAATACCAGTGCCATTAGTATGTCCAAAATTCCATCTCTTCATTCCAAGACCAATCACATACCTATTAAGTATCATTTTTTAAGGGAGCAGGTTACAAACCGAGTAGTTCAATTGAATTTTATCTCTTCTTCAAAACAGACTGCTGATATGTTCACTAAACCCTTACTAAAGACACAGTTTGATTACTTACCCAAGAAGTTAGGTATCATATCCTATTCCAAATAATTTGTTCAAGTTGATATGGGGAGTTGTGCTATAGAGGATCTCTTGGAATTGACGTCAAAGGGGAAGAAGTTTCTTGTTACCGATGATAAACATATTGATGATTACTAGTACAACATGCATCCAGAAGTTGAAGATTGCCATCAATGCCAAAGGGAAAGATTGTTGGAGGTTTAGCGGTCAAAGGAGGACTGTTGGAGGATTTGCGGTCATATGAAAAACATATCAAAGTGTGATATGGTTGTCATTTATGGAAAAAAAATTCCAAGCATGATCTAAATGAACAAAGGATCGAAAGAATCCATGGCTGATGGCACAACATAGCTCCAAGCATGATCCAGATGAGTAGAGGACTCAAAAGAATCCATGTCTTATGCAGAGATCTCATAGTCAGGAGAAAATATGCGAAGTTTGAAAGAAGACCTGATGAACGGATCCGGCTGGCACGAATGAATCCACACAAGAAATCAATGGTCGAGAGAAAATCTACAAAGTTTGAAAGAATATCTGATGAATAGATCCGACGGACATGAACGAATTTGCACAAGAAATCAACGGTATATGGTTTTCATTTACGGAAACAAAATTCCAAGCATGATCTAAATGAACAGCGGACTCGGAAGAATCCATGGCTGATGGAACAACATAGCTCCAAGCATGATCCAAATGAGCAGAGGACTCAGAAGAATCCATGTCTTATACAGAGATCTGATAGTCAGGAGAAAATCTGCAAAGTTTGAAAGAAGATCTGATGAATGGATCCGACGGACATGAATGGATCCACAAAAGAAATCAATGGTCGGGAGAAAATATGCTAAGTTTGAAATAATATATGATGAACAGATCCGATGGACAAGAATGAATCCGCACAAGAAATCAACGGTCAAGAGAAAATTTGCAAAGTTTCAAAGGTAATCTGATGAACAACATCTGAGGGTCAGGAGTGAACCCGCATAAGAAATCAATGGCATGAGAGTATTGCAAAGCGGAAGACGGAAAGATTGGAAATTGTCCAAACAAATATTGAAGACCCGAGTTCTGCATCCTGCATCGGATCTAAGATCGACAACCAAGAAAGCGTACACAAGAAATCTATGGCACGGAAGGAGTTTTGCAAGAGGAATCCGGAAAGGGGAAAGCATGAAAATTGTCTAAAGAAATATTGAAGACTCGAGTTCCACATCCCGCATCGGATCTAAGATCAACAATCGGGAGAGCGTGCACAAGAAATCGACGACGCGGAAGGAGTTTTGCAAGAGGAAGTTGAAAAGTAGAAAGTATGGAAATAGACTAAACAAATATTGAAGACCCGAGTTCTACATCCCGCACCCAATCTAAGATCGACGGTCGAGAAAATGTGCACAAGAAATCAACGGCGTAGAAGGAGTTCTGCAGGAGTAAGGCAGAAGTCGGGAAGTGGAAAGCTTGGAAGTTTTTTAACAAAATATTGAAAACCCGAGATCCACATCCTGCATCGGATTGAAGATTGACGATTGGGAACGATTGTACAAGAAATCGACGATACAGATTGATTATGCAGAAAATGACAACTGTAGAAGAAGCCAAAGTATGAAGATTCCTTACAGAAATTCATGTTTAACCAGTGATTGGAATTTTGTTTGTCATAAGGCATTGAACAATTTGATCAGTTATGGAAATAAACCATTAGGTGCATGAGCAGGTAAAGAAGTTCAGATTGAATTCTATAAAACAATGGGAGATAGGAAGAGAAGATTGCACTCTCTACAGACAGAGAAATGGTGGATGGATCATTGTCAAAGTGAATATTACATAATGATAGAGGACTCTGAACTTTTTCAAGAATATCCAGAGAAGATATGGTGAGGGGGATCAAGATGGATAAGAAAATTCAGGAATAGAACTGAACATAGTTGGTTTGAATTGGAATATCTGTTTTTATAAATATTGTGTTGTACATGTTTTAAAGCTAAGAAACAAGGGTGGTAGGGTGGTGCTAGGAAAAACATGTTGTCTTCTCTGTACAAGTTGAAGCATGTACAATTGGAAGTTGATGCTTTCACTGAGTGGTAGCTCGAGGATATTATTTTAGTGGGTGCTAGAAAAACGTGAGGGTTGGTGCTCTCTACAAGAAGGATTTTGTAAAACAAAGATTGTAGCCTTCTTTGAGTAGGTGCTCAAATAAAAATGAATGTATGTTTGTCTCTAGCATGCATGTGTAATTGATAAACTTCATATCCTCTGTTATAATTGCTTCATTATAATAACTATAAATCAATAATCAATAATAAGGGTTTAATTTTTGAAAAAATTGTTTAAGCTTTGGAAATAACTAATTCACCAACCCTCTAAATTATTTGAATAATTTCAACATTATTATTTATTTTGAAGCTTACCCTCAAGCAAGACACTAAGTTTATATATGAGATTCTCTTGTTTGTGGGATAAAGAACCTTCCTATGCATAAGGATTTGCTATGCTTAATATATAATTCTAATACAATATAATGTTATATATAATGTAATAATATTAATATTAACAAATTAAAAAAATATTACATAATGAAAAGGGAGAAACTAAAAAAAAGCAGGAAAAATAGATAAATAAAAAGATAAAAGGAAATAAATAAAAAGATAACATTTTTCAGAGATCCAATCATTTCTACAACCATTAATGACCAAATTGCTGGTATATCTTTCTTTCCTAGTGGATTATAACCTTTGGTTTTTTAACGAGTTAGGGTTTTTGTTCACTGTTTGTAGTATTCTCAGTGATGATTTCCATGACCAATGGATTGTTTCTATAAGGATTTTAACAGATTTTCGAAGGGCTTTTTTATATAAGGGTTTTAACTTGAGATTTTTGTTTAAATTGTTCGATGTGTTTGTTTACTCTGAAGTTGTCGGGCGGTGTACTTATGTCACAACGAGTTAGGGTTTTTGTTCACTGTTTGTAGTATTCTCAGTGATGATTTCCATGACCAATGAATTGTTTCTATAAGGGTTTTAACAGATTTTCGAAGGGTTTTTTTATATAAGGGTTTTAACTTGAGATTTTTGTTTAAATTGTTCGATGTGTTTGTTTACTCTGAAGTTGTCGGGCGGTGTACTTATGTCACAACCGAGGTGTGTATCACAGAGATCTGAAGCCTACGAATCTGCTCTTAGACGCGAACGAGAAGTTTTCATCCCAGCGCCCTCCGGAAACAACTGAGGCAGGATGATCTTTAGCTTTCACCCTCCTTTCCCTGTGGCCTGGGGTGGGAATCACCTACAAGGCCATGCCTCCCCGCGAGTTCATGCGGTAAGGTCTCTGTGATGTGGATAGGTGTGCATGCGTTCTGATGATGATGTGGGTGTTCCGTCATTGTTGCTGCTGGAGACTCTGTTGATCCATGCATTAAGAGGTTCGGTGATTCCCCTTTTTAATATCTTAATGTCTTGCGTTCAATTGTATTANATTGCAAAAGAAAATGATAGTTGTCGTGAGCATGATTATTGGTGACAACCGATTCTGATTGTTCGTTCGTAATATATAGAGAGCATTCGGTGTTGTTTTTATGTCATGCTCTTCTACGGAAACTAGATTCTTGCTGCCTTAATATGATATGATTGCTGGGTTGGAGCCTGAACAGGAAAACGATTTCACGAAATCAAAGCACACAAATTGGCAGTCAAATCAGAATCGTTGGCGTCAAAGGTATGGTATGCCCTTGGCTCAACCGTTTCTTGCTATCACCTAAAGCGTAAGGTCACTCACCCATCTAATGTATTATGTAACCAAATGTGATTACTTTTTGATGGAATAGAGTGCTCTGCTTTTCCCGTTTTCTGCTAGTATGGTGAAGAAATCCAAGAGAGTTTAGCTATTTGACAATATTATTCTACCTTTTATCTCAAAACGTATGGGTCCTTTGGATAATTCAAAAGTTATTAGCATTTGAAGTCATACTCATGCATTCGTTAATTTACTATAATGTATCTACAATTCTTTAGCAAACAAAGGTTTCAGTGTGTTCAGTCTCTTTGAAATGTTGGCGTACTTTATCACTATGATCATTATGCGGAATTCATAGGTCCCCAAGGTCTATCTTCTCTATACTTAGAGATATTGTAGCTGTTTTTTAATCATGTTATTTCTCTCTAATATCATCTCTCCTTTTCAGAGTGGATCCTGAACAAGAAATGTCTTTATTATTTCCAGACTTCATCCACTGAAATATATATAGTTCATGGAATTAGCATTCATAAGAGGCAAACTGATGTTAGATTTTTTTATGGTTGATGAAATGAATTTTATCTTTACGATCCTTAGATGCTTAGTGTTAGCTTAAAATTGCTAGGTTCTACCTCAACTGTCTCAGTTTTCATCTTGCATGCCTCGCTGCTGAATCTTTTGTGAAAATGATGTTTTGACAAGTTTCAAAGCTATTAGGATCATATCATTTAGCTTCATATAGGTCTCTACATAATAGCTAACATCTCCACCTTACCTACTATGTTTGTATGTACTAATTTAGGGTTGTGTCCAGTTTTAATGTCTATCCATTCCATTTCAAGTGCTTCTTTTGCTACATTTAACTTTCAAATATTATTCTAGGTACCTTCTTTAGATTCTTTAAATGATGGAATGAATTTTGATTTTTGATTTTTCATGTTTCTTCTCTAGTCTGCTGTCACTATGCCACCTTTCTATACTCCAAGAATCCCGATCTCCTCATAGAAGCTATCCAATATTTATCCAAAGGGAGTCACAACTTGCTAATGCCATTGTACATTGTATAGGCCTGAAGAATGTGTTGTTAGATGGGATCGGCTTACTAGTGAAATTCTCAAATTACTGGATCCACCTTATTTATCATGTAATAAAGCTAACGATTCACAAGCAAAAAATAGAAGTACACAGTCTCAAGAGGGTCTTCCTCCAAAATATCCTAATGATAGGCAAACTCAAGGCCACGACAACCACAAGCTCTAATCAAACTTGTCAGCTCTAATCAAACTTGTCATGAGAAAGTAGACCAGTCTATGCATTTTTTTGATATTTATCTTTTGAATATGTTAATGTTGTTTGAATTGTATAGGTTAGAATCTTCATTTTAAAGCTTCTCCAGGCCAGTGTTACATGCAGTAGCAAGAGTTCTGCAGGAGATGGAAAAAAAGTCAAGCTATAACATTTTTTTGGGGTGTTTATGTTGTTGACGAAGACACTCATCATGAAGCATTTTTGAAAAATGGAAGTATGGGATTATCTAAATCAACAAATATCCAATACAAAGATGGGTCTCTTTTTGAACATATTACTTTCTTTGAAAATAGTTTGTCTCTATCATTTTGTAGGTCCAAAACTAGTATTTTGCTATTTTATTCATAAACTAAAGTTTGAACATTAAATTAACTATTTTGCAATTGCAAAAGAATCCTAGATGTCACTTACATGGTGCATTTAGTTTTAAATTAAAGTCAAACGACTCTCATATCAGCCATATCACAAGTTACTTTACAGCTACAAGTATGTATCTTTGCAACTGGCTTCACATGATTGTATATGATGATTCATAGCAGGAATTGCATAGGTATTTGTAAGAATTATATACAACATATTCATCCATTACTTAGTCCACTCCTATCTCGTAAGTGAAAGTGGTTTTTGTTACTTGAAGCAATTTTAACTGGCAGTCATTGGTCAATGGTAGCAATAGCTTCACTCCTAGCTTTGAAGTCAACCTCATTTGGTGCATCCAAACTGCATTAAGTTTCAAAATATATTGATATTGTTTCAAACTGAGTCAAAAGGTGAAGTATCGAGTATGGAACAATTTTGATTGCAAGTGGATCTAACCGGAACATGAACCTGAAGGGTCCAGTGAGTCCAAGATCTGCTGCGAGATCTTAATTCTCCAACAATCGAGAGATGTCGAAGGCTGCAGCTCTAAAGAAGAATGTTAGATATGGTCCCAGTTAAATCCACTTTTCACTTCCAGGGAAACAAGGAAGAAACTGTATGCAAAGAGGGAAAAGTCATAGGATATTTGATTTGACTTCATTTTTAAGAACTGTCTGTGAGGTCAAATTGGTTTCCGGGACAGAAATGTTACATATTTGCTATGCAAACCTTTATATAAGCCGATGAGTAACGAAGTTATCTTATGGGTTACATAAAAATGGTAATACTAAGTAGATCAACTGTAGTTGCTCCCTTCTAATTGTTGTTGCATAGTCAAGGCAAGGCAGCCAACGGAGTCGATACTACTTATGTTTAAGTGAACCGTTTAATGTAGACTCAATGGCACCTTATAAATAGGAATTATATGTATACTCTGACTGTACATTCGACTGTTTATTGTTGTAAGCATAAGTGAGTGCTTCAATTTATGCTACAGCTACGTTGACGATTGCTGGTGAAGGTCCCACCGTTTATGAGTTACCGGATCGCCAGTTGATGATATCCATATACCGACACTCATATTCCACTAGTGTTATCAAGTCAATAATCGAGATCCTATCGGTCCATGGGAGGTAATTTCCCATCTACGAAAGAAATGTTGTTCTTCATTACTGCTGGGGTAAGAGATATTCCTCTTACTATTGAAGTGGCAAGAAACATAATCCATTTGATGGGAAAAAAATGGAAAGCTTCGGATATTGCAATCTGTGTTTCTATTTGGTTGGATAATGACTTGTTGCACTCTTAGTATTGGATTTCAGAATAGAAGCTCATTTCTATTTTTGATGCGATCATGGTAGCTTAACAATCAATATTCAAGCAAAAAACACAATGGGACAAAGGGATATTCTATAAGCGGGTTGAATGTCTTCAATTAAATTGATGGTCCTAAAGTACTATGTTTTATAAGAATTGACATTATGTTTATAATGAATGGATCATGTTAATGTGTTTTATAAAGGAATTTATCCATTGATAAAAGGGTTAAGCAAGGATTTGAATAATTTTAATAAATTATTCGAGGTAATGTGATGCATGTTTTACATGCCGAGCTTATTGTGATTGCAGATATCTTTGAGATTTTGTCTAAGTGTCCTATTAGGCCCCACATCTAGTCCTATTATCTTTTCTTCCGTTTCGTTGTCATCGTGTGGGTCGCGGGCCTCGAATTTGACGGACTTTTTTCATTTTTACAGGTATTTAACCCTCAAGTTTAAGATGAACACATCAACATTGACAGCTAAGAAAATATTTAAAACGTCTATTTGACGTTTATGAATTTAGGTGTCCCGTAAAATTTTTTAATACCTATGATTCCTACTCTACCCTAGCTAGTTACCCTTGGCCATTGTGTTGGACCTGCTCCTGCTCTGCATTGCTCGTAATTACCCTTCCCCATTGTGTTGAGTCAATTACCCTTTCCCATTGTGTTGAGTCTTGATCCGCTCAAAAAAATATTGCTATAATGTGTTGTGTTTTGTATACTTGAGAATTTTATTGTGTTTTATATACTTACTTCAAGTTGCTCTGGGTTGCTCGCAATTTCTAGCTGCCAATGACAAGGTACAAAAAAAATTGACATTCAGTAAAATTGCCTAAAACTTAAAATGAAAAGCACTAAAAAAATTGAAACTGTGATTCAATTTTCTTTGACAATCACAAGAAAATTGAAATTCCAAGCCTCGTGGGTCATTTCTGTCTCTTCAACGGATGCATGTCCGTCCGGCATCATGCATGCGATGGATGGATGGATTGGGAAATAGGCATGTGATGGATAGCATCCATGAACTGCGGTATTCCAGGTTGGATGCTAACGGATGCATGCCCATCTGGAATATTGCATGGGATGGATGGATGGATTAGGAAATAAGCATGTGATGGATGGCATCCATGAACTGCGGTAATCAGGACCAATCAATTCCTCATTTATGAAGACTCTACTCTTTCAATTTGATTTTTCTGACACTTTGTTTCCCCATTGTAGATATTTTCCAGCGTTTGGTAGTCTTGGTTGAACGCTGCCTTGTTGTATAGTTCGTTTGTCGTCCGAGTGAAATGTCACAATGCATAAGAACTATGGGGTTGTCTTGACAAAACTTGTCGAGTCAAAGTTTTGCATACTAAGTTCTATGGCACATGTGAACATTAAAGATGGTTTTCTTTTGATATTTTTTTCTTTAAACATCGGGGAATTGTGAAAACCTGCAATTCCTTGCAAGTGGTTTGTTCTTTGGACTTTCACCTTTGGGCTTCTCAACCTCAAAAAATTTCGAACGAGGGGTTGGGCGAAGTTAATTGTGGTAATATTATAAAGTCATTGGAGGACTCCTCTGCAAGTAGCTCTTTGCAGGTAGTATTGACTATTGAGGGAACATTTTGCCTATACATTTTTGAAGGACAAAAAGTGATAATTTTCAACTACGATTGTGGGCCCTGACACAAATTCTTATAGGCAGGAGTAAGAAGCCGGACATATGTTACAGCAGAGGGGCTGTGTATATTTATGAAGCTCGAGAGGGCGACAGAGGATTTCAACGAAGGTCGCTCGCTAGGAAAGGGAGGCTCTGGTAAGGTCTATTTGGCCAAACACGCGAGCGGGAAAGGTGTTTCCAAATAGTGCAAAAGAGAAAGGTGGACAAGTTGTACGAAATTATTAAGCCATCGACTCTGTCCCAACTACTATTGTATTTTTGAGTTTGATTTCCAACTGCAGTTAAGGGATGAGCCTGTTAGAAATAATGGGGAAATGTATTTATAGATATTAGCTATACATAGAATGAGTGGTTTGTTTGTTCATCCTTTGTAGGATCCAATCCATTATTTATGGATCTAGGTTTAGCTTTGGTTTCCTATATATGTAAACATTATTGATTAATACAATTGAGTAGAGTTGAGAGTTTCCCCTCCTATCTATGTGTGTGAGCCTTTGTGCTCTGCACTTTCTCTTCTCCTAGGTTTTTCTAATTTGGTATCAAAGCCATCGAGCCTGAGTCAATGCCTGATTGGTATGTTGTTGTGAATGCCCATTGTGGTTGGCTGTGATTGTCTGGATATCAGTGGATGTTGAGAAGCCCATTGAGGCATGTTGTGAGGAGATCGTTGTTTTTGGAAGAGATTGTTTCCCATGGTCTGCTATGTTGGGCCTCGTTAAAGGAGAATCGATGTGATATTTATTTCCTGTGAGTGCCCAATTGGCATGCTGAAGAAGAGCCCTGAGTGGCCTGCTGTGAGGAGCACTTTTGTGTCTACGTGGAGGAAGGATTGCTGAAGAAGTTGTTGCTGCTTTGTTCATTGCACCTAAACAAGGTTGTTTGGGATCCGATATTCTAGTTGGACTGGACGATGCTATGAAGGATGGAGTTGATGTAATATCCATGTCGCTTAGAACCGCTTCAATCAACCTAGTGTTACCACCTAAGTTGTACTTAGTGGTTTTTTATCAAGTGAGCTTGGTGAACCGGACAAATATGATTTGTTTTCACTTCAGAAGACCTTCAAAATTGCTTTTGGGAAGTTCTTGTTGTACTATATCACATGTTCATACCCCATAGGGGAGTTGTAATAAAATGTTCTAGCATGATAGTGTATGTAAAAGAATCGGTCTCTTGGACTTTATTTGTCAATCCCATCAGCCCGAAGTGTTTTTTCCCTTGGTTATTATTGGTTGTTGAATAAACGACTGATAATTTCTGAGTTTTTCACTCAATACCTCCAAAGTTGGGGTGGTCGGCTTGGCATTTAGGCCTATTGAGGTTATTAGAATCTGTGTGTCAATGTATAAACATGCTAGGAATTATGGTCGAGTCATATGAACACGTCTAAGTCCCCCTAGGTTTTAATTTTTTTAATTTTTTTAGGTTTTTTTAAAGTTTTAATTTTTCCACAAAACTTAAGTTATTTTCTAATAGTCTAATTGGAAAAATTGGTCTTGTAATGAAAGTGGGGTTAAAAGTCAGATTCAGTCATGGGGGTGCTCATTTTCTAACTCAGAGCACCCGGTAAACCCATAAACCCACTTTTCCTAAGTTTTGAGTGATTTATCCATCAGTGAGTTGAGAAAATCCAAAAAGACAAATATTAATTAATTTAATTAAAAATTAATTAAATAATGGAGCAAATCCAAATTCATAAATCAATGGATTTTGCTTCTTTTTTACTGAATTCAGTCTCATTGGCTTTAGTTTGACTGGGAGTTCCCACTCCTTGATTGAAGGCATGATGTGGGCTGAATAGGAGCTTAACTGGCTCATGCATATCTAGGTTGTGCCCTCCTTTTTCTCTCCTCCACACGTGTGGATCAAGCTAGGATTTGTTTGTTGGTTGGTTCAATTCACTAAGTGAGGTGTCACTCCGATTCGCAGTTCTAATTCAGTTAGACTCAGTTCATCCAGCTTAGAGACTCAGTTCATCATTACATCAGACTCAATTCACCATCAGATCAGGCTCAGCTTGACTCTTTGTTAGCTTCAGTCTCTCTTTCAGTCAAGCATGCGCCCCCTCTAGGCTAGGGTTTCAGCTTTTGCTATAAATAAAGCACAGTTTCCTCCTTTCCAAGCTAGTTAGAGTCGGATTGAAGAGCTATTGCTATTGTACTGTTGCTATTTTTCATTTGAAATAAAGAAAATCTTTGGAGGCAAGATGGTGTCATGTTATTATGTGTGGATGAGCATTGCCTGTTTCAGTGAGGTAACCTATATTTGTGTTCATAACTTGCTTATTTTGATATTGTGGATCTAGTGCAAAAAGATTGATAATAAGTTTATTATGATCTTCATATGAAAGGAATATGTTAATAAGTTTATTGGCTATGTATTTTTATTTTATGCATGTCCAGAGATCTAGATTTAACATGTTTTATAAGTTTATATGCATGCTATTCTAATATCTCTATTTATGTATTAACCGGATCTCACAAGCATCTTGGAAAGCCTTTGGATTAGTTGCAGGTTCCTAGCTTGGATAGGGTGCTGATCTAGTTTGCTTCCTCACTTTCTCCAAAACTTTCTCAAAGGCATAGTCCCTCTACATTCCACTGAAAAGCTCCATGGTTGATCTTCAAGGCTACAAGCTTGCCTTCTTCTCTTTCTCCTCTCAAATATTAAAATTTTACCTGGTTACTATGTTCACAGCTTTGATATTGTTTAGATCTATTATCTTAAAGTAAATTTAACATAGATCTATCTTCTCAAATCCCATAATCTAGATCTTGTTCTTAAAAGGTTTCATAAGCATTCTAGATCTAGCTTTAGGGAAATTGTCCTTTTTGCATGGCATTTTAAAGAGAATTTGTAGCTTGCATGCATTAGATTTATGTTTTCTGTTATAAAAGATAAATCCAGCAATCAGTGCACATCATATTGGCTGCCTAAGAGGCAAGCCAAGATCCCAAGGAAAGCTTTCTTTCCTTGGTTCCTTTTTTACCTTTTTTAACCTATGGTTTGTTTTATTGTTGCTTCTTTATTTATTTTTGCTAGCAATCTTTTAAAATCAATCCCCTCCTTGACTCCCCGATTGACGTCCACTTGGACCGAAAGAGGTTGCTGGAGGGTTTTTCTTTCTAACAAAAACACATCCTTTAAAATTTACTAAAAATTACAAAGACTCCGATGTGTATGCTCTGCGTTTCGGCTGCGGTTTGTCCGATCATTCAACATGCATCAAAAGCAATGTGAGTGACTATATTAATTAAGTTTCACTTTCCCCAATTAACCACCATTAGGCGAAAATCCAACGTGTCGAACAAACCGTAAGCGGTGGAAAAATACCCAAAGGAAGTGGGAACTTCTGGACAGTGACCTCGGGGCACCGATCTCTGTTACACCCTAGCGGGTGTATTATGAACACAGTGTCAGAGACTCCATTCAACCCACGCATTCCTTGTGGGTAGTCGTGAAGGTTTTATTTTTGGACTTACTCCAAGTACCCCTCGGGTATACCTGGAGTCCCCTTTCGCCTAATTTAATCCACTCATTTTTCATATTAACTTAAAACATACCAAGAGACATTTGCAAAACATTCACTCCAAGCACATGCAAGTACATTTAATTATTGTGTGACTCCATTTTTAAGGCACTGGTTATTTGATTACTTCTTTCGATATATATATTGTGTGTCAGCATTGTGCTTACTTGTGCTTATTTTTCATCTTGTCATATGTGGTTATCGATTGTTAATTTCAAACTCCTAAGCAACTTATTCAATTTAGCACCATCATACTAAAGTAATTAGCCTTAGTAACTTAATAGGGTCTACCCCCTTGGCTTCGTTAGAAGTTGAGCCTAAACGGAGGAGTCAAGAACAAGGTGACAGCCTTGACTCGAGAATTTCCCCCAAGGACACACCGAGTGGCTTGAAGATTTATGCCACGTTCCCCCCAGGTGTGTGAAAGGTGGCAACACGTTTTGGCATCGTTGTCGGGGATAAATCTTTTTATTCCCAGAGTACAACCTTTTTTTTCTTCCTTTTTTGTTTTTGCTTTGTTTGATGAATGCTTAGAGTAGATCTTTAATTTCCATCTGGCGACTCCACTGACCTTTTTTAGTTTTTTATTTTCTTTTATTTTTATAAAGAAAAGCAAAAAATATTTTTGTGAGAGTTCTTAAATGCATATTTTTATTCTCACATGGTGACTCCATTGAAGGGATAAAACCCTTGTTTCTCACAATTTTTTTTGAGATTGATTATGTGTAGGTGAGCTCACGTAACAGTAAAATTCAAACCTCAACTCCATTTTTCAGTTCTAGACATTCTCCATTATCACTTATTATTGATATGGATATTAAAAGAATAGAAATTGCTGCTCAAGCTTCTTGTGATTGTCCTCCCATTGATTTCTCTAGGATCCATGGCTTTCCTAATCGTCTCGTTAGTGAAATGACATCTACTTCCCTTCCAGGATTTCGGGGGAATGATAATGATCACTCGGCCAGATTCCATGTTATGATTTTTCTGTCACATATGAGTAAAAACAACATTCAACATGAGGATTATATGATGGCGATGTTTGCTCATTCTCTGCAAGGGGACGCTTCATGTTGGCTTCATGAGTATTTTCCTAAGAAATCTATTACTTCCCTTGCAAAATTCTTCGAAATATTTTTGAAGCAGTGGCATTATGATGGAAATGATACTGAATCATTCAATGCTAAATCATTCATTGAGATCAATTTGAAGTACTTCTTTCCTTGGAAAGAGTTTCATACAGAATATCCTAAGATATCTAGTATCAACATGGTGTACAACACTGAACATTGAAAAATCCATTATGATCCCATTGAGTCTATGCATGAAGGGCCATCAATTGAAAAAATTGTTGAAGACCCTCCTCATGTAACATCAACAGAGAATAGTGATGATTGGGAATGCTTTCGTGATTATTTTAGTGATGATGATCATATTTGTACTCTAGATCTACCTAAGGATGAAACCATTGCAGAATCTTATAGTGAAACTTATGATGAAAACCGTAATGTGCATAATAGGACTCCTACCTTTTCTCCATATGATGATGACAGTCTGGAAGGTTTACTGCCTTGTGACCATTTTTCTAAAGAAGATGAATATGAAAATGAGGACAAGTATAACTTGGAGCATGATACAAGTGACAAAGACTCCCTTATGTCCGACAAATATGTTGAAGAGGAGTCCTGGACATTCATGAAAAATCCAGTCTATGAGGAAAAAATGAACCAGAAACTTTTGATGGTTTTGTTGATTCTCCTATATATGGCATATCTAAAGGAGAGAGCATGGACCTTGTGGCCTTGGGAAATTTTGATATGGAAAAGGAGCATGCAGTTTATCCATATGATCAGTCTGAGCCATATATCAATATCAGTAATGAAGACAAAGAGAACTTGATATTAGTATCGGAGAATCCATCACATCTGACATAGATGGCGGTGATGACTATTGGAATTTTTGTGAATATCTTGATTGTGAGGAGAAATTTCAATGCACAGAGGAAAGTCAGACGGCCCTGCCAACTAGAAAGTTAAGTGCACCAGAGATTCTCTGGTAACTACCTCTGCGCTGACGACACCTAGACCAGCCAACTTAGAGCGCCGGCAACGCCTATTAGTTAGTAGACAAGAGCATCGGATCTGGCCTTGGTGTGATTTTGACCGGCGCCGAATTTGGGAAAAGACAAGAGCGTCGAGTTGTGGCCTGGGTTGAAAATGAATAGGTGAGCCAGTATCATTTGTTTTTTCGAAAATACATTGAAGTCCTGGAAATTGTGTGAAGGGACTATTGCAATTCCCAAAATATCTGGTTGAGAACACTTGTGATAAAGTTAAAGCTACGCATGGAGAGCAATTTGGAGCCTTGATAGATGAGGAATACCTCACTAGAGAAGACCAAATTTTAGTTCAACTACAAGTGATGATGATAAATAATTTCTTAGCTAGAATTGTAGCAGTTGAAGCAAATCAAATTGATTTCAATGCAGATTTAAAATACATTGCATCTTGGCTTGAAAATCCAAAGGTTATTGAAAATGATGACTGTGTTTTCGATAGAGAACATATCCTGTTTTCACGTGTTCTTGAATTTGATGAGTTGTTTCAAAGTCACACATTGACACTGCTTACCTATGAGCCAATGTTGTAGAATCCCATTGCACGTGACATAGTTGATTGTAGCCGAGCATGGAGGACAATTAAAAATGCAAATTTTGTAGTTGCAGAATTTGTAGAAGCTAAAGGGAGATCCAGGACAGCAGAGAACCAACCAAACTCCATAATGAATATGGAATACTTCAAGTTTTCCAGTAGGAAATGAAAAAGGATAACCAAATACTATCTTATAGCCAAAAAAGTGAAGATGAAGTGGAGGATTGTAGAGTACACAATTTGGAGTCCCAGTTATTAAATTTTATTTTTGTTGTTATCCATTTCTCCATTAAGGGAGGATGTTAGAGATAATGGAGAAAGACAAGAGCGCCGAATTGTGTCCTGGGTTGATAGTGAACAGGTGAGCCACTATCATTTGTTTTTTCCAAAATACATTGAAGTCCTGGAAACTGTGTGAAGTGGTTGTTGCGATTCCCAAAATATTTGGTTGAGAACACCTATGATTAAGCTAAAGCTACGCATGGAGACCGATTTGGAGCCTCGATATAATGAGGAATACCTCACTAGAGAATACCGAATTTTAATTCAACTAGAACTGATAATGATAAATAATTTCTTAGCTGGAATTGTAGCATTTAAAGCAAATCAAATTGATTTCAATGCAGAATTAAAATACATTGCATCTTGGCTTGAAAAGCCAAAGGACAGTGAAAATGATGTCTATGTTTTTGACAGAGAACATATCATGTTTGCAGGTGTCGTTGAATTTGATGAGTTGCATCAAAGTCACACATCGACACTACTTACATATGAGCCAATGTTGTAGAATCCCATTGCATGTGACATAGCTGATTGTAGCCGAGCATGGAGGACAACTAAAAATGAAAATTTTGCAGTTGCAGAATTTGTAGAAACTAAAGGGAGATCTAGGACAGTAGAGGCCCAACCAAACTCCATAATGAACATTGAAGACTTGAAGTTATCTAGCAGGAAACGAAAAAGGATAAACAAATACTATTTTACAGCCAGAAAAGTGAAGATGAAGTGGAGGATTGTAGAGTACAAAGTTTGGAGTCCTAGTTATTAAATTTTTATTTGTGTTGTTATCCATTTCTCCATTAAGGGAGGATGTTAGAGATAATGGAGAAATGCATTTATGGATATTTTCTATACTTAGAATGAGTGGGTTGTTTGTTCATCCTTTATAGGATTTGATTCATTATTCATGAATCTAGGTTTAACTTTGGCTTCCTATATATGTAAACATTATTGATTAATACAATTTAGTAGAGTTAAGAGTTTCTCCTCCTCCTATCTATGTGTGCGTGAGCCTTTGTGCTCTGCACTTTCTCCTCTCCTGGGTTTTTCTAATTGAGCCCTCTCTAAAATCATTATCTATGTGTGTGCGAGCCTTTGTACTCTGCACTTTCTCCTCTCCTCAGTTTTTCTAATTGAGCCCTCTCTGAAATCATTATCTGACATTTCTTTTACTTTACATTCAAAAACAAATTGTTTAGGATTTTGTATTTTTGAGTTTTATTTGCAACAAGAGTGAAAGAATGATCCCTCTCTGAACTTGTTATGTCACATGTCTTTTATGTAACATTCACAAAAAAAAATTTCACGATTTGGGGTTTATAAGATTATAGGGAAGTATGGATTTAGAGATTGTCACCGATACAATCCTTCCAATGGACCTGTCATATGAAATTCAACAAGCAGTTACTGGTCTTCCTTTCACTTCTTGCGTTGCTATGCACACTCATTTTTTTCGCCCGAGGATGTATTTAATTTTAATTGTTTCATGGGACAAAATTTGGAGGTCATGCCATGATCTTATGGCCTCTAGAAGAGCTATTGCCACCATGAAGAACAAATCTTCTACAGACACAAAGTGCTCAAGAATATAGCCCATGAATTTTTAACAAAATGTGGACTCTAAAACGAGTGTTCTTGCTAATAACAACGTTACAGAGAACCAAGTAATGGGTATTGATATTTTTTCCATATTGATGAAACTCGAAACAAATAATAAGCGTTTTCCTTCTGATAAGTCATTGCAGATCTTATGCATAAACATACTCGTTGCTTCAAGAATTTAACTTGGAGGACTTTATTGGGTTCTTCTGGTGCGTTTTCCTCAGGATAAGTCATTTAAAAGCATATGCATAAACATTCTCTTTGCTTTTAGTGTTTATTTTGGGGCACTTTGTTTCTTTTAGTCTTTGTTTTGGGAAAGCATCCAAAGGTAGAAGACAATATTATTGGAGCTCTCTAATGCCATGGACTCAGATCAATGGAGTCACAACCCATTCATCTATGAGTAAAATTTTGATACGGACGAGCTAAAGGACATGAAATATTTAGAATTCGTCTTGTTGGAATCCCTCAGGCTTTATCCCTTGATCCCCCAGTTCTGATTAGTTACAGACAAGTTGTGCAAGACGACGTTTTGTCTGATGGAACCTATGTGAGAAAGGGTTCGAGGTGTTGTGTTTAATATATGGTACGAATCGATTGGAGAGTCTACGGGGAAGGATGTCGTGGAGTTGAATCCATAGAGATGGATTGAGCACGAGAAACTTGAAGTAAAAAAGTGATGAATACGAGTACCTTGTATCGGAAACATATATAGCGTGTGGCTTCCCATGTTCTTAAAGGCTATCATGTGAGCGTATAGCCGAAGCTGGAACTCACTCCACTTGTGAAATTGCAATCGAGGGAGGATGCCCTCAAGGCAATTTGAGATGCTATATGATTTCAGGATGCAGATTTTTAGTGATTCTAAATACTGAGCTCTCTTTATCTATCATTTGAAAATTGGAAAATTGTTTGCTAACTAGTATGTCCAATTCTTATTTTTGGGTTGGACTTTGGATAACGTTCCATCTTGGCTATAAATCTTTACTTTACTGAATTTTCAAAACCTGCAAAACAATCAACCCAAAAATCAAAATCATCTCTAAATCAAAATCATCTCCTAGTTAGACAACTCCCTTTTTTTTTATTGAGTGTTTTTTCTTGATATATCATGAAAAATGTTTAATACTGTATTTTAATTATAGATGAGCTTAAATAAACAAACAATTATTTTTAAATTAGGAAGATGGAATGTATCAATGTCTTTTAAAATGTAAAACTTTTGAACATGTTTATGTTTTTATGTTGAAGATGATTAATTTTGGATGTTAAAATGTCAAACTTTGAACATGTTTACGTTTTTAAGTTAAACATGATCAATTTTGGATGTTTGATTAATTAGTTAGATTTTGTATTTTTTATTTATTAATTTTTATTTTAATATATAAATGTTTTGCTTTTTTTGTTTTTTTCTGAAATGAAAAATGTTAATAGAGTTTAGATTGGGTGGTTGGAAAAAAAGGTTGCCATTCAAATATAGTTTTCAACATGTTATAATGGACATTGGGCTAGCTTGATTCAAACCTTTTAAATATCGTTTTATATTGAACATCATTAATTTTGGATGTTTGATTAATTATTTTATCTTTTAATATATTCATATTTTTCTCATAATATAAGAAACATTTTTACATAAGTTATTTTCATAATAAATCGGTATAGATCTATCTTAATCCTAGATCTATTAAGCATAGAGAAAGGTACAAATTCTTGGGGTGTAAATTTCTTATATACATCCAAAAATGTATACCTCGTGTAATCATGATGATTAAATTATCATAATATATATGTAATTTTCATTCAATATTATTCATTAAAACATATGTAAAAATTCTAGGGCAACATGTTTCCATTTTTTTAATTTTTAATTTTAATATTTAATTTTAAATTTTTATTACTAAAATATGTGACAAGATCTCCCCATATTAGATTGTAGAGGACCTAGTTATTATCCCCGCAATTAACATAAATGAATAAACAATTATTTTTAAGCAATGTAAATGGAATACACCAATATCCTTTTAGAATTTCAAAACCTTTGAAATGTTTTTATGTTGAACATCATAAATTTGGATGTTAGATTAATTATTTAATTTTTTTCTCTTTCATTACTTTATTTAAAATTGTGTGTATGGAACTCGGATGCAGGTGTCCAAACATCATGTCAACAATGCAGAGTGGCTTGTGCTGAGAGCCGACAATGTGGCACCCTGCATTTTGTGACTTGAAAACTCCCCCCTGTGCACTTAAGGGCTCTTCATGGTGAAGAAGAGAACGTCCCATCTTGCGAGGGTATCACAATCCTGCAATTAATGGTTTCTTCCCGCAAACAAGAGGTTGTCCCATGTGGCGATGAAAGGGCCACCTTACAGTACCACTTATATTAACTCTCCTTTCATGGCTTCAACCCTCAAGCGAGTGGCCAACGTGATAAAGGAGTGGAAAGAGGAATTATGATAGCTCAATCTCCTGCTCTTGGTTTTTGTTTGCAGTGACCGTTTTCATCATCCTTATGATCCATCTATTCAATTTTCTTCGCAACCTAGCCACCTTGTCCTTATCCCACACCTACACACGGGGTCTTCACTTAGTGAAACATTGTAATAACACCTTCATTCATGGGATATTAAATAATACCCCTACTTTCACTACATATTGATAATTACATAGGAAAATCCTTTTGTTGACGCCCCCTCCCAATACATATTTCCATTTTAAAAACCCCTATTTTTATAATATTCCTTATTTTACTAACTTTTGAGACATCAAGGTTACAGAGTAATGGGGCATAATGATGAATGGAAGGATGTGCCACTGATCCATGACTAGGGTTTCCCTAGCCGCCTCCTCTCATTGATCAAATCGTCTCCTGCCTGTTGCATGTTGCTCCCACATTGGTTCAGCATGAGGGTTCGGCTCTTCCCAACAGCTTAAGGTTTTCTGGTTATGGATTCTCATGACCAGCTCCTGGCCTTCAAGTCCTTAGTTCATGTGGCCGCTCCTCCGACAGCCTCTGAGGACCCCTCCAAGTTCGTGAAGAAGATAGATGAGATCCCCCCTGTAGAGCTCTCTCCTTCGGAACCATGTCAGAAAGCACTCATCCTCTCAAAGAAATCCCTCATCAGTAAGTTTACAGGGTTGTGGCCCATCCCTAAGGCGATGGAGCTCTAGATTGCAGAACATTGGAACCCTATTTTGCAAGGATAGGTCTCTCTCTTTGCAGTGGGTACAGGGTATTTTGTTTTTATGTTTCTGAATAAAGAAGAATGAGATATAGTCTTTCGATCAGGCCCCTTCTTCATTGGCTCGAGAGGGTTTTTCTTAGTTCCTTGGACTCTAGGTTTTAACCCAGAAGCAGAGATTACAACTGCCCCAGTATGGGTAAGACTACCAAACCTCCCACTTCATCTTTGGGGAAAAAGCACTCTTCTGGACATCGGTAATAAGCTAGGGTGCTACCTAGATAGTGCAAATCCAAAAGGGGGTCAGTTCATATGTGCCCGCATTTGCATAGAGGTAAATCTATAAAAAGGGCTTATGGAGGCCCTAAATATTACTTTAAGAGATTGGATTCACATCCAAAAACTGGACTATGAGTAGATTCCATTCAAATGCAACTTTTTCCATGTATACGGCCACTTCGCCAAAAGCTGCCCCAAGCTTGCAGAATCACAGAAAATAACAACTCCTCCTGCTCCCAAAGATACAGAGTTACAAACGGTCATCAATGGACGATGACCCCATCGAAGAAAGGATCCTCAAGCGTCACAGCATAAGGGCTCATCTCAAGATACGACTCCTCTCGCAGAATCTCCTCCACTGGAAAACAAAAATAGCTTTGAAGTTTTGCAACAACTTGAAGATCAAGATATGGAAGCAGCAGATGACCAGGCGCAGGTTGTGCCCTCCGACCCTCAAGTGTATCATTAGAGTCAAGCATGTGACCTCCCTAACTTTGGGCGAGTGATCTCATGTCTTGTTCATGACCACTTGAGCTAACCCTTGATGTTTTTCTTTTAAATTGATCACTATATATTTTTAATTGTTCTATGTATATATCCTTTACTTTACCTCAATTATGTTTTCTAATACACTATTTAAAATTTAATGTGTGACACTTCCATGCTTTGGTTGTAAACCATCCCAAACTTGATTGAACTTCTATTATTCCAAATATTGTATATATCATATTTTGCTACATGATAATGTGCTTTCGATTGGAAAGAAATTATATTTGTACTATAATGGAGTCATAGTGCTCCCCTTCATAAGAAAGTTGCAATTTCCAACTCGCACAAGAAATGGATGTATAATTATTTTGGTTGTGTTTTGCAAGACTTGGGTTGTGATTGAAAGTGAGGATGTGGAGTATGTGAAGAAATATTTGGATGTTTTATTGTAAAATCACAAGTAATTGAAATAGTTTGTTTCTACTTAAAGTTGTTTTTTGTTTGAAATTATTTATAAATGAACTGTTGCAATCCTTTCAAAGTCTATTAATGCAATTAGTGCAGGTCTAGAATTCTGAATTGAAGATATCTATTCACAACATTTAATTATTTAAAAAGAATAGGGGACGTGGTAGGTATCCTCAACATTATGGAATATATAATTAAAATACTTTGCAGGATTATAACTCAAAAGATTGTGCTTAGAATCCTATAACCTTTCATAAAATTTAAAACATGCCTTGAAAATTGGGTTGTCTATTTTTTGTTTTGATATTATTTACCTCTTTATTGTTCCTTTACCACATTATTCTTGCATTATCTAAGCTCACTTGTATTTTATAGAATCCCTTGTGATACCTTTTCCTTGGTTTTGAATTACTATTTGTAAATCAACCGGGACAAGGGGTTCATTCGACACATAGCTTTAGATAGGGTTATACATGTTATTGCATACTTTAGTTGTAAGAAAAACTGTTAGAGGGAGTCCTCCCACCAAATATGGTTTGTTGATTAAATGATATTCATGTAGCTAAAAAAATCATGTAATTATAGAAAGCTTGGCGAATCTTTGTAGTTATCAAAATATCAATTATAAATTTGTGAGGATATTTTTCTAAATATTTTAGAAAATTTAGAGAGTTTTATATATATTATAAAACAATATGTGATTTGGAAAATAAAAATTAACATATAGAAAAATATGAATGCCTAAGTTTGGCAATCGACATTGGTCTTATTTTGTTGCAAAACATAGGTAAGGATTAGTGATCCCCAATTTCCTAAGTATTATTTTAATAATCAAGTATGAGAGAACTAAAAAGCTTAAAGGTGTATGCAAACAATGTATGGCTTTTGAGATGTCTAACAAGAGTGATAGGGTATATTTGTTGAAAAAAAAGAGGTGGGTAATATAACTCTATTGAGGTTAGTCTAGGAACAATTATGAATGCTTGAAGTTGTCATACATTGGCCTTAATGTGTTGCAATACTTTGGTGCACGTAGCTGACAATCTAGGATTTATATAATCACAATCTAAGGAAAAATATAAGAAAGTTGAGGAGGAATTATGTTCCACAAAGAATGTTAAAGAATGTTCTCACTGTTTATGATCTATTGAATCTCCAATAAAGACCTACCAATGATAATGCTATGAAAAAGTTATGTTGAAAGTGAATCCAATATGGGATTTGAATCAAATATTTCCTCATATTCACATAGAGATACAATGCTAAAAGAAGATGGAATATCTAGAAAAATAACAAGTCTTCAACGGGAAAATTATATATGCACGAATGATTGTATTCCACCTAGATAAACAACTCTATCCTCATCAAATAAAAATTTCCAACATGAAAATATGCTGCAAAATATGAAGATACTATTCATGCAAAAGTCCTCAAAATAAGGAGTTTTTAAAATATTGCGAAAAGGGAACAAAATCCTATTATTCCTGATTTGAATCTATCGCATGCTAAGAGAGAAACATTCCATCCATACACTAGCCCCATGTCATTAGATATGGCTATATTGCTACTATAATTGGTAAGAATGAAAATAGAAAAGATTATGTTTTTTGGAGTTGGATGATAGTGAAATAATTATTGAAGATACTTGGCCTTGTGATAGTGGTTGGATTGAGGTAGAGGATTGTGATAACCTTCTTGAGGAGTGTACAAATCATAATCTAGTTTGCAATGAAATTAAAAATAGTGGAAGAACAAGAAATGGAACCAATGGAACTATATTTAACATTGTGGCTTAATATTTAGTCCATGTTGGGCATGCCTTGTAATGCCCCATATATTAAGCCCAGACATATGTAATAATTGTTATTATTGTGGAACAAGCTACCAAGGGTCTTTGTTGACCAAGGGATATTATTATTTTGTAAATAATTAATTAATGAAAACAATTTCCATACCCGAGACAAAAAAAATATATGGGAGGCCTAGATCCACAATGTGAGGGGGAATGGCAACATTTCGAACACTTTAGAACTTGTTTACTTGAGTTTGGTCCATATTTACTCCTTTGTAGCTTTATTATTTTTTTTATCACCCAAAGATTCTACAATGAACCAAAATTTTGATTATTTTATCCTATGTTGGTACTATATGTTAAATGTACAACATCACGAGTCATTCTCCAAGACAATCTTATGAAACCAATATTGGTCCTGATGTGTTCAGGTAGGGATCCTAAGTTGCACTCAAGAACTTGCAGTAGATTCTTGAGATAGACAAAAGGATGACTAAGCCTTCAATTGTGAAAGGTTATTCCTCATGTGTTGAGGTCAACACTTTAATTTATCAAACTGATGATGTTGTGAAGTCTTGTTGGAAAAGGTTCAAGAATTGTGTGTCTATTCAAGATTCTCATGTGGACCTCTAGTTATAGTTTGTACCCATGGGGTGGGACTCTAGTTATATAGGTATATTATTTACATGTTAAAGCAATAATGTTGTGTTGTGCATTACTAACTATGGTCACTTATTTCTATTGTGTCTCCTTTGTATTACTCACAATGGTCACTTGAAGTAAATCAATCAACATGAATCTAGTTAAGAATAATTAACTAAATGTTAATAAATAAGGATTAGTTTACTAAAGTGTTTTTCATTGATTAAACTTTATTTAAACTAAAACATAACACTTAAGTTAACATCTTAATTAAGTGCGCATGCAATGAGATAGAAGGCAAGTTCACTCTGGAGTTAGTTAAGCATAATTTAATGTAAAAAATGAAATGCATTGCACATATGTTATGCAGGATTAAAATAAACTGATGCACTTGATAATTTTCCAAGAAGGAAATTCGTAGTTTTTACATGTGATGCACCATTATCCTTGCAAGAATTTTCTACATATTTCATTGAAATGATTCTTTCCTTTTATTAATGTGTTGGTAACATGTCAAGTTGATAAAATTGATCTCTATTCTCTATTGATCAATATTATCTCTTATCTAGAACTTGTGTTGCTGAAAGCAATATGTTATTTTCTTAAAGACATTCTTTACAATATAACATAATTAAACAATAAATATTTGCTGGGTTTTTAAAGCCTCATTGTTTTGAGGGTTTTCCCGAGCGTACATATTGTGTTATGGTTGAATGTTTCATGTGATTTAATGGTTCATTGATTCAAGTACTCATTTTTTTTCACACTTGAAGTTTTAATGTTCAAAGCTCATCATATTTGTTCAAAAATTAACATATTATCATAGCATGGGGTGTGAAGGAGATAATATTTGTCAATTAAAATTGAGCCTACATAGATCCTGAGGAGTTCAGCATAATACTTGATAGCCATGACATCGATCTCTATATGAGCAGAAGATCGTATTGAGGGAACTTTGAATTTCAACACTTGGAAGGAGACAGTGTTGAACATCTTGGAGGAACATGACTTGGATAGCTACGTATTTGTTAACACCCAAAAATTAATCAACTATCTCACCTCCCTTAGTCACATCATCCATACACTCATTTCCCTAAATTTAGGCCCCCACCAACCCCAAAAACCTTATCTCTTGACCATATTTGATAAAAAATGACTTTTTTTCCCACAGAAAATAAGGAAACAATGCCCAAAATTACAACAATAAAAGAAAAAAGGGGAAAAAACATTCGAAAGTAAATAAGAGAGGGAAAATATTAAAACCATGGAACAATAACATGGGGTAACCAAAACCAAAGGAAAGGTTACAAGTGGTAACAATTTCTATAAATAGAAGGGTGAAGGGCACTATTTGATAAAAACACACAATATCATGTCTCGTCACCAACACTCTACAAGTTTTACTCCAAAAATCCTAGCCACCATTTGATCTTGGAACCCCTCTTGAGATAAGAACATAACAAGTCTCGAGGAGGAGAACTAGTAGCATTCAGACACCATGAGCATAGTCCACTATGAAGCTGCAAGGACATATCATTCTTTGAGGTAACTCGAACCAGTTGGAAATCCATATTCACTCCAAATAATGAAATAAAAACCATTTATTTTATAATGTGTGTTTACTGAATGGGTTATAGTTTTACCATGTATGGTTTTGTTTCTTATTGTTTACATTTATAGTCACCATTTACTGAAATATTCATTGTTTACTTTTACTATGTTTTTTTACGGCGAACAATTTACATTACAATTTGTTTTTCATTTATGACTCATAAATGCTTTGCACGTTAGTTTATATTTCCATTTGCATAGTTTAGTTTGTATTTCACTAGTTTTCACTTGCATCTACAACAACATTCCACACACTAGATCCACAAGAGAGTCTCTCATGTTCCTTCTACCTTGGATCCACAAAGCCGGTAAAACATCCCTTTTGGCCTACTTGATTGCAAAAGCACCCACAAACGTATCCACTACAGTGGTGGATACTACATCTAATGCAGGAAATCAAATTCGATAAGAACCAAGCTAAATCAAAACATATTGTCTATGGTTTAGTAAAGCATAACTCGATGTCCANCATAGTTAGCTACCTTAGACATTAATTTAATTATTTTTGTCTTATTTGCCTAGTTCATGTGTCCCACCTTATGCAAGTTGTCAATTACCTGTCCATAGTGGTCCAAATTTCCTAATTTGACCCATGTAGCGCTTGGGAAACCTCAAGGAATCAATTCTTCTTTATTCCTAGTTTCCTAGGTGCCCTTCTGCTTTTTCTGCTTTATTGCCTGCTTTTTCAGTGCTTTAAGGCAATATGGAAAGTTTGACTAGGTGAGGTGAACTAGTTATTTTGTCCTCTTCATACTCCACTCTTTTCTCCTTGTAAAAGCATGTATGAGTTGTCATTCCATCACTCTTTAGCTTGCCTAAGCGCTTTTTCCAATTCGTGAGCTCCATGACTGATTTAGGATCAGCTTTTTGAACCTATGGGGGATTTGTTTAATTTTAGTAAGCCTGCTTTATGCTAGATTCAAATTGCTCCTCATGCATTCGAATCCCTTATGTAATTATTTAATGAAGCAACCTATTATGTTACAGGTTGTCTATTGTACACTTATTCAATACAGTTTAGTGTTCAGCTCATTATTCAGTCTCTTTTGTGAGTGATTTTGCATGTTCAATTGATAATTGTTGTAAGTAAAATTAATCTATCACTGGGTTCAATTTCCACACCATGATCACTTTTATTAAGACTTCAAAGGATTTGTTTGATACATTGACAGATGTATATGAGAAGAATTCCTTGAGTCAAAATAAGGCATTGAAGAATAAGATTTGAAACCTATTGATGGAGAAGGATGAGTTAATGGCCTTCTTGTTCACCAAGATCTCTCAAGTAAGATATCAACTTGATAGTGTTGGAGTAGTGGTGGATGAAGATGATATTCCCCAAACCACCATTGATGATATCCCATACTAATGGGAGACATTCTTGGCTGCAGTAAATGGTTGAGAGATACAACCTAACTTCAAAATGTTATGGAATAACTCCCTCCAAGATGAGGGGAAAATACAAATCAAGTCAATGTGATCAAAGAAGAAACCCTTTCCGTCATGGACAAGATGAAGAATGGTAAGAATAACTTCTCTCAAAATAAGTTTTCCCATTCAAAGAAGAAGGTAGACAATAAGGAATTTGATAAGTTGAATGTTAGATTCTACATTATGAAACTAATGACCATTATGCAAGGGAGTTACAAGAAAATAAAAAGGGAAAAGGATGTTTCATGATTCTACTACTATAAAAGTTGAAAATAATAAGAAGAATGCACCCAAAGAAAAGGGGAAAAGGAGTGACTATTACCTATTCTCAACCCTTTCAGGATCCCTCATCACAAGTGCAAACACATGGTTGGTTGATAGTAGTGCATCCAAACATATGACTATTTATAAGAGAACCATCACCAATATCAAGGAGAAATTGTTTACATGCAAGGTATATCTGGAAGACAACACAACCTATTTGATCCAAGGAGTTGGATCCACCTCTTTTCGACTAAGTTTAGGAGATATTTTACACGTGGAGGATGTTATATATGTTCCTAGATCAAAGAAGAAATTCCTACCAGTTTTGGTTCTTGAATATAAGACCATTTTAAGTTATCTTCATGGATAATCAAGCACTATTATGGTCAAAGAACAAAGACTTGAAATATGCATCAATGATTGGAGTTAGAGAAGGATTTATGTACAAGGTGCATGTGAAGTACATTCAAGTTATGGTTTACAACACTATTAGTCCATGTGAGCTATCGGAGGCTTGGTCACCTCCACTGAAAAGTGGTACCATGGTTACAACAAATGGTGAAAGGTATGATCGTATTTTATTTTGAACATGATAGTGTATATAGGGTTTGTGTACTTGGGATGAATGTTAAAAATAGTTTCTATAGCAATATTTATAGATCTAAAGGGAATTTATATTTAACACATTTTCATGCATGTCGTCACATATCATCCCTTTCACTGAGTGTCTATTTATATTATGTACTACTTATAGATGACTTCTCTAGAAAGTCATGGATTTATTTTCTAAAAACTAAGAGAGAAACCTTTAGCAAGTTTTAGTAATTCAAGTCCATAGCTGAGAATAAAATAGAAAAACACATCCGTGCTTTGAGATATAACAATGGATGTGAATTTCATTCGCATCCATTTAATGAGTTTTGTAGTGATGCAGGAATTTGAATACAGTTGACAATACCCTAGAACCCCCTGTAGATTGGGGTTTCCAAAAGAAAGAATAAAACTATACGTGAGTCTACAAACGCCATTATGTGTGATCAAGTTTTTCCTTCATCAATATGGGAAGAAGGCACTAGTACATCAGTATATATATATATATGTGTGTGTGTGTGTGTGTGTGTGTGGGTGTGTGTAATATAATATAATTCATCATTCCATTATGGATGAGAAGACACGTGAAGAAGCATTTACTAGTGAAAAAACAAACATTTAACACTTCATCTTTGGGAGTCATGTATGCATTCATGTACCAAAAGAAAAGAGGACAAATATGGATCCCTCTAGAAAGACGAGAACCTTTCTAAGCTATGGAGAATCATCCAAATCCTACATAATATATGTGGCAGGTGAAATACACATTGAATTAAACTGATATGTGAACTTCCATGAAGAGGATGCATTGAAGTGATTAAAAGAGATTAATTATGATACAAACATAGAGGAGAATGAGATTCCTATGATGGAGGACCCAGATTCTGATTCTTTCCATTCATATCTTTAGAGAGAGAACATAAAAGAGTTCTCAAATTGTCTAGCTTGAACCATTAGAACTAGTTGATGAACCTCCTTCCAATATGAGTTTTGGATGTTGTCAAGATATACCACAACATGTAGAGAGACATGGGGAACCATTAGGCTCTTCTATAGAGTGAAAGCATCCTGATAGATATTCTTGGTTTGTTCGAAAAAAGACTCACATCAATGATCCAAATCCTTCAACCTATGAAGAAGATGCAAAGAAGCAAGTATGGAAAGATGCAATGGTAGAGGAATAGAAGTCTATTTTGAAGAATGATGTTTGGGAAGTTGTTCCTAAACCTAAATGGAAGTCCATAGTTACTTCCATATGGATTTACAAGATCAAGAATGCTTTTGATGGAAGTATTGAAATGTATACATCCATGTTTGTTGCTCGAGGTTTCTATCAGAAAAAAGGCATAGAATATGAGGAGACATTCTCTCCTATGGTTAGGTAAACAAATATTCAAGTTATGATCTCACTTGCATCTATTCTAGGATGGAAGCTTCACCAGATGTATGTGAATATAACCTTCCTCAATGGTGAATTTGAGGAATAGTTTTATATTCAATAGCCTAAAGGGTTTATGATTGAAGGGAAGGAGTCTCATGTGTGCAAATTGAAGAAAGTTTTGTCTGGGATTAAGCAAGCTCCCAGAGATTGGTATTTGAGAATTGACAACTATGTTCAGATACTGGGATTCTCTAAGAGTGAAGCTTATCCAAAATTATCCTTCAAAGTAGTGAAGAACCAACCATTGATATTTGTTCTATATGTTGATGATTCGTTACTTAATAGAGAAGAAAAATTGATTGCTTGGTGCAAGTGGGAGCTCACTTCTGAGTTCAATATGAAAGAATTAGGTGTTATGGACTACTTTATTAGCCTTGAGATTTGGAAAAGAAAATAAGAGATATTTATTTCTTAATGGAAATACAATGTTGATATAGTGCACAAGTTTGGCATGATGGATTGAAAATCCATGAGTACTACAATGGTTTCCAAATTTAGGAAACTACATGAGTTAGATTCTGGATCGAATCTAGTGGACCCCACTTTGTATAGGTATATTATTGTTTCATTGATACACTCGATACCACATATATGTTATGATGTGAGTATTTGGATTCAGTTGATTTCTAACATCATACACAAGCATTGGGTTGCTTCTAAGCATGTGTTTAGGTACCTTCGAGTTATGAGTTCTTATGGACTTAGTTATGAATCCAATGGAGGGGTGTTGTTACTTGGTTATACTGAATCTGATTGGGGTGGTAGCATTATGTACCGAAAGAGTACAATTGGATATCAGTTTATCTTGTGTTTTAGTATTATCTCTTGGTCTAGTAGGAAGCAGGGCTCTGTAGCCCCAGAGTACTACAAAACTAGAGTATATTTCTCCTAGTACTACCTGTCAATAATGAATGTGGATTACGAAGCTACTTTTTTGGGTGTTAAATGAGAAGCTTGAGTCTACAATCATTCAGTGGGACAATGAAATATGCATCCATATGTATAAAAACCATGTGTTTCATGATAAGTCGAAGAACATTGAAATGAAGTATCACTTCATTAGAGACATGTTACGGAAAGGTTCAGTGAGACATCAATACATTTCTATTGATGAGAAAATTGAATATGTGTTAATAGAACCTCTATTAGTGACGAAGTTCATCTACTTTCAAGAGAATATTGGTATGGAAGAGAGTTCCTCCCTTGTTCAGAGGGAGTGTTAAATATAATGGATCACAAGTCGTTATCCAAGCCAATCTTCTGTAGCCATGATTCAGCCTTATATTTTGAGGTATGGATCTCGAGTTGAACTCAAGAACTTGGATTAGATTCCTGAGTTGGACTTAAGGGTGAAAATTATTTAGTTGTAAAATATTGTTCCTCATGTGGTTTGATCCATGGTAGCAGTTGGTATTGTTTTTTGAATTCAAAAAAGTTCAACACTTAGACTTCGACATTTCACACTTGGATAAGCTCATCAATCGACTCGACCAGTTCAACACTTGGACAAGCTCATTTCAATGTTTTGACATACACCATCTCAACATGCATTGTCAACACCAAGGACTAATGAAGTACGACATATTGTCTCTTTGTCTTCCAGACATATGTGACTGTTGAAATTTTGTAACTGTTCTAGTTTCTCTAGTAAAGTTAATGTAATGAGCAAACAACTCAAGTGTTCTTAGAAATATATTTAAGAATGTAAATTATTGTAATATAAAAAGGTGTGTAAGCACATAATCACATACTCATGTAATGATAGAGTAATAAAGAAGAGTTTGGTTCGAATTATTGTATATTGTCTGTGTGTATGTTTTTCGTGTAGTGTGTTTCCTTCTTTGTTTATTATTCAAATGATTCCACTATAACAGAACTCGATTCATTTAGTTTATTTTTTTTCCCCGCCATGCACTTGGGAATGATCTAGATCATTAGTATCAGAGCTTGACAAATATTATTCATGCTTAATTTATGTGTATAAACTTCTATCACAGTTACTCGGCTTATGCTTGTTCATACACAATCACAAACTCAACAATCCAAGAAGATGCTATCTTTGACTTTGGATTATCAGACTACTTGCACCTCTAGATCGTATATAGAAAGAGAAATTTACAATAGACATGCAATTAATGAGACATAATGAATCATGGAACAAGTACTAGCTTGATAGCAGACCAAAATTTTCACCAAGTTCAATGAGATTCTTACGCAATTTTCCTCAACATCAAGAAGATCCTCGACAAGATTTGTCTCCAACAAAATTAGGCCATTCAAGGTACAAATAAATTTGGACGTATCGAATATAGAACACAAGATTGACGCGAAATATATAGAAGATTGGGTACAACAACTGGAAACCTATTTCTCTGTAATTCAACTTTCAGAAACAAAAAAGATCACCATTGAATCCTTAAAGATGTTGACCAATGTGCACTATTGGTGGGAGAACATATAGACAAAGATGGATAAATAAGGATACCCCATAGACACATGGGAGAACTTTGTCGAATACATCTGGAAGGAGTTTTACCCACCCAAGTACATTGAGAAGCAATATAAGAAGTGGCAGCACCTAAGTAAATGTAAAGACTAGTCCGTGTACAATTACACTAACGAGTTTAACTAACTAACGTCTAGACTTAACATTCAAGAAGAAGAGAAATTGCTTGTTATGAAGTACGTCAATGAATTTTCCCTGTATATTCAGCAAGAGATGGAGTTTCTAACTGTTAATATGCTTGCAGATGCATTCCACTATGTAAGTAAGCTTGAATCCAAACAGAAAGGAAAATAATTCTTCGTGACCAAGCCGACAGGATGACCATCCAAAAATAAGTCCTCAGTCGACTCCGATAAGATACGACACTCTTCTCAGTTCACTCTTTCAAATCCATAATATCACAAGAAGTACTCTCAAAAATACAAAAGCGAATGTAGAAAACAACCCCATACTGGGAAATGGTGTGATTACCACAATTCATCATGGAATGATACATTTGAATGCAAGGATTGGAAGACATTTTTGGAAAAATTGTTGCATACGAATTATCTGACAAAAATACGATGGAATCCGACCTAGAAGTATTGACCCTTTTGACATCAACATCGACCACTCTAACATTCTCGACTATCATCAATGAGGAGGAACAATAGTGCTTGTTCCACACACAAATATGGTTTTAAAACAATCCATTGCATTTGATTGTGGATAATGGTATCCCGAAGAACTTAATTTTTGAATATATTGTGTAGAAACTTGGTTTTGTCACTACTCCTCAACCTTATAATATTGGTTGGATGAAGGATGGACAAGAACTAAGGATCGCACACCAATGTTGACTCGCCTACTTCATTAAGCCTTTTGAAGATGAAGTAATCTGTGATGTGGCATTGCTTTCTGTAGCCAGCGCCTTGTTTTGGAAACCTTACTTGTGGGATCGACACGGGAGTTATCAATCATGACCTTATAAGGCGATTATAAAAATACAAAATCAATGGTCTATATCATACTAGAGTGATGACCTACACTGATGGTTGAAATGATATAAGCTAAACAAACGAACAAGTCATCAACCATGCTCAAATATTTTCTCTAGTTATGATCTAGCCTCATCATTCTAGGAATATTGCAACAACTAGTGGACTCACCAACCATTGCAACTCCCAACAAAATAAATAGATTGGAAATATTGTTGATAAATACTGGAATGTATTTCAATATCCATACATAATACCTCTACATATCCAGGTAAAACACTCCATTCAACTTGTTCTTCGTTCTTCATTACCTAACACATCTCTTTACAGAAGATCCATTATCAAGAATTAATTAATTCACAGTCATATTCAATATCTGATCAACAAAGGTCATATCCAACCCAACTCCTCTTCTTATGGAATTCCACTTGTCATCGTTCCGAAGAAATATAGGACTTGGCACATGTGCATCGACTATCAGAATTTCAACATGATTTCGGTAAAGAATAGATACCCTCTTCCATGGATAGATTAACTCATCAGCTGTTTGAAAGGTGATAAATTATTTGTTAGTTTTTTTAAGTTATTTTACTTACGATATTTATCTGAAAGAATAACATGAAAAACTGTTAGAATAATCCTTCGGGATTATTGTAAATAAATAATTAATAGGAATTTGATTAGATAGGAAGCCAAACAGGCTGAGCGGAAGGTGAAACCCAATCGCCATGTACTTTGTATAAATACAGGCATTTGCATTATAAAAGAATAGAGAATCGGGAGTTATTACCATCATGTGGTATCAGAGCCTGGCTACCTGCCTGCCATAACTCCTGGCTGCATTGCATGCCTGTCATTCTCCCTGCGTTATCAGACCTTGGCCATTTCTCTTGCAAGTCTGCGTGCATGCATTATTGGTATAGAACAATACCTAACCCTAACCCTAATTCTTTCATGCTGAAGCTTTGTGCTGCGACCTCTTCTTTTGCATATCTCCACTCTAGCTGTAAATGCGTTCTGAATGTTTTTGTGACTGGTCTAGTGCTCCTTACTCTATCCTGCGATTTGTGTGAATATCATGCATATCGTGGAGGAAGGAAACCCTAATATTCTGAGTACTGCCGTGGAGTTACCTGTTTGAATATTGGCTGCTGCTTGAATATTGGATGCTGTATATATGATTTCTGCTTGTAATATCAGAGTCTATCTATATGCTGCGTTTTTGCTATGACCGTGGAGAGTGCTGCGTTTATTTGTATCTTGTACAGGTCTATATGCCACTGAAGATATATGCTGCGTTTTTGCTGTGACAGTGGAGAGTGCTGCGTTTATTTGTATCTTGAGGATGTAATACATGTTAAAGGCTGCGAAGAGTCTGCCTGGTGAAGAATGCGTTGAGCTGCCTGGTGGATGATATATTGTGCTGGTATATAATTTTAATGCTGCGTTGGAGATGGTGCCATTGCTTTCTTGAAGGCTGATTGAGTGCTGAAGACTGCTCCTACGTGGAGACCTGCGTGGAGAGTGCCTGCGTAAATGCTGCTGCGTGGATCTGCGTGGAAACCTGTGTGAATATTGAAGCTGCAATTTGAGATTGTGAGTCCCGAAGTTGATTGTGTGGACTGCGTTGAAGGCCTGTTGAATGCTGCGATTTGGCTGCATAACTTTAAAGAATGAACGTGAAGACCTGCGATTTGGCTGCATAACTTTAAAGACTGAACATGAAGACCTACCTGGAGAATTGTGAAGCTAACTGAGTATTGTGCGTGAAGAGATTACTGCCTTCACGCGCTGGAGAATGCGTTGATCAGGAGATGCCCTTCGGTGACCTATCGACTGCGTTGTGATATATCTATTCCACGTTTTTTTTTGAAGACTCAGCCAGAACCTTCTCATGGAGAGACTGCTCATGGAGATAGTATCAGCCTGCTGAGCCTGCGTGGAGTGATTGTGCGTTGAAGAATGATGCATTGAAGACTGAATGGTGACTGCCTGCGTGGTGAACCTGCGTGGAGCTGCGACCCATCAGCGTGCAGACCTGTCAGTGTTTATGATGAGTGATATAATATATGCTGCGTGAGTTTTTGATTTATATTCCAATAATATATGCTGCTGGTATTTATATTTCAATGTAATGCCAGTACCGTTTTAAAGAGCGCAAAGGGAACATCTAGGTCATTTGATGGGGGTAGATCAATAGAACGCAACAAGGCATTTACAAATGGACTCAGTAAGAATCGCACAACTAACAAAAGTAATGGGTTATCTGAAAAATGAATAAAGACTGATATATTGGAGAAATTATGTATGCTGGAGATTATTGTATGTTGCGTTTATGATGAAGAATTTTATGTTTATGCTCACCGATATATTGAAGACTCTTGCTATATTGTGAAAGAATGTTTGTTTAAATATTCACGTGGATACTCTTGCTTGCTGCATACTACTGGAACATTGAACAAAACTAGAGCGCACCCACTGAAATGCTGCTGCGATTTCTGAAGACTGAGAATACTGTTGGTGAAATGTGTAAAGACTCAGCCTCAATATTGGTGCGTCCTCTCTAGGGTGGAAACCCTAATTTCTTGCGTGAAGCTGCCTGCAAGTTCTTCAAGCTGCGGGTATCTTGGAGATTTTTTGGCACATTGCTGGTGCTGTTCCATTAATATTGATTCATAAACCCTAGATTTTTGAGTGTAGTCGATGAAGAATTGAAAATATTATTGTAAGCGGTTGCATAACTTATTTTCTATGTTTGTACACTGCCATAAAAATTGTATTGCTGCCTTTTGGAAGACCATGTACTGAATTTCATCTCCCTGTATTGCTGCAAATTGAAGCTGCGATACTGTCATTGTATCACTTTAAAACTTGAAGTTGAGATTGTAAATCACCTTGGAAGAGATTGTAGACCTGCAAGGTTATTGTTTTTCTCTTTGTCATATCAAGTTTATTACTGTAAATTACACTAACAGTTGTAAAGATGCACTCTTTGGCATCTAGTATTGGTGCTGCCCTAGCTGGCAAAGACCAATCCAAAGACCCTTCCAAGGGAGATTGCGGCAAAGAGAGAGGTAGAAGAAGAAGAAATTTCAGAGGCAGAGGGGGCAGAAGCAAAAGATCAGACTTGTAGTGCAAGCGTTGCAGAAATACTGGGCACACATCATATCAGTGTTGGGCTTCATGGGATTCCATCAAAGACAAGCACAACCAGAAGAAAGATGACCAAGATGCTAGTAAATTTTCTGATTGTTG